>CM023455.1:135980437-136400437 GCA_013339765.2 Haemaphysalis longicornis | reverse complement strand
ATGAAGAGAACGGAAAAAAGCGGATTAACACGCTTCGAATGAACACAAATGTGATATGGTACACGTCAGGTAAATGTCACTTATGCACAGCACAGCAGAGCCGGCGCATAGCGCACTTGCAACGTGGCTAACACAATGATTATTTGAGTTTCATTCTGACGCGCAATAATGTTTTCATTTCCTGCACCTTAAAACTGTTTCGATACAGTAGACCCCCAGGACATCACTCATAAATCAGTGTATTTCTTGCGTATCAAACAAAAAAATGTAGTTGTTCCCTCTTCCATAGGAACCGGTGCCTTCACAGGATCAGCTGAATGTTTATTGTGCATCGCTACGAACTTGCACGTCGCTATTTATATTTCGTCCGTATGGCACCGTTAGACGCATCATCGTTAGACACTGCACGCGTAGGAGCATTGCGTAAATCCGACTAAAACCACAGGCTCTCGCAAACCGTCCGTGTGAACGAAACCGAACGGGTTGTCAAGAAATCGTTTGGTGAACACACGGTCCGCTGCAGCGAAGGGAGCAGCGCACCGAGTCACGAGCGCGACATCCGCAGGTCGGCTTCTCCGAAGCTTACGTTGCGCGTCCCCGTACACGTAAGCGCTGGCATCGAGGCGCCAACTGTCGGCACTCATTAGCGTCATGATGCACTAGTTGCTTCGCACCTCCTAGATGGAGGCATCATCTGAAAGGAAGGCTATAAGGCGCGTTTGTCGTCTTATTCACGCGTCTTTTCGCAGCGCAATCGGGAGCGCGATAAGTACCTCCAGTTGCGGCGAAAGAGTTCGTGGCTCAAATCCCAGCGCCGCCGCCTGAATCGAAGTTTTTCTGGCGATGTCATTTCCGTGACTTAGATCTTCGTGTACCCGGGCATAAAAGACTTGAGTGTTAAAAACAATAACCGGTGCTCCATCCGGGACATTGTTACTATAAGGAGCAAAATGAACGTTGAAGGGTTCTGTTAGAACACAGGCAGGAAAATAGCCACTGGAGGAAACTTGTTACGTCTCGCTCGGTATAGGCAATGGACCTAAAGCAAGTCGTTACACTCGTGTTTGTACGCTAACATGATCACCTGCATGATTTTATGGCGGACGTAGAATTCGTCGTCGTCGTAAACGTGGCGTCCAAGGGTCGTAAACGTGTGGTCCACCTCGAGCGTCCCATCTACATTTGCGGTTTCCACAGCGAAGACGCTCCTTCTGGCAGCACGCTGCTTAGATGCCACCAGCTCCTAAGAGCAGAGAACGTGAGACACGCGTGAGCTGGAGCTTCTCAGCTGCCATTTATCTGGCGTACGATGAAATCCAGCCGCGCGCTCTTCCAGAAAGCAGCAGCAGCAGCCCGGAAAACCGGGAAAACCGGGAGCTGGATGCTTTGAGCAGTTGTCTGAAAGCGGCGTGTGCCGCCTACCCGATATCGCCCGGCAAGCCGTACGGCTCGCACACCCGGGAAGCGGGACCACAACGGGTTTTGGACGAATGATATAATAATTACAGCTAAATAAAAGGTTAAACAAGCTTTCGCTTTGCATATCCAGGGTTAGCTGAGTTAAGCCACAGCCATTTTTTAGTGTACGATATATTACGTTCAGCGCTCTGAACCAACCATGGAAAACAAACACCGCTATTTTCCGCTGCTTAAGTATGGAATTCCTTACATCCCTCTCTTAAACTGTATCCGAACCAGCACTTTTTTTATAGGTCTGCAAAAATATTCACTTGGTACACATTTGTAGTCAAACAATGCGCGTCTGTTTCTTAAGTTCATGTTTCGTTTTGTGCTCATGTTTTGCTGTAGAATTTTTTAAATGCACTGACTGCACATGTTCCCCATATTGTTTTTAATTTAATACCAATGTATAACTGCCTAGAATAAACGTGTTCTTTTGGGTTCTGGTTTATTCATTGCATGTACTGTCTTTCTTAAGAAATAATTTGTTTGCATGGTGGAACGTACGGATTTTAATTGGACTTCCTTCTGTGATGCTCTGTTTTTGAAATAATTACACCGAACCACTTAATAAAGCAATGTCACTGTCAGTGTCAATACCGCCCTTGTTACATGTGAGTCGCCGTCACCTACCTTGCGGGCGGTGTGCTGAATCAGAAAGTTAATGCGCACGTATCCATCGTAGGTGCGGTTCCCTATGTGCGGGTGCAGCTGAAGGTCGTAGTGCAGCGGCCGCCACGGGGACTCGTCTGCGGTGGAGATGGTACTAGGCGTCACGAGCCGTCCTCGTGTACGTTCTAAACTGGCATTCGTATGATCCAGTGTGATGAATAGCCTTGGATAAAAACAGAAATCATGTGCAGCTTTCCCGCTCATGGCAGTCCTTTCAGCAGTGATTACTCTGTAGTTATTTAGTTTTTTCGCAGCTAACATTGGAAGCTAACACTGAAAACTGGCTTTGTGCACTGTTTCAAGTCTCGCACGTTGAGCGACTGGGTTCCTGAGTCATGGAAACTATCCCATAGAAATGCATGGGGAGTAAGATTTGACAGCGAATTACACACAACATATTCAGAATCCTGGAAAGTTCTTTTGTTTTCATCTTCACGTTGAATTCTTGCCTTATGTGAAATATCACTTTCCTGAAGTGGTTTTGCTAGGTTCCTGATGAACGGAATTTTGAGCGAGAAAGCTGGGTATGTTTAACCTGCAAGTTGGGAATCTAACGCAGCGGCCCTCAGCCATGACTGTGCCGTGGACCTTTTTGAGACTTGCAAAAGTGATGGGAAACCCAGCGATTACCTCAATTGATCTGTGTCGTAATGTCGTACAATTTGCGTGTGCAGATAGGGTCGATCACGTATATTCAATGTCCGCATTTTGAGACACGTTTTCGCTGGCGCGCGGCCCACTGTCAAAATATTTTTACTTGCAGCTAAAAGTCTCGAAAACATTTATAGGCTCCTTTTTTGTGCCTGGAAGTTTTGCATAACTGGCGTGTTGAGTAAAAAGCCGACGTTAAAAGATGGGCTACACGGAGAAGAGATGAGCGTGCATGGCATGCAGGGAAGCCACATTTTTGCATTGGCAGCAAGGTTTGGCTGAAAGGATTGTTGCATTGGTACCAAGGTTTCGCGAAAATGGGAAATAAAAAGGGGTGAGTGTTTGAGAAAGGCTTTACGGGCTTTCGAAATAGCATTCCCCAATGAGAAATTCCTGGATCCTCATTTGAAACCACTGATGTAAAGGATGGTGCATAACCACTTAGCCATTACCTTGAGAGCCAACTCTTAAGAGGACAGCAGGCTGGTGCTTCTGTATTACATAAGCTATGTGGCATCACCATTCATGTGAAACGGAATGATGTTTATGCTTTTTTAGTTAGAACGTATAATTTGTTAGTTCCCTACATATTACAACCTCCATTCTTTAGTAGTTTCACGGAAATTCAGCCGGCTCCTGCAGCATTACTTTTTGCCGTTTCCTTGAGGGCCTCTTTACACTTCGTCTTTGACTTCAAGAAGCAAGCTAGTCTGTTAAGCTCGGCTTCTTCGGCTCGGCGCAGTAATCTGCATAAACGTTTTGTCCGGCTTCGCTTATCTCATTCGTGTTGTCGGTTTTGTTACAAGTTTAGTCCCTGAGTAAACACATTCTATCTCTGCCAATTTAAAATGGTTGTAAATTGCGCTTGAACTCCCCCTCTCTACTCAATTTGTCAATCGTCCCAGGTCGCAGGCGTTACTTTTGCTTATCCCAATTGAAGCATTCGACTTTGACCACTCTAGCAATTCGACTTCGGCCTCCGTTCTTGACACTTTCACGTTACCGAGCTCCTTATTACTCCACCGACATTGCTCTACCGACACGTGAGTTATGTTTCTTTTGGTTTTGCTGAAGTGTTGTGGTAAGGAGTGAAGTTTATTTGAGAATACGAAGTGCTGAAATTGTTATGAGGCTGTTATTTTTTCACCACAGGCGGACCAATTGTACTCAAAAAGGCATTTTACAGTAAAATATGTCCGAGAAATATCGCAGTGCGTTAGTATATGCCTGCGTTCATTTTCTAGTTAAGAAAAGTTTGGACTCCTGCCTTGCAATAAAGGAATCCGGTTACTTCTATATAAACACGTGAGGTTGAAACATTCATGGTTGCGGCTGTGGTAGCTGACGTGTATTCTCAGTGTAATATATACCCAGGGAATTTTTCAGGATCTTCAAAGAAGGCCTTTTCTTCCTATATATCGCTCTCTCTAACAGACCTGTCAATTTACTCGCTATCTCATTTCTAGCCATACCAGCGATGCTTATCCAGTTTGTGGAGTTGAGTGGGCTGCTGGGCTCTTCTTGAGGTACTTCGACACCGCCAGGCTCCTTCACACTCAGCTGCAGCACCTTCACTACGGCCATGACGGTTGTGCCGACTGCCGCGATGGCTGTCAGCAGTGCTACAACGATGATGAGCTTATCCTGAAACTCGTCCACGGGTTCTGCAAAGGGAATTCAGGGCAAGACGAAAGGGACAGGAAACTGATTTTTCCAGAGTACATCCACTTTATTCTACGCGAGAGGCATCACTTTTAAACACGTTGAACGGAAACGTTTTTCCTGGTAGGGCGTATACAGTGGTTGAAAGCGGTATTTTTAGACCTGCCAACCTTAAGTTATGCTGCCGAAGCGAATGCTGGAAGCCATAACAGTGAGACGAGTGGCCACGTACTTTGGACTGTAGGGAGGTGACAATAGGTATTGGAAAACTTGTATCCAGCTAAAACAATAATAACATCCACTCTTTTCTATTTGTTGATGCGGTTTTGAATCACGCATTAAGCTGACGGAGATGCTTGTGTACGTACAGTAGCGTCAGGTTGGGAGACTACATGACACTCATTTTCAGATTTCAGAAAGTTTAGTGCCAAACTAAAGTTATTTGCGCTAACTTTAGAAATTTCTTGTAGTTACCCCTGTATATAAACCGCTTGCTTTCCCATGAGCTAGCAGACATGCACTCCACAAAATGTGGTTGGCTGTCCCTTTAAATGTTGTTATATGTGCTGGATTGGACGGCATTGCAAACTCCTCATAAAAGAAGTACGTTTTGCTGCAACATGAGATGTAAAGGAAGCCATCCTGTTGCACCGAGGGAACATTTTTAAATGGTGTATTTATGTGTGGTGAGATACGACACATGAAAAGATTTTCACGGAGGAGGAGGAAGGACGCTAACGTTTCCGTTCTCTCACTGACAAATTGCGGTGCTCTCCTCCCTAACAGATTGCTCACCGCACTTCATTTTCATGGTATGTACGCATTTGACGTCCCCACCCACGGGGAGGTACGTGCCATTGGACATGCACATTACTTGTAGCATCCTAAAACGGATGCTTGACTGTATAGGGCTGCCCATCAGTGTGTTTGTTGATAATCAGACCTACATATTTCCCTTCACTTACACCAAAAGGTGGGACAAGAAGGCACAAAACAGAAATCAGTTGTGCAGCTTCTAATACGGAAAAATACCCTCTTCTTCATATTGAGACGAGATACACGTGGTTAGAATTGGATGTATATACACTATTTACAAAGGCGAAGAATTGGAGATCCGACACAAGACCGTTTCGAACTTCTGCCGGGCGCCACAACAATCGTCGTCTTCATTGTCCGCCAGGTTTCGCCACATGCCCTTCACGGAAATTTCTCCTCGTACCTGTTGCGTACCACTTCCCCGCAAAAAAGCTACTCCGTAATAATATTCTATTCCGTTTTGTCCCACTTTGCCGGCGAATTTTGCATGCTGGCGTTGACTGATCATTCGCTACCGCAGTATTTACTTATTTATTTAGTTATCATACTACCCACAGCGCCTTTTGAAGGGATTACAGTTGGGAGGGAGAAAGTAGAAATTCGTACAAACATACAGGCAAAACAGAAATATCACTCGAAGCACAATGACGAGCCAAAACCCCGCATGTTCAACGAAGATACGCTACAAAGGACACGAAAATACGTGAGTAGTCACAATTGTCACAGCATTTTTGGGTAACGTATTCCATTCGCTAATAGTTTTGGGAAAAAGCATGCTTAAACAATTCGGTTCTGCAATTTATTTCTTTTATTTTACAGGAGTGATCTATCCTTAGTGAAACGTAGTCTGGACTCATTAAATAACAACTTCTGTGTATCCCTGTTTTGTTATGAAATATATTGTGAAAATATTTTAAGTACTCTCCTACGATGCTGAAGCGAATCCCAAACTAGGCTGCGCATAGCAGTGGACACACTGAAATTCCTCGAGTAATCTTTAAGAACAAAGCAAGTAGCCAAGTTTCGAACTCTTTCTAGTTTCTCGATATCAGATTTGATACGTGGATCCCATACCGTACAAGCAAACTCGAGTATGGGACGAACATTGGTCTTCTACAGCAACTCTTTAGTCTTCACTGCAAAACGTTTCGAGTTGCGACGTAGGAAGCCCAAAACACGACAAGCTTTCGCACACACATAATTTACATAATGGCGCCAAGACAGGTCCGAGGTAAGATACGCACCAAGACATTTATGTTCGAACGTTTAGTTAAGACATGTACCATTAATGGTATAGGAATAAACATGAGGCGTTTTCTTTCTCGTGAAGCACATGTACATAGATTTCTGTAGGTTTATCTGCATTCCCCAAGTTTGGCAACAATCAAATAGCCTATTCAGATCATGTTGAAGCGTGGCGCAGTCAACCAAGTGATTACTAATTCTATATAATACACAGTCGTTTGCAAACAATCGTATTGTAGAAGAAATACCGGTACAAATATCATTCATGAAAATTAAAAATAATAGTGGACCCAAAACAGAACCCTGCCGTACTCCCGAACTTACATCGACATCTTAAGACTGCTGACCGTTTACGACAACACGCTGTTTCCGGCAGTTCAAGTATTCTTGTATCCAACGAACAATTTCAGTGTTTATGTTATACCACGCCAATTTTTCTAGGAGGAGTGAATGAGGAACAATGTCAAATGCCTTTGCTAAATCAAGAAAAATACAGTCCACGGAGAAACCTTGATTCAATGCACCAGCAATATCATGAGTTAATTCTGGTAATTGCGTCGCAGAAGAAAATCGAGCTCGAAAACCGTGCTGTTGCGGACTAAGCAGCCAGAATGTATTTAAGTGGTCAATAATGCGAGTAAAAAGCACGTGCTCGAACACTTTACATAGTACACTCGTCAAAGAAACAGGCCTATAATTGGGTACGAGGCTACGTGGTCCCGATTTGTGCAAAGGCGGAACGTTTGCGAGTTTGCAGTCATCTGGTAGAACTCCTTCTTTCAGTGACCTAAAAAAAAGAATTCGAAAATATTTTGATAACACCGCTGCCTATGACGATAGAAACGCTGTAGGTAATTCATCAGGCCCCATGGCACTGGACGGTTTCAAACGTAAAAGCAGCTGCTCTATTCCGCGTATATCAAATTCAGTATCACACATGGGTTCAGCACAAAGGAAACCAAATCTAAAGTTATCAGTACCAGGCCGCTGTTCAGTAGAAACGTAACTAAAAAACGTATTGAAGCATGTAGCTTTCTGGCGACTACCAGACACTAATGTACCATTACATTGCAGAGCCGGAATCGACACTTGGTCCTTTCTATTTGATTTAATATGTCGCCACAGTTCCTTCGGATGGTTCACAACACGCTCGTTAAAAGAATAAAAGAACGAGTTTTTGGCTTTCCTAACGGCTTCTTTAAACTCGTTCGTTACAGCTTCCAATTTTACTTTATTACACGAGTTAGGATTTTTTTTTGAAAGCCGCATAAATATTTTTTTTGTTACTGACATGACGGACTGCTTTAGTCAACCACAGTTTATTCTTATTACGGCGTGATGTCAATACCCACGATGGTACGTACTGATCACGCAGTTCAAAAATTTTACTTTTGAGAACTTCCCACAACTCTTGCACTCCACAACTTTCTGAAAGTTGTGGAGATTCAAAGATTCAATGATTAACCAACTTCAGACAAGAAACTGCTAGGGACGATGTGAATGAGGCGTCCCTACCCCACCGCCAAATGGAGGGGGTGGCAAGTGTATCAAAGCTAGTTTTCCGTATTACTTATGAAACCAACGCTCAGGGTAGCCACGGCGGGGGAAGAATATCGAAGATAACAACTTTTTTGGATACACCTCTTGTAAATACTCGCGGCGGATAATGTTTTGCACAATAGCAAGCGAACAATTACCGCCAACTCAAAATCTTAGGCCAGTGGATTTAGAGAACTGCTGTCTCCAATTCACTGGCCAGAGAATAAAGATAGAAGCCAGAATACCCAAAATTTCTTAGTTTACTAACTTTACTGCCGTAACAAATTCAATTACAATTCTACTATTCAAACCCAACCAAGCAGTATATTGGTTAGAAAGGGGAATCAAAAGTTCCGTCAATTTACACAGCGCACGATCATGTCTAGATTGGGACATGTGGGAGAAAGGATACGTTGTAACGTTGTAATACGTCCCTTGAGAATGATTTGTGATCATTGCATCGAATATTGTACTGACCGCCAAGTAAACAAACCGATTGCCAGTCAGGAGACGAGACGATGTCTTTCGGCGCGCTTTTTAAAGGATGAAATTTGTACTCCTGGGGAGCACCCTACAGTTGCAAAACACCGATTTAACCATACTAAACAGCATGAACTTGAGGTACGTCTTTGGAAGACCTCTTCAACCTTTTTGCACTGATGGGCCCGGTCATATTTATCAACAATGCTTAGCGCAACAGAACCTTTAGGGTAGTTTAGCTGGAAACAGGAGCATATGGCCGATAATATCGGTGTTGTTATAAACACGCAGTGTATAAACCCCCCAAAATACAGAGAAAAATGAAGAGAAAGAAAGCCGGTGGTGCTGATGAAGCGGTGGTCGCAACCGCACATATCGTGTTCACTCCGCCCCGTAAAAGGTTTAAAGGCTTCATAAAGAAAAACCTGTGCTCTGCCGGTGCCCGTATGAGCCGCGCTGCTGACATGCCCACGCCGACAATGCTAGTGGCTACGATGCAGCAACCGGCGGTTGAGGCAGTACGGTCGTTGGACATTTTACACTTTCGCAGACTACCTCGTTCTCGTTGCCCAAGAATGTTTCTGCTTAAGTTGACGCACGGAAAAAGGAGCCTACATTATCTTGCATAAAACCAGACTAACAATTAGTCGCGGAGAGTGCCTTTACGTGATTGAATAATTATATGCTTGGGGGAAAGGTTGGTTGCCCCTAAACAATTCCTTTAAGGATATCCTTTTACAAATCGGGGTACATTTTCGATCATCTGAATACCCGAGACGCACGTCTATCGTAACTTTTAACATTAAAGATGCATCCGATGTCGCACATGAGGCGATCCTCAAGAGACTTGGAATTGCTGTCTGCGGCCCGCGGATGTTTTTACGTTTTCTGAGAAAAGCAGTGCCATCGTTTCCCTCGGACGTATCCGATATTTTCTGCTTACTTCCCAGTGCAGAGGATTCTGGAAGGATCAGTGATTTTCTTTTAGTATTAATTGTATGCTTGCAGAACTTACCATCATTATTTAGTCCCGTGTCCTTGGTCTCACACGCCCTCTATGCCGACGACCTCACTGTGGGTTGCGTAGGGCTTTATTGGTCAACCAAAAGGTGCACGCCAATCTACCAATCACATCACCGAGGGGTACCTACAGGTTAGGGGTTTTAAAATGCGCCCCTGCAGACAAATGAGTACTCATCCCGACCTGCGCTCTCTCAAATAAGGAACGTAGCGGCTTGAGCCCAAATACCGACCTCCATACACAACCACCCTGTTTCCAAGTCTGCTCTCACTACGAATACTCTGCTTCCACATCTGCGAAACGCCTGGGTGCTTTAAAGCCATATTGCAAGTCTAGGGAACGCGGACACAGCTCGCTCAAACAATCCGCTTTAGTGCACACCACCGGTTCAACCCACAGGAGTACGGTACGGTCCGCATTTCTCAAGAACTAGTTACCAAGCATTTCTCAAGAACTATTTACGAACTGCGGCGTATTTGGGACAATACACCTGGTCACGAAGGCTGAGGAGCAAAGGTCGCTTAACATGCTTATTAGCCAAGATAACGTACCGCGCTCGCCCCTCCGCCCTCTACATCCACATGCAAACTCCTCCAATTCGGATTCCGCATTTCCTGGGCTGGTTTGCTCAAAGCCCAACAGCCCTCCATGCTGCGGCGTCTTCAACGTATATTTAAGAATGCTGCAATCTTCAGCTCTTGGTTTATGGTACTCCCCACCCAACGACTGCCCCCAACCACAACACATTACCCCGAGGTACGTTTGGTTGCATTACGTCTAGTTATGTTGAGAAATGTGGAATGCAGTGCAAACAAGGGGCGGTTGAGGTTTGTTTAGATTACCTCAATTATATCATGGGGCTAAGTTTAGGCCTTTGTGGGTAATGGGATGAGAAATTCTCTGTGGTAATGTCAGCGGCTTCAGTCCGCACAGGCAACGTAACGGTGCTACACTCTCGCGACAGAAACACGGAAATGACGTATACCTTCTTCAGAGGGCTCGTCTTCCTTGGCATGGGCCAAGTCGGTCTGCGACTCGGTCATGGCAATTGGAGCACGAACACAGCAGCGGGTCTTCGCTTCAATTCCAGATCCCGTAGAAGCAAGGCGGAGGCGGGGGTGCAAGGCTCCGTAAGTCAGAAGCGTGGCTTCTCCTCTTCTTTTTCACTACTGCTCAGAGAACGGAATCACGTGATAGTACCCGTGGGGTTGGCCAGTACAGAGTCAGAAGAAAGCGATTATGCGTTCCAAGATAGGTACAACCCTGAAAGTTCTGGTGTGGTGCAGAATGTTAATTAGGCGTGTTGATGTGCCGTTACCCACCTGTAAACCAACCTAGAGGGCCCCAAACCACTTTTACATAGGGAAAAAATGCGCAGAACTGAGCTAGGAGAACATTTTACAAGAAAAGATTACGAGTCTTGGAAGAAAAAATTATGTTGATTCCTCTGTTATGGGAACCGGTAAAACAACAAAGTGAAATGTGCAGCGAAATCTGCAGCTGAGCATGATTTGCGGGTCGGCGGTTGTCTTGTGGGTGCGCTTAGCGAGCGGCGTCCTGCTGGCGGGTCGCTTCGGCAAAGGTGTACTGGCATCATTTCCGTGACGGATATGACGTCAGTCAAATCTTGGTGTATCCCGGCATAAAACAGTTTCGTGTTAAAATGTAAAAGCCGAAAACCAACAACCTTAAGTACAACA
Organism: Haemaphysalis longicornis; assembly: GCA_013339765.2. Taxonomy (NCBI): domain Eukaryota; kingdom Metazoa; phylum Arthropoda; class Arachnida; order Ixodida; family Ixodidae; genus Haemaphysalis; species Haemaphysalis longicornis. The sequence continues at coordinate 136,389,190 of CM023455.1, read as the reverse complement.
TACTCTTTGTAGTAAAAGTTGCTTCCCCGCAATAAGACCGTATGTGCAGGGGTGCACCCTTTACATGCCGCTTGCTTCATTGTACTGGCGTACTTTGAGGGACGGATATGATGTCACTGAAATCTGTGTATCCCGGAATAAAACAATTTCGTGTTAAAATATATTTCGCATTACTGGGGCTCGAACCCAAGGAGTCCGTTCAGAAACGCACGATTGTGCTCCCAGGTATGCTTCAAGTGAAGCCGTAGATGGCGCTGGATGTGCACAGGAAATTCCGGGCATATACCCACGCGGGAAGGGAACCTTGACACAAAAAAGGGGAGGTAAGGATAATTGCCAGCTTATAAAAAGGATAGTCAATGTAGGCACGCGGACAACTCCCAACCTGTTAAAGGGCAAGAGCGCTAATTGCCGAGGCAACGTAAGAGAGGAACAGTTGGAGGTCTGTGAGAAGGAACCTCGTCCTCCACTTAACCAAGATAGGCTGATGCTGATGATGAAAATGTTTCGAACAGTTACGTCATGGAACTAAAAGGACTTCAGTTCTTGTGGATAGGAGAGAGCCTGATTCACCAAAAGCACAAAATCAGCTGGATGGATGGATGGATGGATGGATGGATGGATGGATGGATGGATGGATGGATGGATGGACGGACACTTTATTGCACTAGTTTTTCATTGCCTTCCTAAGCACGCCGTGCTTGTGGGAAGGTGGGCAGATTAGCAGTACCAGACTAGACGGGTAGTAAAGGTGATTTTATAGACAGGGAACACAGCTCCAGTGAAAACGCAAAAAAAAAAGATCGGGTGGAAAGAAGCCGTTGACAGATAAAAAAAAGAAAAGAAAAGAATGTGAAAAAAACAGACAAGCAGTATCATGAAGATAAACACGTACTGGCGTGATACGTTTAAAAAAAGAGAAAATTAATGGAAAATAAAGAAAAGGAGAAAAGCAAAGCTAAAATGTGAGTAAATGAGTGAAAGTTTTTTATTAACACAAAGAGGGCCCAGGGGCCGGAAGACGAGGTGATGTTCATTTGAAGATCCTGGAGACGAATAGTCAGTTCCTGAATGCACACATAGGGGTGGTATACCCGGGCTAAACTACTTTTGCGAGGCCACTCTCGAGAGCGAAGCGCCTAAGGGCAGCAAGGAAATCGGGGTCGCTGAGTGTCGGGGGGGGGGGGGGGGTATCTCGCTTGGATTGTGTCGAGCATTCTACAGGATGGGGCGGAAGGATTGGTACGCAGAGCAGCGCCAAATGAGGTGGGTCAGGTTTGCTATTGTAGCTGTGTTGCAATATGGGCAGTAGGGCGGAGGATCGCCGGTCGGGTGATGCCATTTGCGTGTGATGTGGGGAGTCAATGCAGCGTTCGCGCGAAATTTGTTAATAAAAACTTCGGCAGGACGAGTTAGGGACGAGGCGTTATGCAGGAAACCTACAGAAGTGGGAGCGGCAAGGCGGTTGTGCCTAGCCTGGCGAGCGTGATTCAGCTGTTGCCTAAGGGAGAGCGGGGGAGCAGGGCTGTCAACCAGTGGAGGAGTTACTTGAAGACTCTCCTGCGCTGCGTCATTGGCAGCCTGGTTGCCGGAACCCTGAGCCAGTGTTCCGGTATCCACGCAACACGTACAGAGGTACCATTGCGAGCAAGCAGACTAATCATATGTTGAATCTGATGAACCAGAGGGTGATCGGAGAAGGGTTTCCGGAGCTCACGTAGCGCCATTTGGGAGTCAGTCAGGAACCGAATGCGGAGTGGTAATGGGGCCGACGTCTCGTAGGTCAAGTGGTCGAGGGCTGCAATGATGGCATGTAGCTCAGCGTCCATTATAGAAGTAGTGGATGTTTTTCGAGTGCGAGCGTCGTCTAAACTATGTAAACCTGGACATCGCCAAGCCAGTCCAATGCGGCTAGCAGACACGCTCGCGGCTGTGTAAATGTCTTGTTCATCTGAGAGTTCAGCCGCCAGAGTGCGAGAAACAGGGGCCTTTAAGAAATCGCTACTAAATGAAAAACTGCGCTTAACATTTCAGGACCAATATACCCCCAAGTTTTAACTTAAATGGGTTACGGGATGCGGTGGATTACAATGTACGAGTACAGTTATGTTCAGCACCACCAGTCCCCTAGCCAAGAGGGTATGCCGATTCATGAGCGATCGAATTCCACCGAAAACCGCCCCTGCGATTTCCGGTGGATACTTTTGTCGAAACAAGAACAATGACATGTCATAGCAACACTCATAATCATTTCCACAGCGTAGCATTAGGTGCAGGGTGTGGACTAGTATTCGATCGAAACAAGATGTGATAGACCGTAACAAGTGACCAAAATCGACAATGCTGTCAGGTCTAAAAAGGAAAATGTAAAAGTAACAAAGGTCAAATAAGATGGGTGAACGACGCTAGCGAAACACTTGCCGCTTTCGTGCTTATGGCACGTGTATATTTTGTTTCCACTCCACGTGGCTTTACTTTTTTATGGGTTGAACCCTAAATCAACTTTCCGAACATCTGCGCGTCCTTGTTCCCGCCATCATGGCCAAGCACGTGCGAATGCTGCCGTAGGTTTATTTTTACCGGAGCCGAAGCTTTGTGTGCTGTTGAAATTCGTTGTGCGCCTAGGAGCCATGTTGCCGTTTTTGCTTGCGCTATTTCTGAAAAGTTTGAAACCCTATTACCCTGTAACAATGTGCATAATGAAACAAAAAAATTGGTGCCATTTGGGGGGGAGGCAAAGTTTTTTGCTTGCGCAAGACGTAGAAGTCAAAGGTTGACTGTTATGAAGCAAAGCTTTCTAAGTATCCCTGATTGGTCTGTAAGCACCGAAAATGCATAGCAGAAAAGCGAACTTGTTCAGGATAATGATGATGAAAAAAAAAACTTTTGGAGAACATGGTTCGTGTCTACTCAGCTTTCCTTCGTGGCCTAAAGACGAAATATTCTGCAGAAATTCAGAGAATTATCTGAGAATGCATAGCATTCTTATGCCGCTTGTCTTGAGCGTGAGTTTTTGCAGTCAAAGTTTTTGGTTGTTCTAAATCCTGTCCGACCAATTGTCTCCATTTACGCTACTATAAATATTGCAGGTGGAACTTTCGCGTGAAATTTCGGTAAAATTTCGCTTTAGTGTGGAAATGCAATGGGTTATACGTCTTGACATTTTCCGTAATTTTTAATATTTTTCTTATTTTCTAGTTTTTTAAAATTTTGTTCGACCAATTATCTTCATTTACGCTATTATGACCATTACAGGTGGAACTTTTGTAATATCTGCATTATTGTGGAAATGCCATGCCTTGTACGGTTTGACCTTTCCCGTAATTTCTAATATTTGTCTTATTTTTTAGTTTTTCAAAATTTCGTTAGATCAATTAAGATCATTGTTAAGTTAGATCATTGACGTTATTATAACGATTACAATTGAGCCTTTCCCGAAATCTGCAGTATTGTGGAAACGCTGGGCGAAACACGGTGCGCCACTTTTCTAATTATTTTATATTTATCTTATCTTTATAAATTTCGAAATTTCGTTCGACCAACTATGTCCATTTACGTTATCATTACGATTAAAGGGGGAACTTTTATAATATCTGCATTATTGTGGAAATGCCATGCGTTATACGTTTTGACATTTTTCGTAATTTTTTTATTTTTTTATTTTTTTTAAATTTTGTTCGACCAATTATCTCCATTTATGTTATTATAACGATTACATTTGGAACTTTCCCGAGATCTGCATCAAACGCGAACCGATACTTTACAAAGGGCCAGAACTGCATTGCGGGTCCCAATAAAGCTCCAGGCCCCCCACAGCGTTTACAAGATTCTTCCCGCCCCAGTTTCAACCCCATTTTCAATTAGAATACGTCCTCCCCCTCCCCCCCCCCCTCCCCTCCCCCAATACATCATGCTTCCTAACTCCAAGACCTGAAACGCCAGTCGTCACCCAAAAAGCAAACAGATCTTGCTCATTGCTTTCGTTGCGGTATAAGGTATAAGGTGCGGTATCTATATACATTATGTGTTCATTCCTTGAGTCTACAGATTATCTGTGGGCTAGATAATCACATTATCCTATGATAGAATGCATCCCGTATGTATGACGCTGTGGCAAGCTCTTTGGCCGATTCCTGTGGTACATTCACATCTATCCTCCAATAAAAATTGGTCTTCCGGGTTCATCCAGGCTATCAGTGCGTCAAATGAAAATTATAGCTTGGGATTGCTTGAGCGGGAAAGTTGTCTCTTCCGCAAGAAGAAACAAAAAAACTAACCTCCATGGCAAAGACTTTTCAAGGGAATCATGTACGAACAGATATGCTTGCTTCCTGCTTAACCGCTAATATACATAAAAGGCGAATTTTTCGGGCAGGCATACAGCTTTCCTGTTTCAACCAAGCAGCCGGACAACATCCAAAGTCAAGGTAGGCATTGAAGGCTCTGTCCCTTTCAAGCAGGCCAGGACAGGTTTTCAACGTTCTGCGTGTATGAGATGTAGACAACTATTTCTTCTTTATAATCGTACCTATGCTGATTGACTCTTCTGTTAAAAGCACGTGATGTAGTAATATATATCTTTATGCATATTTGAGATTTTTCTCGATTTAAGCACTGCCAAGAGAGACAAAATTGACCCTCTGTTGAATATTGATTTTATATTCATTTTCTTCCATCTTTCGAATCCAACTTTCTCGCCAGTGTTACGCATGTAACCAGAAAAGGTGGGTTTAAAGTTAGAGCATACAACACCGAAATGCACATGTGTGCCCATTCCAACATACCACAAAACGCTTCGATGCGTGATCATTATTTACTATTGCTTGAGAATGCCTTTCACCTTCCCCTGACAACATAAGCGTGACTGGAACCATCTGTTTCGTTGATTCCAAGAAAACAAGAGAGTCTGAAGGCAAGTTTGCCGTACAAAAACAATTATAGCTCCTAACGAACAGTTACGCCAGAAACGGCATGTCATGTTACCAGGAAACATTTTTTTCATTTCAAGCTTTGATGTGACTGTCATAGAAACATCCAATTCATAGTGCGTGAGAAGCGGAATTGCGCATGTCTGCAAAGTTTCTTTCGAGAAAAAGTTCCTCGATAGTTGCCATTTCTGGGACAGCTACAGCGCTGCATATCTCCGTGTTTACACCATTAAGGTGTACCTGGGCATCTGTGATATTTCAAGTACAGCATGTGCCTTCGTGCTGTGCCGTTGTTTCCGCCTTCATCTAAATCTGTATTCTGAGGTGCGTACTTTTACGGGGACATACCCTAACATTTACTCGCACACAGTTTTTATTAGGCTTTAATATTGCACATTTATAAAACAACTTCTTTTCTAAGCGGCAAAGCCAAACTCTTCAGTTGTGCTCAAGAACGTTGAAATTGTGATGGTCTTTTCTATGCTTTTTCCCACAGTGAATACCTGTGGAATACGCAGCGAAAAATGCAGATTTTTTTCAAGTTCGGCTTCATCTCATCACTGGTCTCAGTGGCGTTGGGGTCTTCCGGGTCTGGATTTACATGGGATCTGTATCAGGTAGGGGATGACTTACTATTTGAATTCCAGCCTTCTAAATTCTGTCTGTTACGATCATTCGGCGTCCTTTGGAGAAATGAAAAAAGCATTTATCCGAAGTGCCAGAACAATTTATTTACTGCAGATTTTAGCTGAGGAAGTTTTGCTAGAACGTTTCGAATATGTATGGGCGGAGCTTACAGTTAACGACATACTTCTCGCCTCAAAGCACTATGTAGAAAAAAACTCCGACCACTAAACAATTTTTGAGGGGAAGCTCTAGTTCAAGAAATGTCAATTATTTGAAAAGTAAGGGTGTAATGTTTGGGGGAGACAAAAAGAAAAAAATTGGTAGCGAAGAGAACAACAAGGAAATGCATAAAAGGTGCTATAAATTTATGTTTGTTTCACTCCCTGTGCACATAAAGTGTCTTGATAAGAGTTTTTTTGGGATCAACCCCTGCTCACCCCATCTCTGAAAAAAGAAACCAACCTGAGTTGGTTCACAACAGCAGCCAACCACCTTATTGATACCAGGAAGAAATACAGTTGTGAGCACTATTTTAGCCTACAGCAGTACTGAAACGATATAGTTTTTGTTTTGCCAGGGTAACGCTAAGCACGCAAAAGCAATGTTTCGGTTTAAAACAAAATTGCAAATGTTACGGTTGAATAATGTTTCAGCTAATCCAAGCCAATGTTAACTGTTTTGAAAGGTGACCACTTTTAGTGAAAACGTTTTCATACGTGCTAAATAACATTCTTGCCTCAAAAACTTCTTTGATTTTCAAAATTAACTTTGCGTGAACATCTTAATTGGACGAACGTTACAGTGTGCGAACGCGGACTCGTACTTCTTGCTGCAATTGTGATATTGGAGGTTTTCAGTTATACAGGCTAGACGGTCGTGACGACCACCAAAACGAGGGTGCCGCTGGGGAAGCTTGGATGTGCTAGCCATTTGAGCATATCGCTGGCACCTTGTGCATTGCCGGGGTTTTTCAACGAATGTAAAGACGCGCTATCGCGTACAAGCCAAGGTGACGTGCTCGGGTACCGTTTCCGTGACGAACACAACTCTAACAATCTCAATTTTTTTTTCAAATAACCTCCAGCAGTGCATATACTTATGCTATAAATAAGCTGTTATATTTTTTGTAGGACACTCTACACCGCCCCGTTCTAGTTTACGAGTGCTATCGAACTGGCGTCACCATCGAGCCTGAAGGCACCGTGAACTTTACCGTGCTGTTAGACGGAACGCAGCAGTCGAATGGCAAAGGTGCTGGCACGACATGGACGGCTACTAAAAATAGAGCGGACAGCTATACAACGTATGTACCCTGGTTGGAACCATCTTTAACGAGAAAAACTACGCCTGTTAAGGACGGGCTAATACGGAAAACAGGACGGGGGATGACTTACAACTAAATTTATTTCGAACACGAACGCGAATATATCAGACCTAGAAAAGTGTTTCATTTGTTCATCAATTATATGGAGATAATTGACGACAGAAAATGAGGTCCCAAAGCCACGGGCGGAAAGGAAACCTTCTTCACATGCGCACAAGGCAGCCAGTTTTAAAACTGCATCACCCTGTTTTGCAATTCATACTCATTCTCATACAGAGTAACGCAAGGCTCGCTTACGGTTATTTTCACGGTTATTTCGAATAAAAAAAGCCTCTACGAGCTCACGGGCAACTTGTTGCCGGCTTGTGCCCATGTAGCTTACCCGGCTCACTGAATATAAAGTTTATTCCTGGTGAAATTGCGTCATGTATTGGATATAGCTCTGTCGGAATGACGCAAAAATGGTCAGCATTTACAAAAGTTCTATCTCTGTTTTGCTTTTAAAGACCTTTTAAAACTGAGACTCACACTATACGCTTCAAAAAGTCAGTTTTGTTCTGCTTCGCCGCCAATTCTCGTTGGCAGCAACGTTGAAACTCCACTCGATAAGGAAAGATCTTTATTCCTGGAAGTACGACGGCCCCATTTAATATTGCCACGGGGCAAACTAGTAGACGACGAACGATGTAGCTGTGAGGGATTGCTGCACAATCACAAGCAGGACGTTCAGCGAGGGGGTGTTGGTAGAGGAAGACGACGAGGTCATTTTATGGGGCATTCGGAATGTTAGCGGCAGCCCAGCCTTTCCACGTGTAAATAGTGTGAACACTTTAAATACATTTTTCTCTACCGCATTCTCGCCTCGTAACAATATAATTCTAATGTTTTAAGGGCTCTGCACATTTTTATCTTGCAGAGGATCAATTGACTTCAGTTACAACGATACCAGCTCTTCTATATTGTTAGAGGATCAAGGTACGTGCCTGTGCTATTTCACTCCCAAATCAAGCTTTTGCAACCAATTTCAAGCCCACACTAACCACTAGATTGGACATCGTTGAACATATGGCCCATCTCAAGTTAACTCTAAGGACGCAACACAATATCTGTCTCTAGATATTTCTGGGACATAGTTTTTTGCGCCTAGGTACAGGGGGGATTAAAAGATGCGAACAACGGAGCACACAGCCTCCGACGCATTCCGCATCATCTGGTTGCCCCGTCTGTAAATTGCGCGCGCGCGTAGTTCTTTCCGAGCGTTTGAGAGGGCGGCCTACGGGAAACGCTCGATAAAGAAGCGACGCCGGTCATTTATTTTGATACGTCTATATATGCTGTGTCGCCTCTGAGCAGCCTGTTATCTACTGCATTCCGGAGCCAAGCCCGCAGCAGGCTTATTGCAGCTAGTATGATGCCCTTCAACGATCATCCTGCTGAGTGTGCGACGCAGCGTAAAAAGGGGCCTCAGAATAAATGAGGGGCTTTGTTTCTTGATCAAGCATTTACCATAAATTTAGGCCACAATCTCAAATGCTTTCGATGAAGTGTGCATGCGCGCAGTTTGCTGACTTTGTAGCCAGATGGTGCAGCATGCGTCGGCGGCTGTGCGCTCCGTTGTTCGTATTTCTTTTAATCCCCCATGTACTTGCGGGATCGAGCTGCTTTTCATTTAAAGTGGAAGATAAGCGTTCTATTGCATTGTGAAATTCAAACGCTGTTTTAACACCTAGCAATGGCAATAAGTTATATACTGAACTAGCAAAAGGGTCACGTTTAATTTTGGGGCGGTTGTACTGTTTTGTCCCTCAAACGTAAGCTCTTTTGCCTCAATTCACTACACAATCACAAAACCACTCTACAGATAACACAAGTCTTCTGTCTGCGTCTTCTCATGATTATAAATATCGTACATGAAGAATTTTTTATTTACTCATGGTTGATGCAATGACTGGTAAACAGAGCTTAGATTTTTCAGGGCCTCGTTGACGGCCAGCCTGCGATCGAACCAACTGGTACACCTGTTCTTTCTCTAAGCTTAGCTTGTGCAAGTCAGCCAGACTATTGAAGACGTAGAGTAGGGCGCACACCGAAATTGCGCACAGCTGTTTTCGTAATTGTTTAAGCCGAAAGCCGTAGGTACCCCATTCTGCGAAAAAGCCCTGTTGATTATTATGATGTTCAACACGCCAACGCTACATGGACGGTGGGGGGCGCTGTAGTGGAGTTCTCTTGGAAGAAAATGAAATACTTGGGGAACTGCAGAATGGATTTAGGCAAGACAGGCGACTGGATGACAATTTGTTCGTGATAACGCAATGCATTGAAATTGCGAAAGCACAGAATAGACCACTATGGATTACATTCTAGGACATTAAAGGGGCATATGAAAACGTAAACAGAAAACGGCTGTGGAGAATGCTGAAACTCCAGGGATTAGATGACGAGTTGGTACCGTTCCTTATAGCAATCTATAGAGACAATAGACTGCACCTTACTTGGGAAGGACAGAAATGCGCCCAGCAGATCAACATTCATCGGGGACTGAAACAGGGATGCCCTTTGAGCCCAATACTGTTCATGCTTTACATGGCAAGGTTAGAAAAGAAACTGGAAGAAAGTCAAGTAGGCTTTAGCCTAACTCATATGCTGCAAGGCGAAGTGGTACAACAGCATATTCGGGGAATGTTATACGCAGACGACATTGTTCTTTTAGCTGATGACCAAGCCGATCTGCGGCGGCTAATAAATATTAGCGACCAGGAAGCCACCGACCTCGGTTTAAATTTCAGTGCAGAAAAATCAGGAATAATGGTTTTCAATGACGCTACCACTGACGTAGTGTCTATCCAGCAAGGCGAATTACCTAGAGTGAAGGAATATAAATATTTGGGAGTGTGGATAAACGAAGGGGATAACTACTTAAGAACTGACGAGGAGCAACTTAAGGTTAAGGGAAAGCGAAACGCAGCTATAATGAAGCATAGAGCTCTGTGGGGGTATAACAAATATGAAGTAGTAAGAGGAATGTGGAAAGGAGTAATGGTTCCGGGTCTCACGTTTGCGACTGCTGTACTCTGCTTAAAATCAGACGTTCTATCAGGCCTTGATGTAAACCAGAGAACGGTAGGACGTTTGGCCTTAGGCGCGCATGGAAAAACAACTAACGAAGCAGTGCAGGGAGATATGGGCTGGGCGTCGTTTGAATTTAGAGAAGCTAAGAGTAAAATATGCTTTGAGATGAGGTTGAGGGCAATGGATCAACGAAGGTGGGCAGCTAAGGTTTTTAGGTACCTATACTTGAAAAGCGTGTACACGCAGTGGTTAAGAAAGACTAGAAGGGTAACGATGAAATACGCAAAGAACAGTGGAGAATCCAAAATAGCCAAGGTAACCAAAAAAGAGTTAAGGCAGATTGAAACGAATAAATGGAGGGAAAAAAATGGAAGCTAAAACGTCGTTAGAGATGTACAGGGCTGAGAAATTCAACATCAGAAAGGAAAATTTCTACGATAATTCCAAGGGCAGTTCTTTGCTTTTTAAGGCTATAGCAGGTTGCCTGCGAACTAAGAGTTTTGTGGGGAAGTATTCACAAAATGATGGGGTGTGCGTGGTCTGCGGAAAAGAAACAGAAACTATGCGACACATAGTGTTAGAATGTGAGGGTATTTATCCAAATCTACATGAAGGGAATATTGGGCAGCCCTAGGATTTAAGGGTATCACAGAGGAAGTTAACTTCAAGGCTGTCGAGGGGACGAAAAGAAGATTAGAATGCTGGTGCACGAAAAGCAGAGAGGGGAATATTTCCTAGGACAGTTACCACCTGTAACAGGGAAAAAAGTATTTCGTGCCTAGTAAGCTTCAGTGCCTGCCCTAAGCAGCGCTAGTATTAAACCAAGAGTGTAAAAATGGTTATATTAGTCCTTTTTGGTAAGATGACATGTCATCACCCCGCTTCAAAGGGGAAACCAATAGCAATCATCGATCATCATCATCATCATCTTGATCAGTTTGGCCACCTGGGTATCTTTAGCGGGCACTGAAATCTCGAACGCACTGGTGCTTTCCCTTTTCGCCTCCATCAGAAAAGCGGCCGCTGCGGCCGAGAATCTAACCCGCGTCCTTGGGCGCAGGAACGCAAAGCCTTTGCCACTGAGCCACCTCGGCGGGTAAAAATGCGAAGCTTCTGTTTCATCAAGGAAAGTTGTAATAAATACAAAACACATACGTGTACCGATGGGAATTCAAACCCCAACCTACACGTAACATCCCAGTGCTCTACCAACTGTGCTAGCTCCGCTTTTCTTTTCTTTACTACCTTTTTTCACAAACAACACTCGCGTCAAGGGTATGAAAAAAACTACCTCCAAATAGTAATTAAATGTACATAGGTATTCTAGTACTGGCAACTATTCCAGACCAGATTATTCCAACTCATACGATTCAGAGAGCAAACTGATTCTTTGTGCGAAGTATTTTCTCACTGTTCGGGCATTAGAGTCAGCGCAAAGCACCGCCACCCTCGACCTCCATATGGCATGCAGGCCTAGAGCAATGATTAGATCATATGATACACCGTTGTAGCTAGGAGCATAAAGAAATTGTACGCCTTGAGGATGTTCGCTGAAACACTTCTCAGAAAAAGATGGTGTCCCAGCCCTCTGTGATATCATGCTCAACAGTTTTCCGTTTGTTAAACAAAGTCGATGTTGTAGGATCGGCAACAAAAAAGCCTTTCACCTGCATCCATGCCTTAACAGGCAACGTACGGCTGCGTAATTTAAAAAGAATCACGGATGCTGGGACGGCCATCTTCATAACTTGTGATAACACACCCTGGCCAGGAATGGAGCTATACAGTGACCGGTAAACTGGCACAGAGAACATAATCTTTTTCAAGTTTTTAGTAAGCATCTTTCTTAATACAGTTGCTAGATAATCCACGGAAAACCGCACTGCTAAAAATCTTAACGCTTCCACTACCTCCTTCAACTCCCAATTTGGGATATGACAGTTCTAATTTGTACAACAGACAATAAACGTCGGCAGCGACTTCGACAGTACACTTTCCAAAAAGGTTCGCAGAAAAGGGTAATTCCCATCACATAAAAACAAGAACTGCTCAACAATTTGGCTCACATAAATGTGACGCAACCCACCCCACCCTACTTAACTGGCCGAAAAATATTCTTCTACAGTGCTATCTCCGCCCCTTTCCAGCGTAGAAGGAAATGCGTCATTGTTGTAGTCCCATTCTTTGTTGAACAGAAAAACTTGGTAGAATGGCTAGGAATCAGGAGCTTACAAAATCAATGAACCTGCTGTATAATATTGACAAAACTGTGCATTGGAAACGTACAACTTGTGAAATAATAAGCGCCCCAGGACACGTGAACGTGTTGGCGCGGAAACCGAACAGGTGCACGCAAGCTTCGCAGAGCCCTGATTGTAGGTGAACTGCGGCGTGGGCCAGTCCACTTACTGGTGTAGCTCGGACGAAAAAATAAAAATCGAACAAAACGATACCAATGCAATGTAGCAGCTAATAAGCTGTTGAGAGCCGTCCGGCTTTGGTTTGATTGTAGGGTTTAACGCGCGGACGCAGCGCAGGCGATAGGGCGCGCCGTAGTGGAGGGCTCCGGAATAATTTCGACCCCCTGGATACCTTTAACGTGCGCTGAAATCTGGTACACACGGGCGTTCGCTTTCCGACTCCATCAGAAAAGCGGCCGCCGCGGCCGGGAATCAAACCCGCGTACTCGTGCTCAGAAGCACAATGCCTTAGCCACTGAGCCACCGCGGCGGATGGAACCGCCAGGCTGTCGCATTCAAAGCATGTGAGCAGAATTAGGTGCAACGAGGAATTTTAACCCGTATTTTCGAAGGCGGTATTTCTGCACTGAGTTTTTCTTAGTGCTACAAGTCTGGTATTTTCACGCTTTAGAAGAATATGAGTATAAGCCATCATGCAGTGGCCCGCCGTATCTAAGTCGGTATCCTCCCAGTAACGACACGAAAACCAGCTGCGGTGCCTGAGCTATTTCCGTCTTAATTTCTTCAGGGCAACCTTAGTGTATAGACTGTGTGCAGTATATATTCAACCTTCAGGTATACGCCTGCCGGCTTGGTGATATAGTAGCGACAGATGGGATTTGGCTTGCGGTAGGAAACTCGAATCACGCCATTCGAATCACACCAATGTATTTCTTATGTGCTTTTGAAGACATAAAATGTTATTGCAAAATTTTATCCCTTAAAAAGCACTCGCATCACAAGGCCCCGGGTTTTTTCGACAACATATGTGTTTTATGCAGTCGTTGTGACATGCCATGAAAAATTATTTTTCTATTATTTTACACAGATGTCACAGAACAATTCCTAGAGCTGCTTTCCCCGTTCAATAACTTGGCTTACTACTTGAAAGTATGTGAGTATGCAAAAGGCTTCTTTTTAGATATTTCATAAATCATCAAATGCATTAGTTTGAGTGCTCTTTTTTCTGTGAATATTAACATAGCTGACATAACCAGGCACAGCAAGCGAAACCGTATGCTTCATAAACGGCAAGGTATTCAAGGTACGATATGATAACGCTTATTTGAAATCTCACTCAGCCGAAACGGGTGGCCGAAACCGCCACCCATTTCAAAATACAGGAAGTGTATTTAGCTTGTTTTAGGCACTTTTGATGCGGGCAAAAGCGGCGATTTTCACTTCTTCCCCAGGTACCACTTATAGAAATATTATGCATTTATTATTTTTAATGTAAAATATCAATGTAACATCTTGCAACCTGCTGGAACTACATGGAAAAATATAGATAGACAGTTTCGGGAATAGCGTGCTCAAATTGATAATTAGCTGACCGGAAAAAATTGAAATACAGGAAAACACACTAGTTGACTGGCCACAACTTCACCTCCTGATTCCTCTTTATCATCATTGAAAAGCAGTAGCACACTTCAATTTTTGACTGGGCAATCCACTCACATGGCAAAAAAAAAACTAAAATTACGTGTAACTGAATGTAGCGTTGTAACAGTTTACTTTTTTCTTTTTTTACCTACAGCCGTCAGTGGTGATGACGGCAACACGGTGTACAAGATCTACGACGAAGAGTCCAGCTGTGGCAACGCTGCCGCGTTGCTTAAGGTAGTCGACCCAAAGCAGACGAAAGGATTCACTTTCGTCCGGGAGGTGGCAGAGCCAACTCAAGTGTGCGTCAAAACCAAGCTATGTGCACAGTAGGCTCGAGGTGCTACGTCAGAAAAAGCATGTTTTATGCTTCTTCTCAGCTGCTTAAATAAACAAGGTTTGTTCTTGTGGAATATCTGCATTCGAAAGCCTCGTTTATTTCTTCTCACTGCTTTAAACTCACAATGACATTCTCAGTTTCAAAAAAATCGTCCGCAGTTTTCTTTAAAACCTTCACTGATGGGAAGAATCAGTTCTTATTACTTTCTACCGCGGCGGGTATAACGGTATGTCGAGATCAAGACGCTCCGGAGATTTTAATTTTTTAGTATCCGTAAACCTAAGTTACCAATCCCACCTCATCAAACTTCTCAAATGCTCCGGAAGAACTTTTGCAACACATGTTTTGTTAAAAAGGGGTTCATAAAAACCAACAAAATACCCGAATCTTCAATAATAACAAAACTAATGCTAAGTACAAAACTAAGGACAGTATTTATAAAAAAGGTGAAAGCGGTATTAGCGGAGTGCACTACACGCAAACTCTACGATTTATTCTATTCCTCGCAACGCGGCTGCATGGAGCAAGAATAGAAAACAAAAATAGAACTCTAGGGCAACAGAAAAAGCCCCAAAGGGAGTTTGAAACATTGTTATGCCAGAATAAAGATACAATGCGGAGACATTCTACTCAGATTTGCCGTCCTACTATTGTGCTATTGAAAAGAGTGCGTTTGAAACAAGCCCCTCTCGCACCATCCTTCCCAGTGATAAGCTGATGTCGGTATGACAACACACTTGGTCGTCTGCATGGTCAAACTTCGTAATTTGTTACCATATGCGCATCCAAATCATAATGACGATTACGATGCCTTGTGCGGGTTCGGCGCGTACTTAAAGAGGATTGGCTGGATTTAAATAAAGCGTTTGATGTGATATGGGTGGGGATGATTATTCGAATTTACTTAAACGCCAGAAATAAGGAAACCCACATGATAAAAAATGGGACTTAGGTAATGACTACCTAAATTAGTGATAAATACGGCACTTACGGACAATAAAACAGCAACGTGAATTTTGGGACGGGAATGAGTTGAAAGTAATTTTCGTTCAAATTAAGCAAAGGAAGGGGGTTAAGGCGGTGAAGTAAGGGGTATGATCGACAACAGGTTGACCATTCGTGTAATGGAATGACTACCAACGACGGTAAGCAAAATGGCGGATGAACAAAAGGCGTTGAAATAAGAACATTGAAACGCAAATACTGAACTCGACGAATTATGACACAAGAGGCTGCAAAGGATAGGCTGCAAAGAGGCTGCAGCCAGCCCAGTGTTTGTCTTTTCTTCCTGTCGCATAGTTTTTAGCGCTCTTTTTCTTAGTAGCATCATGCACCCACAAGCCACCTCCGGTAACTTTTTGAAGAGCCCTTCGCTCTTCGGTAGACGAAAATAGGGCGCAGATAATATGAAACTCGTAGCAATTCAAGCAGCCGGAGGCAGAAAGATAAGCATGACTATGTTGTTCAACCTCGCTCTCTACACACGCCACCTATGCCTCCTCAAGGAGATAATAAGCGGCGTATGAACGAGCCGCCTCATAGAAGTGTTCGGCTCCTCCAAGAGCAGTCGTCTATATTACGAGAACCGGAGGCAATGCACATAAAAAGGGCAAATTGATTAAAAAATACTTCAGCTCATGAATATGACCAGGAAGCTGAAAGCTTCGTCTAAACTCAGTATTGGCTAATGACTTCCAGCTTGCATGCGCTGAGTAGCTGTTGTTATTTACCTGTTTTTACCCTAAACGTATGGATATGCAGCTACCTCATCTTGCCTGCTTTTTGCAATTTGCATGCTTCCTTAAGATCCCAAAGTAACATGGAGCCGGTCTTACGCAACTTTGACGTTCCCAAATTACTTCTGTCTGCTTCCTGTGCCACTGAGCTTAGAACCAATGATTTTTTTCTGTTCACGTTATTTGCGTGCGCCACTCAGTGTTGCCGCGGGTTTTTCAGTGAGAGGCAGTTTTTAACTTAGTTTCGCGAAAAGCCTGTCTTGTTTGGACACGGCATGGTTAGAAGCTTGTATCGCATTGAATAAAATGTGGTTGATGCCCCTTTCATAGGAATCGGTAAAACACAAAAGTGAAATGTGCCTTCACGGGAGCATTTATTGTGCATCCATATGAACTTGCACATCGCTATTTATTATACATCGGTATGGCACCGTTGGACGCATCACCGTTAGACACCGGAACATTGCGTAAATCTGACTGAAGCCACAGCCCCTTAAAAACCGTGCGAACGAAACGGAACCGAAACCGAAATCGAAAGCTGTAGGTGGCGGAGGGTGTCTCAATTCACCCGGATCCCGCGTGCACGAAGACGCTGGCATAGAGGCGCCAACTGTCGGCGCTCATTAGTGCCGTGGTGAACAACTTCGCTTTACTTCTCCTAGACGGCAGCAGCACCTAGACGGCATCTGAATGAAGAAAGCAGTGGGAAAGATATAAAGCGAATTTGTAGACCTTCTTGCGCTTGAATTCATAGCGCAGTGGGTAGAACGCTGTGTACCTCCCGTTGCGGCGAGAGAGTTCGTGGCTGGAATCCTGGCGCAGCTGCGTCAATGGAACGTTTTCTGGCGACGTCATTTCCGTGACAGATATGACGCCGGCCAGATCTTGGTGTACCCGGGCATAAAACACTTACGTGTTGAAAGTGATGCGCACCGAAAATTTAGGAAAGTGACTTTGGCTAGTGTTGACTTGCAGGTAGCGGTCTGCAAAAAGCAGGTGAGCCATTCATATGAGCCATTCAGGTGAGCCATTCAAACCATTCATATGGGTGCCGGATTACCCGGCGAAGCTGTTTCCGTTTAACTTAGGTTGCACACATTTACGGAAACTAATACGCGAGCGCCTAAAGGCACACTCCCTCCATCCTCTCCGGCGCCTGGGATGATGTGAGGATGGCTGAGTGGGATATTAACGCATCTTTATTCACTTTTTTCCGCTCGCGGACGCGTTCTGAACGCGGACAATTCTCGGGGTTAGAAGTGAACAGCTTCGCCGTGAAGATATTTGTAAATGCTAAAGTTGTTAAGGGTATGTAAAGCTTATCCTTAATCTATTACATTGAGAAATCTGACGTGGGTGGTCGTTGGTTTTGTTCTATAAAACAAGGGGGTATTAGTTTACGTCCTACGAGCTTCAACTTACGTGGAGGCATTATGAGAACACGTAAGTGAGGACTCATAATGCAGTCAAAGGGAGAATGCAGTCACACGGAGGAAGGACCGTTTCTGCGCGGACTGCCATATGGTGTGACGTAGCCACACGCACCAGTGGTTGGGGTCACGTCGTCTGAGGTACGTCGGCGGTGCGGTTCATGCGGTCAGCGACAGCTGTTATCCCTTACTCGCTTTCTAGAGAAGCTTGTCCTAGGGTAGCATTCAGGAGATCACAGAACGAGCGTAGACAAACAATTTTCAGCGTGTAAAAAAATTATACAAAATGAAACCGGTTTCAGGGGCTCCATATTTTGAGATAAGATGCCTTATATTGCCCCTGGAGAATGTCTTTCTAACAATGCGCTTGAGTATAGACGTGAAGCCGACTGAATAGCTATGGTTGCATGCTTGGCCTTTGTAAGGTGGCTTTCCCACGTTGGGATTGTCTATTGAAACATGGCCGTCTAAGGAGGGATTAAAGTTACAGCCCCACTTTATGCGGCTTTCCAGCGCCGCTATCTCTTACCCGAATAGTGTATACTATTCGGCAAATTAATATGCAAACTAAAGTAAGGATGAATAACCTCGGGACAGCACAGCGATTTCAGATAGGTACCCACGCAGAGGAAGTGGTGAGCAAATATATCTACTTAGGCTAAATGGCGACCCCGGATCCCAACCATGAGGTAGAGATAATTGGAAGGATAAGAGTGGGGCGGAGTGCATTCGGCAGGCATTCTCGGATAACGAATGGAAGCCTACCATTGTCCCTGAAGAAAAAAGCGTATGTCAGCTGCATCTTGCGGGTACTCACCTACGGGCAGAAACTTGGAGGCTCACTAAGAGGGTTCAGCTTAAACTGAGGATGACTCAGCGAGAAATGGAACGGAAGATGATAGGGGTAACGTTAAGGAACAAGAAGAGAGCGGAGTGGATCAGGGAACGTACGCGTGTTAAGGACACATTAGTAGAAATTAAGAAGAAGAAATGGGCATGGCCAGAGCATATAATGCGAAGGCAAGATAACCGTTTGTCATTAAGGGTAACAGAGTGGATCCCCAGAGAAGGCAAGCGTTGCAGGGGGCGGCAGAAAGTTAGATGGGCAGATTACGTTAAGAAGTTTGCGGGGATCAATTGGTCGCAGTTAGCACAGGACTGGGATAATTGGAGATTAGTGGGAGAGGCATTTACCCTTCAGTGGGCGTAGATAGGCTGGTGATGATAGTGATGATGATGATGATGATTCGTGAAGCGGGATTATCACTCCACCCTGATATTGGGCGATGCCGCGCGCTCTTCGGCGGCCACCTAGCGGTGCACTAGAGCCTGTACCGGGATTGGAGTAGCCTGGCTACAATAAAACGCAATGTCTCTATCATCTATCGTGTGTGTCCTCATTCTGCAATGTAAACGTGCCACTGTCCCAATAATTAAACGCACCAAATAAAAATCCGTAGTGTAGGTAAATCCCAACATAGAAAATTCCCCAGAGGACCAGGTTCGCTGGACCTCCCTATTCAAAAGATGGAAAAGGGGTCTGATTTTTAGCTTGAGTAGTCGCCGACTGCATCAACGAATCAACCTTGACGTGCGTGAGTTGTCCATCAACGAAGGCTCCTCTCATGTGGGCCCATTTCACGCTTGCCAGTCTTTCCAGCCGTTATATCGCTTGGGAATGCATGCATCTCTAGGTCATGAATTGTCATAGAACTTCGCTACCACTATTTCGTGGTGGACAGCCTTATCGGTTAAAAACGTTTTTTTTTTCACCTTTACTGCTAGATTTCATTTTCTTGCAATCATCCGAGACGGTATAACTTTAAACATAAATAATTTGAGGTTACGGCAAATCACCGTGCTTAGTATGCACCCAATAAAGAATAGGCAAATAGCTGAGTGAGTACCTTCCTTGTCGGTTCGTCAGTTATTGCTGTTTGGGTCACTGGTGCTCGGTTTTTTGCAGTACAGATGTTTGTCGCACCTTTAACTTCTTTATTTCCGAGACAGGTTGTTTACGTTGCCTGCAAAACGCACCTTCTACATTCATCTTCTGGATGTCAAAGCAACTATTGTTACACCAGTATTTTATAATTTTTTGTTGTCCCAAAATTGTTTGCCACACTTTACCCAAAATTTGCCCCTTCAATTTTTGCTTACTTTATTTCTCACCTTGTTTTCACGAGATCACAATCCGGCACGTTCAATCCCCCATAGTGGGTACTCTTCAATGATATCTCGGTTCCAACCAACCAACCAACTATAGCGTCACACAGTAAGTAAAGATAAAAACGTTATATTTATAGATATCTAACGGTAACTCTGGCCTGGTGCATACTCCGAATGAGCCCTGGAATGAAGCTTGATTGATGCATCTATTTCGAATCACTGTCGGGTAGCCCATCAATGCAGTCAGCATCTGAGTGGTCGTATGTTGCATTTTGGTGTGTAATTACTCTGGCGCTGAAGACAAACCAAATCGGAGCGACGTGATTTTGTTTTGCTATACTTGGGTCTTGCTACGCTACACCATTTTGCTAAATTTTGTCTTGCTGCCCCGAGCTCGAGTGCCGTCCGATGGCAATCCAGCTCAGCGCTCCAACCACGGCTCGAGTTCCGTCCGATGACATTCAATTTTTAAAGACGGTAGTCTTTCTTTGGCTACTTAAGCCCAGAAATATTGGTCTGTCTGTCTGTCTGTCTGTGATTCGATTCAGCCACCCGGCCAAAGTGAAACAAAATTTGCGCAATAGTCTTATATACTAACAGCCAAATCTAAGTGCCTGGGCCCGGTGTTAATGTGAATACTTGTCAACATTGTTGAACAAGAACAAGACATTACGCAAATATAAGGCGGAACATCAATACATAAGTTATAATTGCAGTGTTACTTTAATAAAAAATTCATAGATGCTTGGTTTTTGCGATAGCAAATGATATTCTACATCTACTGCAGAAAACCGTCGCGTGCTGTTGCCCGCGCTGCATTTGGTGGCATTTAAGAAATCACACGGCAACAGTAACAAAAGGTTCCACTAGATAGGTTCCACGTTCTTACTGGAACGCACATGGAGTAAGGAAATGTGGTTCTATAAACGTTGAAGTAGGGCGCCTCGATTCAC
This sequence comes from Haemaphysalis longicornis, assembly GCA_013339765.2. Classification (NCBI taxonomy): domain Eukaryota; kingdom Metazoa; phylum Arthropoda; class Arachnida; order Ixodida; family Ixodidae; genus Haemaphysalis; species Haemaphysalis longicornis. The sequence continues at coordinate 136,368,769 of CM023455.1, read as the reverse complement.
GCGCGTCTCCGCCGTACTGCAGCACTGGCATCGAGGAACTCGGCCTGTAGCAGTGGAACGCGGTAAATTTGAATTGACTTGAGCAAACCTTCAGTGCGTTTACCTTGGGAGGAGCGCGACAGAAGAGGAACAGCATAAGATGTGAGCGGGAAAGCAAAGGGGGGCATTAACAAAGACTATCGTCTTTTGCCGGCATTTGCAACGAAAGAAGCAGATACGCGGCCAACTTTTTAAGATAGGCAGAAACAGGGCAGAGCGTCTGCCGTTGGGGTGCAAAGGTTCCGCATGAGCTTCCGGATGCCAAGTGTAGTGGTTGGAGTCAAGCTCTTGCCTTCTTTAGTTTCGTTTACATGTTTAGTTTCACTCAGAATTTTCATGATTTATGATAGTTATAGTGTTCTAAATGGTTGCTTTTTGTTCGTTAGGTTATGTTAGGTTTGGTTGCCTTACATTACATTGGTGAGTAGTTAGTAGTATCAGACGAGGCATTTTTTCGAAACACCTGGGAGAATCACTTTCGAAGGCTCTCTAGACACAGCCGTACCAAAACATGGTGCATTAAACCATGTTTTGGCATGATTTAATCGCACCATTAAACCTTACCAAAAACACGCTGACGTGCTATGCAACGGAATACTTGTGGCTGAGTAGGAGTTCGGGTTTCGTCTACATGTCTATAGGTCCCTGGGTTTGATAAATTCATGGCTTAAGCGAATAAAAATTTAAGCCCGAGTTATGGTTTGTAAGTAAAGTACAGCCTAGTCGTGCTCACATGGCCGAGTACTCTCTCCCGACGGGCAAAGAGTGCTTTCTTCGTGTCTGTTATATATCCCAATGAGTGAATGCTGCACTCAGGCATACAGTGTTCTATCAGCGGTGTGGGTAAGGTATTTTGAAGTAAAAAAGGAAGCTGGGCGAGTTGGTAAGAGCTCATGGGGAAACAAAAGCGCGAAGAAACAACGACAACCAGGAGGAACGATTTCAGCGGGGCGGAGCGCTACTATCAACTAAACCTTTATAGAAAAAATACGAAAATATATACATGAAGGAAAGACACAAACACAGGCTGCGGAAAGAAGACATACGATATATTGTCGACTTCCTGTCGAACCGAAAAGCCATAATCTAGATCGGGGGCGTCACCTGGGACCCCATCACCCTTGGCCGTCGGGGGACCCCTCAAGGCTCAGTGTTGTCTCCGCTATTGTTCAATATCGCGCTCTTGGGCCTCCCGAGGCGGCTGGAGACCATGCCGAACCTAAGAAACACTCTCTATGCAGACAATGTAACCGTGTGGACGGGGACCGGTTCATTAGGGGGTCAACTAGAATGCAAAGGAATGTGGATTGGCTTGCTCACCCCAAAAGTCGGAACTTCTTGGGGTTCGACGCCGCCACCGCAAAGAAGATGACATCCAGGTGACCCTTGAGAAGCAGGTCATCAAACCCTGCACACCACTAAAAATTCTATGCCTTCTGATACAATCGGACGCGAAGAACAGCCAAATGATACAGTGGCTTACAAAAACATCCGGACAAGTTCTACACATGATCAGAAGAGTCACCAACCGATACAGAGGCATGAAAGCGAAAGACACACTTCGTCTCGTCCAGGCTTTCATCCTCTCAAGAATAACTTACTCAGTGCCGTATGCAGTTCTAAACAAGAGAGAAACCGACAAACTCAACACCGTCATCAGGAAAGCAACAAAATAAGCTCTGGGCCTTCCAATGAGCGTGTCCACCGACAGGCTATTTAGCATTAGGCTACACAAGACAGTCGATGAGCTAATTGAAGGTCACCTGTCCAACCAAAAAGCTCGCCTCGCACAAACCCAAAGGGGCCGGAAGGTTCCTTGCCCAATTAATATTGATGCTAGTGGGGGACGCTGTCTCAACAAAGGAAATGCCGGTGAAATGGCGGAAGCACATCATAATCCGTCCCCTACCGAAGAATATGCATCCTATTCACCATAAGGGTAGGCGAAAAGCAAGAGTCAAAGCTCTGGACAAAAATATGGATCTCTGCCCACAGTGGTCTACGCAGATGCAGCCGCATACTCCAAAAGACAAGCCAAAGTAGCGGTGGTGACAACGAAGACAGACCTCGCCGTCGGGGCAACCCTGCCACGAGCCTCAACAAAAGAAGCAGAAGAACTAGCCGTAGCCTTAGCTCTCTCACAAACGAAGGCAAGGGTCATAATTACTGACTCACAAGAAGTATGCAGGAGTCTGACGTTGGGCTGGGTGGCTTCAATGATATACCGCATACTCTCAAGCAAGCCACCAGACAGGGTAGTCGAAGTGGTGTGGGTGCCGGCCCACTCCTTCATAGAGGGCAATGATCAAGCCTGTATCAAGGCCCGAGGTTTAGCCTACCAGGCCAGCGGAGGACTCCCATGAACCTATGCCACTCACGACCTACCAGGAAATTACAGAGCACTACAGACTCCGTCGCAGAACACTTCCATTGCCCCACCCACAACTAACAAAGGCACAAGAAACTACGCTCAGACTTGTGTAAACAAACACATATCCCCACCCAACACTGATGCACCTTATATTTCTAAATCAACACGAAGCCCAATGCAAATTCTGTACGCAATCAGGAACACTTAGGCACATTATTCTTGAATGCACCCAGAACCCTGATTTGCCACCTCCATCCCCTCCCCATTCCTCCGAGCAGTGGGAGACGCTGCTGTCCAGCTCCCTCTTTTGCGATCAGCTCCTGCTGGTTGAGGGAGCGGTAGCATCACGGACGGCAAATGGCTACCTGTAAGAAGGCTCCCCCTCCCACAAGGGTCTGCAAAATATTTTCTCTCTCTCTCTCACTGGCATGGCTCATGAATAGGCTGGAAACTTGGCTCTGGCTGGAAAAAAAGCAACAATATTACTCTAGAAGGTGCGTCAAATTTATTTTGTTATTATGAAATTTAACCTCCAAAAACAACATTTCTCAGCGATTATGTAGAAGCTTCATGCACGATGAACAATAATAAAAGGTTACCCTTTTTTGTTGATTTTGGCTTCGAGACAAAACAGAAGCCATATGGCAGGCTAAGCCAAGTAGGCGAGCAACGTCGCTAGCGGCAATGGCGCCATCCACGGCGGCCTGCGACTGCAGCGACAGATTTCCCTCTAGTGTACATTAGTATGAAACTCTATAGTAGAGACCACACAGGACTAGCGCTAGACATCAACTGAAATTTTTACTACGCACATAGGAAGATATACAGGAACGGCGCATGCGTGAACATGGCCAAAGCACCGAGAAAAAATCACGACAAGCTGAAGTGGTGCATTTTGTTACTCACGTGGCAAGTTCGCATTCAGATAATCTATTTCTTTTTTTGACAGACTAATAGATGCCGTGCTTACACAGTTATCACCAGGTTTCATGATGCACCACGCTTCAAACAATGAACGGCTGGCTTGGTCCTTGAAACAGCGCAATATGTTTGAGAAGTCAGTGATACTGCGCTGTTTCAGCTACCTGTGTTAGAGAACAAAGTAGAGCAGAAGATAATCTATTTCAAATAAAGAAAAAGAAAAGGACTTGGGCTGGCCACGTAGTGAGACGAACCTACAACCGTTGGACAATTAGTGTAACAGACTGGATACCAAGAGATGGGTCTAGAAGAAGGGGAAGGCCAATCCTACCAGTTAGGGATGGAATACGGAAGTTCGGGGGTGAACTGTGGGCTCGAGTAGCGCAGCACAGGGGCGGTTGGAGGTCAATGGGAGAGGCCTTCGTCCTGCAGTAGACTTGAGCAGGCTGATGATGATGATATTTGAAAAAGGCTGGAGCCGACCCGGAGCGTCGTAATAGATGCTGTTGTGGTGCTTGTTGTTATTTCAGTGTAATATTCCATTCAGCTGTCAAGAACGCTAACGTTTACTATATATATATATATATATATATATAGCTATATATAAATATATATGATAGATATTATCTATATATATATATATATATATATATATATATTACACACATAAGTCCTTTTCGACCATGATGAAAAAAAGAATGGGTTTAATAACGTTTCGGCCGAGGGACCGGCCTTCGTCAGATTACAGTGACGGCATTTGTCGTACAGCTGATGTATGTTTCGAAACTACAAATTATCAGCAAGAAAGTAAAAGCAGCTACAGAAGTTGAATGGGAAGGAAGAAAAAGAAAGAGGCATACACGAGATACAGGCGCTTGCCTAAAGCACTACGTGGACGCTATGGTGCCCAGCATTATCAATAAAGGTTTTCTGCACGATATCCGTGCTTATACAAAAGCAAGGCTATATTTGCAAGGTTTACAGGCAATTGCTCGCGTTATCGCTGGTTAGGGTCCTTGCTCGTGTTTTTTTGTATTTTAATAGCCAACCTTGTAAATATAGCCTTGCTTTTGTATAAGCACGGGTATCGTGCAGGAAACCTTTATTAATAATGCTGGGCACCACAGCGTCCATGTAGTGCTTTAGACAAGCGCCGCTATCTCGTGTTCTCCTCTTTCCTTTCCTTCCCTTTCCCCATTCAACTGCTGTAGCTGCTTTTACTTTTTTTGCTGATAATTTGTAGTTTAGAAACATACATCAGCTGTACGACAAATGCCATCACTGTAATCTGACGAAGGCCGGTCCCTCGGCCGAAACTTTATTAAACCCATTCTTTTTTCACCGTGGTCGAAAACGATTTTGTGTATTTTCCAACCGGCGTCACTTTGAAAACTTTGTTTATATATTATATATATATATATATATATATATGGTGCGACCACTTGGAAAACACTTGGAATAAAGTATTGTTAGTGTTTTCGAAGTGGTCGCACCCAAGTTTTTGAATATTTAAACATAGCAAAGAATTCCTTCTGCTATATATATATATATATATATATATATATATATATATATATATATCAGTAAACTTATTTTAATTTTCTAGTCTTTCTCGTTTGTCTCTGTTACTACCTTTTTTCGCGCTCTGTGTGAGTTTTTTATCTTTCAGACTATATATATAAATATGTATATATATATAGATATATATATATATATATATATAATATATATATATTATTATAATATATATGTGTGTGTGTGTGTGGTGTGTGTGTTTGTGTGTGTGTGTGGCATGTGCGTGCGTGTGTGTGAGGATAAGGAGACGGAGAGAGAGGACGATTGAGTGTTATAGATGGTGGGCATGCAAGAGAGATACTCTTTCGACCCAAATCCTTTAATCAGGACGTTGGCACCGTACCGCGGCTGCTGCCTAGTCAAAGTTAGTACGATGTAACCTTTTCTCAAGCGATGGACGAACAACCGCGTGCATCTTGAGAAGCAAGCCGCGCACATTCGCACGACGATTCGTTACACACATGCACTCAAGGAGCGCACGACAGCCCACACTCACCGTTCGCGCGCACACATACGAACATGAAAGGAAGCGCTATGATTATTTTGCCTTATCCTTCTTATCGGCAGATAGCAGTTTCGAGGACTCCCCTTTGGTTGTTCCGACACACTTCTGCCGACTGGGGGTCCGGGTTTCCGCAAAGCACACTGCGGGAACGCGCGAGCGCTCCTGGTCAGCGCAGCTGAATGTCGATCGTGGCCGAGATTCTATGAATGGCAGCCATGGAGTCGTTATGTGGCTCCCCTTTCTGGGTGAGTAACCTTGAGTGTTAAGCTTCGTAACCTGTTTTCCATCTTCTCGCGGCCGCGTATTTGAATTGGTCATGATTTATAATTTTTCCAGTTCTGATCCTAAGTCGCGTGCGCGAGTTGTAAATTCAGCTCCACATTCGTCAAAATGTCTCCGTCGTTATGGACACATCGTTTCTTCGCACAAAAATGCACGTGCTTTGAAACATCCAGTTCTTATTTTCATGTTGCACTGCCCTGCGCCGTGGAAGAAAAATTGGTTTGACTGGTAAATATTCCTGCAAGTGAATAATTTCGTCTCTCTATAGCATGTGTAGAAAATGCAGCCTTACAGCAACGCTCTCATCTTTCACAAGAAAAGGGTGGCGGGTTAGAATCTCAGAGCTAAATGATTTTCTCCAAGAAGAACGTAAAATATAATAAAATAACAAAGGTATTGTTGGATTTTTGGTTTCACGGAGCATCTGAAAGTGTGATGAAATTAGGGACAGCCGTGCACTCAGTGGAATGATTGAACGTGTTGGTTAAACCAGCAGTAGAATATTAAAAGTTACCGTTAGTTCACACGAAGTTGTTGTAAATACAGTGCTTTAGTTTCGTAATGTTTAAAAGAAACAGAATTTTATCAAGGATGTGATGCTCCCCTAATTACCCCTATAAACATGCTGGTCAGATGTCCTACGGCACCCATTGAGATTTTACATTTCGCCACAGTGCAGATCATTAGCTCCTGGAAGGAACCAGGATATTAAAAATAATGATTACAGCAGTTTTCTGCTGATGGGTTCGACTCAAGAAGACTATGAATTCCCTTTCCTGTGTGACCGAATGGAAAAGAACACATCGCCTAATCCTAATTGTTAGTGGTCTTGTACAATCTAAACGAGGTTTTGTAAAACGAGGCTTTTAACAAGCCCTTAAAGTTTTCTCTATTACTAGAATTCTTCAATTCATAATAATTATAAACACAGACACTGCTTTTAGGAACATCATACGCACATTTAGTGTTCGGCTGTAACGGTTAAGCGCTACATTGTACCAAAACGTCGTCCTCGTTTGCTTCAATTTTGGATTTAATATTTTATGTGAAACATTTGACATTGGTAGTACATCGTCCCTTTCTGTAGTTCACCTCGTGAAGCCTTTATTGACTTTATAGGAGCCAACTGAAACATTTGACATTGGTAGTACATCGTCCCTTTCTGTAGTTCAGCTCGTGAAGCCTTTATTGACTTTGTAGGAGCCAAGTTACAATTGGACAGAGGAGAAGACTCCCGATCTGACGCTGTGCTTTCAAGACACCGTGCTGCTCTGGGTGCCATGCGCCTTCCTTTGGCTGTGCGCCCCCTTCGAAGCGCACGCCATGAACAAGAGCGGGAAGAGGAGGCTTCCCTGGACTGCCCTGAATGTCACAAAAGTGGTGAGTTGGCACAAGGTCATCCTCGGTGCCTGTGCTAGTATAAAGCGACAGTGTACTCGCCGTGGCCAGGGTCACAAAAGATGTGCTGGTGCCCATACCATACCGTATTTACTCGCATTATGATCGCACTCGCGTAATAATAAGACCCCTGCAGTTTGACGCCAAAGATCGATTTTTTTTTATTTTCCGCGCAATGAACACACCCTGAACTAGCCGCAGCAATATGTCGCATTAGTGCCAAGTCTAGCTGATGATGGTCGTCCGTACCTCTCTCTCCTTCTCTTTCAAACAGGACATGTCTAAGTTATTGCGGCAGACTCGCCGATATAAGCGATATCGGCAAGCTTGCGTTCAATATTGATGAAGAAACTCTTACTAAATGCACATAATGTACTCAGAAGACAAAGAAAAAAACGCGCTGAGGTTGTTGTGTCGGCAGCCGCGTCTGTTTATATGTCCCGCACTGTGACTGTGGCAGCCGCTTATTGGTCGAGCTGTTGTCCCCTCGCAGCAAACTCGTTCCGGCACGTTCCGTAGTTCACAACAACACTGCATTTTGCGTCACATTGCAAAGCAACCAGCGGCGGTGTGCGGAGTTGTTAATATGTGTTTGTTTAATATTTTTTTATGTTCATGAGACCTATCGTAAAACTTTCGACCCACAACTTGCTTGCGGTTTCTGTGCTCAAACATGTTTCGCGAAAAATTAAACCCGCGTAATGAACGCACCCCTAAATTTACATTAAATCTTTCGGAAAAAACTGCGATCATTACGCGAGTAAATACGGTAGTTCGGGTTCTTGGTTCTGACTGCGACTCCTAACAGTGCATTGCGACCAAGATTTCCACGGAGATTAACAAAAACAGAAAGTTTCCACAAACAGGGAATTTTCTTACAACCGAAAAACTGCAACTCTGGACCGGCTTTCATGGAATGTGAGCAAGGCACATCGCTGCAGTAGTAGGGATTGGAATCTTTCGGCTTGAGGAGTTCTCAGGAACGTGTTCAACAGAAGATAGGAAGAGTGGTATGCCTATAAAAGACATGACAGGCTGCTGCAAATAAAACCGCGGTATTTCTCTTCCCCCATAAAGGAGAAGCGTCAGCTTTACCATCACCACTTGGGTGCGGATAAATTGGCATATAATAAAATTGCAATATTCTTAGGAAGAGCGGTAAAACGTTGACGTAAGCTAAAAAGAGTTGTTAAAGGTTTTTTTTGCCCCACCGGCTTTTGAGTAATTCGTTACGATAATTTAAGCTGATGTTCCAAATTATGAAATCTTTCAGAAATGCCGAGCGGTCCATTTTTAGAGTGCAGCTCCGTAAATAAGACGACCGACGCAGCCTATAGGGGCACTCGTCAGTACTAGGTTGTTTTGGTGACGTTTTGTTACTATCAACTTCTGACGTCTATGCTTTTAGCTGTGCAGTATCTTTTGTGAGCTCAAGCTCACATAAATTGCGGTGAGTATTGCATCCCTTTTATTTGCCATCAGGTGAATGTCCGGTACTCTTCAGGGTTTATAGCGTGCTTAGTACTTCCACTCTACGCCTTTTAGCTCCTTTGTTATCACTTCCACAATAGCAACACGTGCAAAATCTCACAAACTGTATGGGAAGTCCGCTGTAGGGTGGCTTCTATTTAAGCGGGAGCTCGTCTCTCTTATCACACAAAACAGTGCAAGGGATAACAAACGTCGGTATTTGCATAAGTTGATGACCGCTGTAGAGCTGCTTTACCCGTTTATCAACGTATACGCTATTCAGACCAAGTCCAGATACTCCATGCGTACTTTAAGCCAATACTCTCTCTGTGAGCTTATCTCAACCGTAACAAATAAGGCCTGCGGATGTTTCCTGTGTTTGCTTAGAAGGGTAGGTTCAGCAGCACTCATTTCTAGGGGAATAAGCGTGGGAACAAGGTGGAAGACATTTTAGTTCATATTAAGCGAAGGAAATGGGCATGGGCTGGTCACGTAATGCGAATGAGGGACAACAGGTGGAACATCCATTTGACAGACTGGCTGCCAATAAACCGCAAACGCGTTAGGTATTGGCCAAAAACTCGTTGGCGAGATGCGCTACGAAAATTGTGGGGAAAAGATGAACTCAGCTTGCACTCGACAGGCGTGGTTAGAAATCTTGGGGAGAGGCTTTCCTCCTGCAGTGTACACAAACAGGCTTATGATGATGATGGTGAGGAAGCGTGGCACGAAGGCAGGGACACTTCTGCTTCCTTTCCTGTGCATGTACAGGCATAAATGCATGATAGCAGTTCTCTTGCAGCAAAAGGCAGACACCGAAGCGCTTGAATGTTTACCTAGAAGAATAATAAGAGATAAAATTGATTGATACTCATTTGGATTGTGGTGCCACCATGGCTGCTTAGCCAATGGTCATCTAAGCCCACCATGCAGGTGTTGTCCGTCGTCCTGACGTTTGTGGCATGCATCGAGCTTGGACAGCGGCTTGTCGAACTCGCCTTTGGCGCCACCCTTTTCCCCGTCGACTTCGTCACGCCTTCTGTTCGGATTGTCACGTTCGTAAGTATAGGGCGGAAAATTGTTGCACGAGGGATTTCCGTCTTGTGGCAGTGTACGAATGCACACACATTTATTTCAGATTCAGAATCAGAATCAGAAAAGGTTTACTTGTGCAAAGTACAGATAACCTGTGCAAAATATAAAGAAAAAGGTCTCATAATCAGAGATTGTAAGGGGACCTCTTGTACAATGTAGAAGTGGGAATAGTTGTAATGTACATAGCAGAGAAACAGAACTTCAGTAAATTGCAATTGAGACAGATAAAGTGTGAATATGCGCTTGTAATCGCACAGAAACAATTGAAAACCAAGACAAATAAAGTGTGAAAATACGGTTGTAATCTCGCAGAAACAATTAAAAATGAAGAAAAACACGCTCATTACAAAAACAAGTGATTACAGAACGCAACTCACAATGAAAAATAAACTTGCTTATCCAGATGTCTTTTGTTTGCTGTTTGGAGGTTGGATGTGTGCCAAAATTTACGCGTAGACTGTTCTTCATTCATAGAAGTAAAAATAACAAAAGAAGCAGCAGAATAAAAACTGCGGTGCTAATTGTGCGAAGAACATGTTTTGTTTGCCTAAATAAAAAAACTGATCTTATCTTATGCATATAATTAATTGATTGTGGGGTTTAACGCCCCGACGCTACACAGGCGATGGGGCGCGCCGTAGTGGATGGCTGCGGATTAATTTTCACCACCTAGAGATCTTTAACGTGCATCGAAATCTGAAACACACAGAAGTTTTCGCTTTTCGCCTCCATCAGAATTATGCACACAATTGTACTTCAGTAATGCTTGAATTTTCTTCGGCGTAGTCGATACGAGCAAAGGGATTATGCAAGGATTCGCGGCAAACTTTACCATCATTTCACGTCCAGTACCTTTCGGACGCCCCTTTTTCATTGCTGTATGTTATTTTATAAATTATTTTGCTTTAAATATAGCCAAAGAGTTGTTTCCGTGGTAGTAGCATGCTCACAAGCCGTGGTTTATACCTGTAACTTTTGTCGGTAAACTTGAAGCGGGCTGCCTTCTTTCTTAACGCGAGCGGAAATGTCGTATTTGCATCTTGGCACTCATGCAGAAATGACTTTGAGTGACCCATATTCAGAGATAGGCGTGGGCTGTTGAAAATTTCCGGAGTGCAATCAGCAGCCCGTCGCCAAGATAGTTCTGTTGTTAGAGCTTGGTTTGGGATTGAGCGCAGTAGAAATAGTACAGGTGCAATTCCGATAACGAGGCTCTTTTATTTGTTTGTTGCACAGTACGGGACACTAGCCTTTGAGGGGTAATTTTTGACAAGCTGACACAAGGAAAGTACGTTATGTTAATCGTAAACGTGCTGAAATAGTGCATGTATCAATCAATGAATTCATCAACCAATTAATCAATCTATAAAAGTACACATCATTTTCCCCGGTACAACACTCAGGGAAAGAAAGGTGGCCGAAGAAAAGCAGCTCTATCGCACCTTGACAAAGCTCCAGTGTTCGATACTGCAGTGGCAGGTCTACACTCAACGCGAACATTAATAAAAACAATTGCAAAAAACGTGCTTTGCTATAAAAGTGGGTCAAATAAATACTGTGGCAAACACCTCCTGACATCCACAAGGAAGAAACGAAATGAGGGACTAAAAAATGTCATTGCACAACTTCTAACCGACAAATCCGAATTAACCACAACGTACATACATTTGCGACCATTGTTAGTGTTAATGTAATTCATGTACGTTTGTCTTAATAAGAAGTTGAATTCTTGAATTTTAGTTTAGTTAGTGATACCTTTTTACTCGTACCTGAGTCCTTCGATACAGTTCTGGTCCCGAAATTTCTACGCAACTCAATGGGAGAGCTTAATTGCTACGAAGAACGGCCGCTACGCGGCGCAGGCAGTCGTAAGGGGGCTGTCAGTGCCGGTGGGCCCGCAGCAGGCGCCGTGGCAGCGGCGCATTCCGAAGGCAGGGTGTGGGAGTGGCGTGCGACATTCCCCGCAGCAAAATTTCTATCGTCAGTGTCTCGCCAACTTCATGGGCCAGTGTACCGTGTACAACGTCGACGACATGAAACTTGGAATCAGTAATACCCAGGGTTTGCTGTGTGCCTCGCCGCCGCTCCGAATATAGAAGCACAAACGAGAAAATGTCGCTCTTCAGTTTTCTCACTAGCGCCGAGCTTCGAGAGAATTGGAAAGGAGCTATACTGCGGTTGGAAGCTAGCGGTTGTAGCTTTTTCTGTAGGAATGTGCGTGTTTGCGAACAGCATTGACATGCTACCGACATGGTCAGTACTAATGATGGCGTCGTGAACGGGGACGTCTTATCGAAACAGCATGATAGCGCGAGGCTCAGAACCGGTGCCGTTGGGAGGATTTTTGAACGACTCCCGGAACGCCTGACAAAGCGAAAATTAATTAGTAAGTAATTCTTTATACTTTAAACAGTAAACATTAGAAAAACCCAGGCGCGACAGGTGTACTGCGTACATTGGAAGAAAAAGAGTGATCGGTAAGATGTTAAGCAAGTGAAATTCGTAGTTATTTGAAGAGCCGAATTAAGCCCGTGTGCGTGAAAGCGCTCGGCTTCGTAGCCGGTCGACTTGCGCATCAAAACTCTCCTCGTCAAGGAAGCGGTGGGAGCGCACTAATGTGAGTCCGCTACAACTGCATATTCGGGTGGCAGTTCAGTTCGAAGGTTTGGAATAAAACCTCTTGCTAGACGATTCCGTTGACTTCAATACTTTGGTTGCAGCGCGTGAGAGACGAGCCGAATCGAACCACTAAAGAAGCTGCGCGTAAGAGTAACGACACTAACGCCCGGCGGCAGCCATTTTGGTGCCTGACTTCAGGGTGGCGAGCTTTATGCGCCCTATTGCGGCTGACATTGACGGGCGGAATTGGTCTGGGTGCCGCTTGGCAACCATGACAGCTGTGTTTACTTTTCGAAGATTTAGAGACAGAGCGCCGTAGTGACACGGTCAGACTCGTCTACGCTAACGTAGCCTATTTATTGCTTCTAGGTTGCGCTAGAGCCACTAATTAAGCTGCGTTTTCTAAGTGGCTATATGTTACGCTAGGCCACTGTAGTTATTTCATTGCAAGAAGCGATGCAGGCGTTTTTCACCTTCCCGCCGGCTCAAATAGCTCAGCACAGAGAAAGACGGCATCGCTACTGTGTGGGTGCCTACAAACTCACCCTCAACGTGTCATACAACCGCACTGCGCTCCGTAAATCAAGACTTATTGAAGAGCGCGCGTGCGGGAACACACAGGCACCAAATTATGTCAGCGCTCATGGGTCTTGCGGTGGCAAACAAATGTCACGTGGCGAGGTTCGACGAATGGCCGCTGACGGCGACATATAACAACGACAGAAAAAAGTGCCGGTACTCTGGAACCTGATCTAGTGGTTCTAGAGCCGAATGGAAAGCAATGCGACCGCCCTTGCCCTAGATCTATTCATGTTTTATTCCGCTCACACCCCTTCGCCTATTTGCCACACTACAAGGATAAAAAGCCTAGCTATCACCAGAGCCATTTAATGCTCCAATCACATAAGCATAGTCGTTCTTTGGCAAGGCGAAAATATAAACACGTTCTCGAGCAGGTCTGGCAGTAGCTTTTTTCATCGGTGAGCCAAGAAGCGTGGGGCGTGATGAGCAGCGTCTTCCAAAGCTTGCGAGCTATTACTTTGAGGTACCTATTAACAGAGTGCGTTATTACGAGGTGTGAGAACATTTTAAATGCGCTGCCGTTTATAAGTACGCCTGCACTCATAAGTAAAGAGTATGCTTCCACTCTTAACTAAACAGTTCTCAGGCTCTCATTCGTCGTCAGCGGTGGATCACACTTCGACCTATTATCAGCTGGCATGGATGTGTTGGAAGACGTTAAAGGAAAGGCAAAAGGAAGAACTGCATCCACATAATTGCATCGAAACATCAGCAGCGGCGCACTTAATCCCAGCAGTGGCAGTGGCTGCTGGCCCCCTTACGAATGGTGGCGCCAGTAGCTGGAGCTTTTGCCACTATATCAAACTTCGTCAGAAGTTTCGGGATCAGAAAAGCATTAAAGGGCTCTGCTCATACTTTTCCACGAGGGAGGGGCATAGGGCCTGATCGTTTTTGCCGTGGGAAGTTTCAAAGATAACTGCGGCCCATATTTGAGGCTGTAGGTATATGAGAGCGCCTGGTTACTTTTTCAGGTGTTAACAGTGCTCTTGGTTCGAGGAGGACGGCGAGCTGGCTTCCATACGTCTGCACCACTGTTTCTCTTCTGGACGTTTATGTCGATTACCAGCGGCATACGTTACAGGTCGCTCATGTTGAATGTCTTCGGCGGGGTAAGCATAACCCCTAATGAGTATTCATAAGACAATGTCAACTTAGGGCAGCGATTCTATTTCAAGGACGGTGGATTACCCCTGTCAATGACATTAGCCTGTTATACTTAGTGGTGCACGCCGAGGCTTTTGGTTTTTTTATTTTTACGTTGCCTCATATTACTTCTGTCAGTAACACTGGCCGATATGAAGGACTTTGAAGGACACTGAAGTTTAAAAGAAAGTTGGTTTCGATCGGTAAAGTGGAGGGTAGTGGATACGAATATACTACTCTCAGCTGTAGCAGTCGCTTACTAACGCGGAAAATGCCCTAAGCAGAAAAGTGGATGCCGAATATTTGTGCATGAACTAAGAATGATTTTTTACCCGAACCCGCTCTCGTGCGCTCCTTCGTTACCCATTGCTAGACTCACAAGAAATCCTTAAGGTAAAACATAGGGTGTAGAATATTTTCTGTCTTTTGATACACTTCCAGGTAAGAGTGCGGGTACCGCCAGCACACGAACACAAACGATTATACCAGTGAAGGGCCCCTGCAGAACTTCTGCTAACAAATTTTACTCCCTCCGATGTGTTCGAAGCACTTCCAAGCTTTTTTTGTGAGCTTACCGCCGCAGTGTGTGGTTTGTTCGCCGCGGCACATATCTTTGTTATTTTGCTTCGGTTTTGTGCGACTTTTGTTCGAGTAGCGGTCGAAGTATTTTATAAATAGAACTGACAGGAAGTCGGGTAATCGCAGTTATGTGGCTAGAGTGAGTTTAATCAATTCTGCAAACAATGTACACACCGAAAAGCGAGACAGAGACAGCCCTTTCGAGCAAGTTTTTGGGTTATCTGAAAAGTGTACAACGGTATTATTTAGCCTGAGTACTTTATGCCCACCGCTTGAACACGTTCACTCACTATGTTCTAAAGCCTTTAGGATTTAGAAAAAAAGTTGTAAGAAGTGCTTCACGGGACTTTTAAAAGTTACATTTCGATCTGCGACGATTCCACGGACTTTTAAGGTAACTTTTGTACCCCGAATAAGGCGATGGTTGTTCAGATCCGTGTAGAAGGAGAATGGTACTCTTCATTGTTAAAACCGTTTTCTGTTTGCATTTCTAATTGATCACATTTTAGAATCCCCTCCAAAGTATGAATTTTTTGTTTGTGTTTCCTTACAGGAAGAAAACAGGCAACTAGCTAGTGACCTTGAGTTCCAATTCGTCGTCGTTACCATCTACTTCGCCATCACATTGTGCCAGTTTTTCCTGAGCTGCTTCGCTGACAGGTCTTCGCTGCGAAGGCTCAAAGCGGTGAGTGCTACTGTCTATTCTTCCTTAACGGGCGAGCGATCCAAGGATTTACGCCAACTGAAAACAAAGGCGTACTTCTGCGCCTAATCTATGGATTATAGAGATGCAAAGCCTGGTTAGGTTTTAAGCTGAAGGAATGTTGTCACATAGTAATTATCAATTAAATATTTTATTCGTTCATTCATCTTTATTTGTACGCGCTCAAGAACAGCGCGCGGCCTCGGACATTGATTCTCAAAACAGGATAAAAAAATACATTAAAAACGACAGAAAATGCGAGTTTTAAAACATGAGATACTATAACACTGCAAAAGCCAGTTTCAATGCAGCCAGATTTTATTGTTCGAAATATCAACATGATTAGGCCTCACATTATTATACAATTTATGCAGTCGTTGCACAGGGCAACAAACTTTGCTGGTGCAAACACAATGAAAATTTGAAAAAAAAGGATATCGGGAGCATTTGCCACTATGAAATGTTTAAGGCTACTCTTGCTATGTTTCGCGTGCGGCATGAATTGGCCGAAGGGTAGCAGCATTGCTAGCACACCATAATGGTAACGGTCTCGTTAGTGTTGCATCATGACCGCCATGGGTGCAGTTATAGTTTATTTTCCCAATCTTCCCAACCGCTTCCGCTCATTGACTGTACATAGAGTCACGGTTAATTATTGATAGTGACACTGGCTAGTCACTGAGCTGAAGCGGTTTGGAGGATTGGGAAAAATCTAGACTGACTGGTGCCTTCCTGTACATTATTCGTGGTGTGGTTCCGCATCTGCCAGTGACCACTCTGTGTTCATTTTACCCAACAGGAAGAAACCGCTTCCGTCTGCTCCATTAGCCATAGTGATCATCAGTAATTAACATTGACTCTGCTTAATCAGTGAGCGGAAGCGGTTGGGCCGATTGGGGGAAATCAACTTATAACTGCATCCCATGTTAATGTTTCGAGTATTCTGTGCGAATACTTAGCCCATAGTTTATCGGTGATAGGGTGCCGAAGGGAAATATTACGCGGTTTTAGCGGCCTGCGCATAAGCTACCGTAATTGCATCACACTACTGGCTTGCAGTGTGTTTTCACGCTGTCTCAGCCTCCGCAAATTTTATTTTTATCCATTTCGTTGCCAACACTCACTTCGCGTTTATTCACGCGAATGTTTTGCTGCCGAATAGTGCTATCAACGCGTTCAATTTTTCTTGCTGCGGGCTTGCCAGTGTTTTGCCACAGCCTAAGTTAGCAAATGAGAAGAAATAATGGGGCAATAAAAATAGCGCTTTGAATGCACTTATCTCAAGGATAAACTGAATGTCAAGTATGCGGACAAGTAGGAAACGTAGCCCACGCGCTCTAGACAATTCGTGCAAGGTAACTATATATCCATTGAAGCTCACTTTAGGTTGCCAATTAAGATGCCCTGCAGATTCGTAATGTCATCACAGAAAACACTGGTTACGTCTTGGGGGGAAATGATTAAAAAATGGAATGCTAGTAAAGAAAAGTGTTGTGCCAAAGCCTATACAAGCAGGGAAACACTGTCAGATACGGATGTTGCCTAATTATTGTTAAATAACATTGAGATGTCAAAGTAAAGGTGTGTTTTCTGGTTCTTATTTATTTCATTGCGTGAACCTATATTTGGCTTGACAAAAGTTGAATAATCGAGTTCCGCTCATTTCGGACTTAGTAGACAGTAATTTTGAACTGGCCGTTATAAATGTATTCTCGACACCGATGGTGCATTAGTATACAGGTCTTAAAGAGGTAGCATCTGCTTCATTAACCAACCTCTCGCTGAACGGAACGTAATTTTATCGGGCAAAATATACTCTAAAAATACTTACTCCCGGAAATGATAATTATGGAGTGATTTCAGGACAGAGTTAAAGTAAAGCATAATTTGTGATTATATGCAGGGAAAATGCCCGGAGCAATACGCATCATTTCCTTCTACGCTGGTCTTTTGGTGGTTCAACGGGTGAGTGGAATCTCTCCTAAGCTTGAATTTAGGAACCCTCTAAACCCGACTGCTCCAAAGCGCAACGTTTGTTACAGAACCATCCAGCATTCTTCTTAGTTGTGCACTTTGTTGCATTCAAAAGCGCTTGATGCCGGGTCACCCCCAGCTTAGTAAATAAGAAGTGTTTGCCGAATGTCGAAACCGTGGTGAATAGGTGGCGGGGACTCATCTGGATTCAACAATAGGTCTATACTGCTCTGGGCGTCTACTGGTCTGTACGCTGTGTGCACAATTTAGTGATCTCTTATGGGAAATAAAGTCGATCGAATTTTAAACATAAGCTTAATAGGTGACATTTGAATTTTCCAATCCTCCAGTTATAGTTACATCTTTTGTACAAATGCGAACACACACACCAGGTGTATATAGTAATCGGGAAAAGTAGAATCAGTTGGACTCGCTTGGAATGTGAATAGAAATTTAGATACTTTAGAGTAGATAGGCAGATAAAAAACATGGCCGCCAGGTGGGACATGAACCCACGACATTCCGATTACGCGTGCGATTTTTTGCCGACCCTGCTACCGTCGCAACTGTATTATCTTCTACTTTCTCACATACTTGGGTGAGTTTAAAACTATTCAATGATTTAGGCTTGTAGCCAGGGCCAAGCGGCGGGACTTTTTTCTAACCATTGTGGCGCGACCACCCGTTTACGACCTGCTTGGAGTTGTCGATGGCGTTGAACCATCTTATGCCATTTGTGGCTCCGCAGGTAGCATTAGATGTCGGCCGCTCTCACTCGCGTATATGTATGACCGTTAGCCATCTTTCTACTGTGAATGAGGGTCTACTTTGTTTCAGGCGCAAATGTACTTCTTGGTCCAAGCGGAAATTTGTTCTTGTACAGAGGTGCACAGGGAAGCTTTGTTTCGAAAAAGGTTTGATTTCTTGTTTCTAGCTTTAAAGCATTTGTACGTGTGCAGCCACGTCTTCCCATGAAGTTGAGCAGTGAAGAATGAACTCGCTAACTCTTGTATTTTAATGTCGTTTGCCTGTTGGCGGAGTGGGTGGGCCCGAGAGTAGAAGTCGTGCTAGGGAATTTTCAAAGGTTTGCCGCATATAGTGCAATCGCTGAGCAGACTGCAGCGACGTCGTCTTGTCTGCCATGCTTGTACGGAAAAACGGCGTTGCTACTCGAAGGGAACACAAGGCGGTTGGTAACCATTACCCGTCACGAAACGAAGTGTGGATATCAAGGTGTTTTGTAGCGTGAGCTACACAGCATGGGTTAGTCATCCAATAAAGAATCGCCTAGTTGGAAGGAAACAAAATAGGGGCACTTGTAAACGAAAGCTTCCTGATTGGGCAAGTGAGCTTCGCATCTCTTCAGAATTTATGAGAAAATTTGTTGGTGATTGTTCTTGACATTGTACGAGTTTCCACCAGGGGCCCAATGCCAGAGCAATCCCTGGCCAAAACCTGACCCGTCAGCTTCAGCGCCAAATAGGTGGCATGCAGCTTCGCTGTCGGCAGTGCCAGCAGTGGGAGAACACCAGTGACGAGCCTGAAATAGAAAGAGCTGTCGCTATAGCTTTAACCATATCAGCGAACTTCTGTGATGTCTTTTGGGACTGCAATGGGTGCCGTCTGGGACGTAAAATAGCCTGCGCAGTTAATGGCTGGTTGTCAAGCTTCCGGAGTGCCGTTGACAGGTGCTGCCTCAGCGTTGCAAAACCGGGCACAAATTCAGAACAGGTGTTCTTTTGTTTCATCCGGTGGCACCTACGTCACAAACAGAACTGTCAGCTATGATATGATCTTCGATTTTTAAAGGCCACACGCTTGTCTGCTGACGCCGTGCACCATCTTTAACTCGTCATTTGTCTAGTTTACCTGTTCTGTTTTAGGCTTTATTACAGCCCGCGGGTGTTGCCTTTGTAGCTACCTTTACTCGTTCTTTTCTCAATCCTCAATCTCTAATCCAAATCTTTTAATGGCCGTTTTTTAAAATCCCCTTTAAATTACCAATTTGTTAATCTCTCTGCCTTTCATGTACTGTCTTATCCTTCCTTCCTTCTTTCTTTGGTGTCCGCGATGGTATAACGGAGCCCTGTGTGCTGGTAGTTGTCGGTGATTCTCGCAATATATCCACGTCTGTAACGTTTCCATGATTCCGGGCGAGGACAGTCATTCTCTCTGTTCTGTTTGAAAAATCGCTTCCAGCTGTTGTGCGACAGTTATGCGGACGACACGCATCCGCCAGCACAGTATCCTATGTGAATGCGTGAGGATGTACGCAAAGCTGTGAAAACGTGCCATCGTACTCCTTGAACAAATTTTCTCAAGGGTTACAGATTTCTGAAGGTCCCTGCAGTGTACCAAGGACGATTTTTTTGTTGGGGGGGGGCAGCAAGACTACATCAGGAGTACAGGACGCTCCAAACCCTTTCCTTTGAGGCAAAGCATTGAACTGTTGACGAGCCTTTTAATATCTCAGGGACTTAAAGCACGACTGGTGGTACCTTAGCCACGTAGCAGCCTCTAAATCTGCGCGGCATCAGCTCGCCATCCGAAAAGGCAATGTTTTGGAACTACGTAAGGCGTAGATTCATTGTGGCCTTCTGCACTGCGCTTGCAAGAGGAAAAAGAAAAATGCGGCGAAGTGCATGTTTAATTTTTAAGTCGGTACATTACCAATCTGATCCGTATAATAACAGGGCTGAAGTCAATCACCGTGTCAATTCTACGCGCTTGCTAAAGCCGCACATATGTCTTGATTCCTTTGAAGGGAAGAGCCTTCAGTGGCCTATTCTGCGAAAACCCATCGTTGTTGCCCAATCCAGAAAATGGTCCACTGCTGTAAAATGTGAATAAATAAAAACACATGTTGGATCTGATGCGATTTGTACCCGAGTCTTCACATAGTACCCGATGTGGTACCACTGTATTATCTGTGGTGTCAGCAGCGGTGCATTCAATGTTGCTACTTTTGTTTCTTTCTTCGTGAAATATGCCCCCTTGGGAGATTGGCCAGGAATCTGGACCGTTGGGAAGGGGGCTAACGTGCAGCTTCAAAAATTAAGAAAACTACAAATTGAAAGAGGAAGAAGTTGTATAATAGTGCGTTACGCGTGACAACTGAGGTTGACACCACGTGAGAAGAAAAGAAGCTTGCAAAGTTAACTGTGCCAAAACAAAAATAAACAAAAGCGAAGAAAGAGAGGGAAATGGAATGTAACAGTGAAGGAATTGTTAAGAAGTATCGCCAGGCTTTCGCCTTCAAAGCACGGAAGCAGACTTAAATGCCACGAGGAATATTTGGTACTCGTTTTTTGTCTTGGGGGGTTCAAGAATGTTCGCCAAAATAGACACTATTAAGCGGGAGTCACTTTAGTATACCACGAAGGAATCTTACGGGAGGCCAAACTGCGCAGTTGTGAATAAACCCAGCGTAAGGTTTGCAGTCATGACCGTGGCAGGGGGAGGAAGGACACGCAGATGTTTGGAAAGCCAATTGAGGCTTCAAAAAATAAACAATAACAGGCACGTGGGGGGCAAATAAAATACAAACGTGCCAGGAAACATGAAAGCTGGAGGCGTCCTCGTAACCCGTATTTAATGCATTTAGTTTATTTTACGGTGTTCGCTGCGGATGTTCTCTTCGGATAATAGCAAGCTTTAAAATTGTCGGGTTTTGCCAACGTGTAATGCTAGATATGTTTTGTCGCTCTATTTGCTACTTCTTGCCCTGAGGCCAATGCTTCGTCGTAGAGCCAATAATAGCTGTCGTGATAGCATGCCATAATCCTTTCTGTGCTGCTACCCAGCCAAAACCGCACGCTTCCGGGGGAATGCGATCACTAATAAATCTACGTGACCTTCAGGCTTGGAAAAAAGAGGGCGCTTGACTTTTATACATTCGCATGGTGCCACCCATCTAATTCCTGAAGAAAAAATATATACAACTTCTCAATTGTGTGTTTGGAAATTCAAGTTATGATTTGTTGGTAAATGGTTTCGGTATGCAGAACACGGCGAACATAACTTTGCGAATCGAATCACTTCCCCGCGTCATGTTGAAAATACAGCATGTGAAGCGGTATCTTTGATGGCGGAGATTTGATCTTTGAATATATAAACGGGAAGAGTTCCAGTTCTTTTTTTCTGTGCGTTTACCTGTCGCAATTAAGCAAAAGAAAAATGATTTTTGCATGTTCGCTCAGTGAGTTGCACATAAAATGAGGGTTTTTTCTCGCAACCTTACGAGAATTCCTAACAGGATATTTTTGTTTGTAGTTGCAGTGAAATGTATTTTAATATTTTCGTTACTCTAAGGTCAGCGCGGGTTAATGACGCCCCAGCTTGGCAGGAAGGGAGACAGCACGCAGTAACACAGTTTGTATATTGTCAATATGCGCTGGTGTGTCTGGAGGGTTCATTTGTTTTCAAGTGACAGTGCTTTTTGTTCATGCCTAATACAGAGATGCCTGAATGTAACGAAGCTTTTGTATCTTGAGTCACAGTCATATAAAACTACCAAGAGCGCATTAAACTTTATCTATATGCGTTAAATGAACGCATAGGCGAGATAGTAGAAATCTTTTTTGGGTTCATGGTGTAGTGAAACCAACGTGATTAATGATACAAATTTATATTAGAAGTATAGATCCCAACCATATTTATTCGGAGCCAGAAAAGAGGGCACAATGCGCGATCTTCAGCCTCCTCACATGCTGTAGAGTTGACGTCATAAAGGTTTGTATTGTGTTTTCAGGCTATGCCAGCCGTGAAAGTAATAGTTTTGCCACATTTCACTATTAGTAGCGGGTGTCGCTTGTCCACGAAATTTAGCCATGAAGACCTACTAGTGTATCGTTATGCCGCCATCAGCTCATCTGTCGGCGGAATAATGCGGGAAGCACTAGTTTCTAAGGCGTTCTTCTGTGTGCAAGTGCACACTAATAGGCCGGAAAACCCCCATTCTACACTTTATTCTGCCGAATTAATTAGCAATGTTGAAAAATCCTTGTGGCCGCCGTTTGTGTTGTCCTGAACTTTCTTACCCGCTTTCTATTCTTGTTTTCGGAGGTGCATTGCAAGGAAACGAAGGATGTCTTGGAGTTTGTGAATAGCTCACAACTGTAACGCTTAAGGCTTGTTTGTACAAAAGCAGGAAAATGTTCATATTGCGTAATACGCAGGTTGAATATTGGTGACAATCCGCTTTACCGCATTAGTTTTGTCCTAACTGAAGCCTCCGGGTTTTTGCGAGTCTTAAAAAACGTATCTTCTACAAAACTGCCGTGGCAGATATTTTGTTCTTTCGCTACATTTGAGCATTTCGAAAAGATGGTCTTGGTAGCACCAGTTAACGGAAGCTGCAAAATTAAAATCTCCCCACTCTTATGCAGTCCACCCCACCTCCTACTCCACCACCTGCAAATACTGTCCCCAACCCTGTACACTCTACCATATAATCTGGGCGTACCGGCGATCAGCTTCGGCTTGGTGAAAGGGCCCGTCAGGAAGCGACCGCCCAGGGACCTCCGGACGCAGAAGACTCCCCATTGCCATGACTCCAGAATTAAGACACAATTAAAGTTAACACATTAAAGGACTAAAAGACATTAAAGAATAAGGACACAAATAAAGTACTGAGAATGAAGAAACAAGTCTTGCAAATGCAGAGATTCAACCAGGGCAAATTTAGCGTTTATTGCTGCAGCTGAGCGAAGCATAAAACATGCTTTTTCTGACGTAGCCCCTCCAGCCTACTCTGCACATAGCTTGGTTTTGACGCACACTTGAGTTGGCTCCGCCACCTCCCGGACGAAAGTGAATCCTTTCGTCTGCTTTGGGTCCACTACCTTAAGCAATGCGGCAGCGTTGCCACAGGAAGACTCTTCGTCGTAGATCTTGTACACCGCCATGCTATCATCACCACTGACGGCTGTAAGTAAAAAAGAAAAAGTACACTGTTACAGCGCTACATTCAGATACACGTAATTTTAGTTTTTTTGTCTTGTGAGTGGATTGCGCACAGTCAACAATTGAACTGTATTACTGCTTTTCAATGATGCTAACAGGGAACCAGTAGCCTTGGAAAAAAATATTCGTGATGAAAGTAGGGAAAGTTGTGACCAGTAAAACTAGTGTGCTTTTCCTGCAGTTGTATCAGCTTCTCATCAATTTTACCACGCGGTTCTGGGACATGCCCTCTATTCCTTCCGATGTTGTTCAGTAAATTCAAAGATCGAAAACATGTTCACTTTAAATAGAAGTT
Organism: Haemaphysalis longicornis; assembly: GCA_013339765.2. NCBI lineage: Eukaryota > Metazoa > Arthropoda > Arachnida > Ixodida > Ixodidae > Haemaphysalis > Haemaphysalis longicornis. The sequence goes on along the minus strand of CM023455.1, from coordinate 136,345,254 downwards.
TCGCACTGAGATATTATAAACGTAATGTAATATAAATAGGAAATGGAAAAAACGAAAATGGCCGCTTTTGCCCGCAGCAAAAGGGCCTCAAGCAATTAATATAAATACAGATCTGTATTTTTAAACGTGCGAATATTTCAGATACGTAAGATTTGCAAACTATAATACCATATAAATGAATACCTCGCGGTTTATGAAGCATGCGGAGTCGCGAACTGTACCAGGTTATTTATGCTGTCCTAGTATCCACACAAAAAGCGCCCACAGTATAGTATCTGATGAATTATGAGATATGTGAAAAGATTACTTCTGCGTACTCACATAGCTTCAAGTAGTAAGCCACGTTATTGAACGGCAGAAGAAGCTCCATGACCTGTTCCGTGACATCTGTACCAAAAAATAGAAAAATATTATCCCATATCTTGCAACAACTCCATAGAACACATATGGTGTCAAAAACCCCTGGGGCTTTTGTGACTCCCCCACTTTTTTAGCGATAATACATGCGGTAACCTTCCGTGCCTTAATATGCTCTTAAGAAATACAATGGTGTGATACGGAGTGTTTTGAGTTTCAACCACCAAGCCAAATTCGCATCTGTTGCTGCTTTATCACCAAGACGGCTGGAGTATACCTGAAGCTTGCGTATATAATGTACTAAGGTAGCGCTGAAGAAAGTTTGCTTGAAATAGGTAATTGTCGCAGTTTACACAGCTGAGTTTGGATGACACAAAGGGGTTGCGAAGGCTAATGTTACAGAGCAGTATTCACAGAAAAGCAATATGGCTGTTTGAAAAACATTTTCCGCAAAGCAAAAACGTTTTACGAGATAAATATAGCCTTGGCCCTTCAGACGTTTTCAGGAAAAATAAAAGTCCATAGAATTGTTTGTGTTATCCAAGCATGGGTTAGGCACCGCAGCTCAGTTGTGTGTCGTTGCTGTGCCTATAGAGGCTTAGCTATGGGGCCACTGTACGATAGGTGCGACTCATATTTTTTAAAAACCCGGTCATACCATACTGCGAGCATTTGGAGAAAAACTCATTTTCGAAACACGGGCTTCGAAAACTTTGGCCGAAAATTTTTATGTTGCACTTAAGTTCGCTTACTTGCTTTGAATGCTGAAGACTGGGGATTCTTATTAGCAGCTTTTTTTCCTGCTACATCACATTTACATCGTTTTCTTCGCTTTCGTTTCTTCGTCTTACGGCACGAATCAATCCAGCAAGCAGACTGGCACACGCCACAGCTTCTCTAGATTTAGGGCTCTGCGCAATTGGCCGGCCCCTGTTGTACTCCAGTACCATCACGTACACGTGTCAGGCGGCGCTCATTATTAAACTACTTACACGTTTCCAATTAACAGTTCTGTGAATGTTGTAAACCAGATTTCTTGCTTTTTTGCGGTACTGATTTCTAGCCATTTTCATAGGTGTGTGTGTGTGTGTGTGCAACAAAGAAAACAATAAGAACAATGACACCTTTTTTCTACTCTGCCAACGAGGGGAGGTAGCACAGCTAGAACCTCAATAATAGTAAATCCCCTGGACCTGACTGGTTAGGGGCAGGCTTTTATAAAGCCTTCGAGTCAGACTCGGCAGTCTTCTTATGCAATGCTTTTCGCGAATCTTTCAAGCAGGGTTGCTTACATCCCTCCTTCTCCAAAGCCCATACGATACTTTCCCCAAAAGCGATGACCCAGAACAACTTAGCAAAATACTTTCAGACCAATCACCCTAAAAAACGCAGACTACAAAATTTTTATGAAGGTGCTAGCAAAAATACTACAAGCGGTTGTAAAAAAACATTGGTAGGTCCACATCAAACGTGTGGCATAAAGGGGGGAGCATTGACACAAATATTCATGTTGTATGCGACTGAATATACTTGAATCGTGCAACATGGATTTCAGGCGTGTAGCAATGCTACAGATGCACTTCGAAAAAGCCTTTGATAAGGTTTGCCATGACATTTTGTTACAATTCTGAGACACGTCGGCCTTAGTAAAGTCATTTTTGAAGGGGTTAGAATGGCGTATCTTAACTCGGAACACTAAAATAATCGTTAATAAGGAGCTAACAGAAAGCGTTCAAATCTGTTCGTCGGTACGACAAGGATGTGCACTGTCGTCCTTGCTTTTCGCTTTGTACGTCGAAACCTTATGCACCAAAATTAACAACAGTGACGTAATCAGGGGGTACGTTTTGGAGTCCTGTGCTGGGAAAGTACTTGCGTATGCGGATGATGTCACTTTTTTCTGCGTTGATCGCGAAAGTGTTCGTAGTGCTTTGAGGATCACGCAAGAATTCTGTGATAAAGCTGGAAGTTCGGTCAATCTCAAAAAATGCGTTGGTCTTTGTCATGGTGTTTGGTCAGCAGCACCAAGAGTTTACGAGCGAGTGTCTTGGTTACCGAAGCCTACGCGTTATCTCGGCATCCCTTTTGAGCATTACCGAGAAAATACGGCCTGCTGGAACGAGAGAGCACACGAGGTGCGCTAATAGGAAAGATGGGGAGGTAGGAATATGTCCATATTTGCTCGAGCAACTGTATGTAATGTATTTATTCTATCGAAATTATGGTACAGTATGCAGGCAGTGTATTCTTTTATGTTAAACGTGCAAAAATTTCATCGTATATTTGCAGTGTTCGTATGGTTGTCTCAGTACGAAAGCACGAGTTGGAGCAATCTTTTTAGATGGCTAGGAGGGGGCGGACTTGCACTGCCCCATTTATTTATTCGCCAACTTGTATCCCGTTTTTCCTTTTCAAGGGACCAGTCTGACCCTTTTGTACGTGCTTTCTTGCAGATTAAGTTGGTCAATGATTTACCTGATTTTGTTGTGTGCCCACAGTTCAAGGTTCACGTATCAATCTCAGTTGTTTCTGGCGTGAAGTTGTATTTGCACACCGGTTCGTGTCTGCTAGTTTTTCTCGCGATTACCTGTCTTCAGTAACCCGCAATAAAATTGATTGTTTAGGGATTTAACGCAATCCTTGTTTGCCGAGCCTTTGTATAGGCACGTGCTGGCCCAGGTCAGGATGCTTTAAACAGAGTTTAAAAAATACCGGTACCAGGAAGGCTCAAGACCTTTTCTACAAGCTGCACACAGAAACGCTACCTGTTAAAACGCGGATGCGAAGCAAGGATCTTTATCTGCCATGGGGTGCTGATTACTTCTTGTGCAAGAAGCCCGAAAGTGTAGAACACGTTTTCTTGGATTGTTGGGTTGCCGTCTTTTTTTGGGACGTCCTCCAACAAACTCTTAAAAAAGACTTTACTCTAACATCCCACGGCATTCGGTACTTATCTATCATGCCTGAAAGTGTACCGCAGGACTCAGGTTTTCTCCTTGGGCTGCCTGGAATCTGAAGGAGCCGCATGACTGTTAGGAATGCGGATGTGGATGCGTGTTTAGTGTGTTTTTATTTTTGTGTCGAATTTGGAAATTGCTACTCTCCCGCCAAGAGGGGCTGTGGTGCGCTCTCTTAACTGGTTTCAGTATCAGCTTGGCGTTGATACCAAAAATGGCCAAGAGAGGCACCATAGCCCTTGAAAAGGCGAATAAAGAGAGAATGAATTGAGTTTTCATATTTTGGGCAATTAATGAATTATTCATGCGTTAAATCTTATTATATTATATAATATTGTGTTTTATATTATCATATATTATAATATTATATTACCTATATATATAAATATACATTGTGTATTATAATATAATTTACTTGTATGTTTTCATTACTTTGTATTATTGTGGACTTATTTGCGGCCTTGCAACGCCAGCGTTCATCGCAACGCGGCAGAGGAAAGATCACCCCAATACTACATATTAATGTGTGCAGCATGGCGCAGCAGGATAGACGTTAGCTTCATAGCGCGAGGGATCGAGGCACGATCCTTGCCAAGGGAAGCGGTTTTCTTTTCGAAGCCTCTGTTTGAGTGCTGGACACCCTTATCCCAGACGAGCTACAACGATACGCTAGGCTCCTGAAGTGCTCCGCACTTAGAAGAGCTGTTTAGTTTTACAACGCACTAGAGAAGTAACCCTTCATTTTAACTGACAGATAGCTTGATCAAGTAGATACCTTTGCTCAAATACCCATGCATCAATAAAAGTAGAGGCAGGAGTTTCTTGTTTTGTTTCTTTCAGGGATACATGAGACGGGCGAAAACTTCATACATTAAACAACGTCCAATCTATGGGTCGGTCGGGTTTGACATTGTTGACAAGAGTTCAATTTTGGAGTGAAAAAGAGCAGGCACATACCTTGAGCCTCTAACACAATAGAAGAGCTGGCATCGTCGTAACTGAAGTCAATTGGTACTCTGCAAAATAGAAATGTGGAGAAGTCTGAAAACATCGGCAGTATATTTTGATTGGGTGAAGGGGCATCTCTGCATTTTTCGCCGAGTTCAAGAGCCACCGCCATAGAGAATTTGCGGCAAAGAAGAACAAAACTGATTTTTAAAGACATATAGCCTGAGACTATCGCCTTTGAAGTGTTGCTGCCAATGCTTTTTTGTAATTATTACCTCTGTATTAACTCATCGAGGGTCCCTGTACCGTCAGTGACTTTGAGACCCTTGTCGGTAGTGCTTATACTTATGTACTTTTCTTATGCACTTCAATAAACTTCTTCTTTATAACAGACAATAAATTTTTGTAAATGCTGACCATTTTTGCGTCATTACGATAGAAATACGTGCAAAACCTGAAGAAGCTGCACTAGGAGTGAAGTTTACATTCAGTAAGCGGGGTCAAATACATGGGAAAAGCCGATAACAAGTCGCCCGGGAGCTCATAGAGGCCTTTTTTATCGAAAAACCATGAAAATTGGTTCAGCGAGCCTTGCGTTACTCTGTACGAGAATGAGTGTGAATTCCAAAACAGGATAACGCAGTAATAAAACTGGCTGCCTTGTGCACGTGTGGAAGAAGGGGCAAAGGAGGTCCCCCTTCCGCTTGTGGCTTTGGGACCTCCTACTCTCTTGTCATTAATCTCCATATCATCCATGAAAGAATAAAACACTGTTCTGAGTCTGATATATCGTCCATGAACGAATAAAACACTCTTTTGAGTCCGATATATTCGTGCTCTTCTTTGAAATAAATTGAGTTGTAAGTAATCTTCCGTGCTGTTTTCCGTATTAGTCTGCCCTGAATACGCGCACTTTTCTCGTTAAAAATGGTTGCACCCAGGGTACATACTTTGTATAGCTGTCCGGTGTATTTTTAGTTGTCATCCACGTCGTGCCAGTAGCTTTGCCATTCGTCTGCTGTGTTGCGTCTAACAGCACGGTAAAGTTCACGGTGCCTTCAGGTTCGACGGTGACGCCCGTTCGATAGCACTCGTAAAGTAAAATCGGGCGGTGTTGACTCTCCTACAAAGGAATATAACGGCGGATTTAGTGCGTGCCTATATGCATTACTGTAGGTTACGTCTAGCACGGATGATCGTGCAAAAAGGTATTATTAAAAATAGAGAAGTTTTGGAGGCAAGAATATTACTTAAGATGTATGAAAACGTTTTCAATAAAACCAACGACCATTCTAAATATTGAACATTGGCTTGGAAAAGCTGAGATATAATGCAAGCCAGAAATGTAAAATTTTGCATTTAACCGGAACCCTTTCTTATTTTATGTTTAGGCTTAACCCGAAAAACTCAAGCAGTGTCGTTTCTCTATTAGTGTAGGCTAAACGACTTCTTACAACTGTCTTTGGTCCCAGCAATAATAATTGCTTGAGGGCTGTTGTGAACCAACTAACGTTCGTTTATTTTTTAATATACAAGGTGACCAGGGGTTGACCGTTAAAAAAGGGCTTCTAATCACGCACGTTCCTGCACACTGGACGGAATAAGCTTGAAATATACAACCATTTTAGTGCAGTGATGTGTTGTTGTCTTAGCTACCCCCCTTTTTTTGTAAATGCCGCCTCAAATAAAAAAAACGCACACTTTGGAGACGCTTAGTGGGCCTTTTCGACATTTCTTGTGCAATAGGTCCCCCCCCCCCCCCCCCCCCTGAAAAAAGCGTTTCTGTTTGTTGGAGTTATTTGGTACATCTTACGTGCTTCGAGGTGAAAACTGTCTTTAAATGTGCTCTGCAACCACATATATTGGACACGTACTGACAAACCTTCGCCAGCTAAAAACTGGCGTTAATAAAGTTTTATGTCACTTCAGAGAAAATGCGTTGTTCGTTTCCCCGCAGGCCATCAAAGGGCCGCAACAGACAACCTTTAGAAGGCCATAATTCAAGTAGCCAATACTCCTTTACCTGATAGAGTTCCCATGTAGGTCCAGACCCGGAAGCTCCCAGCGCAATGGAAACCAATGATGAGATTAAGCCGAACTTAAGGAAAGGCTGCATTTTTCGCTTGGTAGTTCACAGATACTCACTGTGGTTGAAAAAAGCAAGGTGTTAGGAGAAGCCCATCAAAATGTTGACGTGTCTGAGCACACATTATTAACCGAAGGCTTTGTCTTTGCAGGCTAAAATAATAAAATATAATCAATGTACAAAACAAAAGCTTGATGGAATCTTGTTACGCGTAAATTGCAATGCCATCCCCTAAAAATTACACAGCTAAAAGTAAAAAAAAATTGTAAGGCAGAAACAATGGCGCAGAACCATGGCACAGGTTATACTGTAAATCTAACAGAAACGCAGGTAGATTTTAATTGTGTGCACATGGTGAAGTGCAATAGAATAGCTGTCCCAGAAATGGCAACTATGGAGGCCGTTTGTACACTTTAACGGAAGAAATGGACGGTAAGAATAGAAACTGAATTTTTCTTGAAGGAGACGCTGCCAAGCACGTGAATTTCTGCTTCTCATGATCTAAAAATTGTACGTTTCTTGAGCTTGAAATGAGGAATTTTTTGGTAATATGACGTGTAGGTTCTTTCGTAAGTGTGCACTTCGAAGAATATTTTTTTTATGCGGCAAACTTGCCTCCGAGCTATGTGGTTTTCTGTCATCAACAAAACCCATTAATCTAATCAAGCTTATATTGCTAAGGGAAGGTAAAAGAGAATCTCAAGCAAGGGTCAATAATGGTATTGCATCGAAGCGTTTAGTAACATGTTGTCATGCGCAGACATGTGCATTTTGGTGTTCTACACTTGAACTTTAAACTTTTCCGTTTAAAGGTAGTAACACGGAGAAATCGTGGGCTTACAAAAAGTGAAAGAAAATGAGTGTAAAATCAAAATTTAGCCAAGGAACAATTCCTTCTCTCATGACAGAGTTAAATTAGAGAAAAATCTTAAAGGACATAAAGATTACTTTTTAAACACTTCAAGTATTTTAACAGACGAGTCGGTGAGTATAAGTGCGTCTATCAAAATATTTGTCTAAATCTCACTCACAGGGAACGTTTAAGCAACGCTATCATGGCCTTCTTCAAAGAGCCAAAACCTCTAATGCCCACCTTGACTTCGGATACTGTCCGGCTGAATGGTTGTAACGGCAAGACTGTATACCGGCCCAAAAAATTGGCCTTTTATGTATCAAAACGCTTAACCAGGAAGCAAGCATATCCGCTCGTACGTGATTCACTTGGAAGGTCCTTGGCATGAAAGTTCGTTTTTTCGTTTCTTTTTATGACCCAGACGTGTGTGCACCATCAGTGCTCACGAGCTATAATTTCAGTGTACGTAGGGATACACCGAACGACCCCGGAAGAGCAATTTTTATGGGGAAATAGATGTCAATGTACCGCAGGAATGGGCCAAAGAGCTTGCCACAGCCTCATAGATACGGGATGCATTCCATCATGAAATACTGTGAGAATCTAGCCAAGCGGTCATCTGCAGACTCCAGGAATGAACAGATAACGTATAAAGACAGCTGCATAAATAAAAAATATACATATCTGCTCAAAAGCACAAGAAACTGCGGTACTCAGTCGTTTGTATTCGCGCGTTCTATTTTTCACACGTGCATCACCCCTACTAATGTCATAAAATTTGTGTGTTATTTTTTGTATCGCCTCACATGACGACGTAAGCAATGAGAAACCTTATTTCGCTGTTTAGCGACAATTCGCGCTTCAGTTTTTGGAGTTTGGAAGCATAATGTGTTTGAGGGGGAGGAGTGCGTGTACCAATTGAATATGGAGTTGGAACTGAGGCTGGAAGAATCTTGTAAACTCTGTAGGGCGCCAACCGCTTTATGTAGGAAAAGCAATATTGTCCTGGCCATTTGTAAAGTTTCGGTGTCTTTTGCTCACATAGTATTCCAGATGACCCAAACGTTATGGTTCATGCAAAAATAACTAGCTAGGTGTGGTTCTTTTTTCCACGTTTTGTGTGTCCTTAAACATAAATTGACGCTCGCTTCACAGAAGAATTTGACACAACCCGTGATCCTCAGCTCAGAGCCGAAATTTTTTGGCATTAAATAAAATATTTCACAGGAACTTAAGTCTGCTTACATGATAAAATGGAAAAAAATATGGCAATTGGAATGCTTAGGAATTGAAAATAAATTAGAAACAATTACACACCGCAATTCGCAATTGGAATTTGTTCCGGTTTCTGTTCGCGATCCAAGACCATGGATAAGAACCGTCCACATCTTTATTGTGAGGTTTGTCAGAGGTAATAATAGCAGCAGCCAGAGGCTTATGGCCGGCTTAACAATTCTTATTGGCTCCGACGGAAACATACCCACTCAAATGGTCACCCTGTGGGGTTAAACTGAGAATTACTTTAGCATCCACAGAACACTACCAGTCCTTAGGTGTATCGGACGATGTTGAGTATGAGGCGAGTTTCTTTTATAACAGTGGATACATACATACTAGGGGTGTTGGTATGCTACTTATCGTCGTCGTCGTCGTCATCATCCATCACCATCATCATCAGCATCTTCTTTTCTTCTTCTTCTTCTTCTTCTTCTTCTTCTTCTTCTTCTTCTTCTTCTTCTCTTCTTCTTCGTCTTCTTATTCTTCTTCTCTTCTCTTCACCTTCTCTTTTCATCTTCGTCTTCGTCTTCATCTTCTCTTCATCCCTCCATCTTGGTCTTCATATTTCTCTTCGTCTTCGTCTTCATCTGTCTTCATTTCTTCGTCTTTGTAGCTTCGTTTTTTCGTCTTTAGTTTGAACTATGTATCTTCTTTCTAGTTCATTTCTGTCTTATTTTCTTTAAGTGTTTTAACTGCATTGTTTTTGTCTTTATGTATGGTGTCTTTTTCTATTGACATAGCAAATGTAACACCAAAGAACTTGTTAGCAGTTTCTTTTCTTTGTCGATTGTTTCTTTGTGTATTTGCAATATTACGTTTTCTATATCCAGAATGTAAAACTTTGTCACAAGTTGCAATCAATTGATGTCATGAAATCTTTGTCTGCTTTGTATTTGCGTTGTTTCTTTGTGTATTGTCCAGGTCCAGGAGGTTAGAGCTTTCCAGTCAAGGCAGCACTGCAGCTTTTCTCCAACCCCCTGTTGCAATCAATTGCTTGTACATGAAATACACTGAATCTGAATATTGAATCTGAACAAAGTGTATTTGCTTTGATGTTGTCCAGGTCCAGGAGGTTAGAGCTTTGTCAAGGCAGCACTGGTAACGCTTTTCCGACGCAACCCATGTGCTTGTACATGATGAGGCACGCCGTAGTGGAGGGCTCCGGATCTGATTTGAATCTGCAAAGGTTTTTTGATTTGATTGTGGGGTGTAACCGCCGACAACGCAGGCGATGAGGCGCGCCGTTGGAGGGCTCCGGATTAATTTTGCTTTTCGCCATCAGAAAAGCGACCACCGCGGCCGGGATCTTTATCGTGCGCCGAAACCTCGTACACACGGGCGTTTTTGCTCAGCCTAGCGCAAGAAAAGCCCACCACTAGCCACGGGAATGGAACCCGCCTCGTGCTCCGCGCAACGCCTTAGCCACTGAGCCACCGCGGCGGGTGAACAAAGGTTTTAATTCCCCAATGCCATCCCCACTGAAGACCATGTGCTTCCGACTTCTATGTAACGAAGGTATTGCGGCAGTTAACCTTAGTGTAATGAAGTCGCTAAGCTGATCACTCATTGTTTTTGCTCTTTTACTGAAAAATAGGCAGGAGAAATGCACTAATTTAGGGTATGCTAGCCATAGTGTAAAGAGCCAGCAGCTACGAAAACGCCTATAAGCACCTAAAAACCAAATTTGTCATGGTGATGATTATAAACAGAGCGGCTAGCGCCAACCGTGGCTAATGTGGCAGCCACTTCTGGTTTTGTAACGCGAACACCACACCAGGTAGGAAGGGTAACTACACTTCAGTCTTTTTTTGACGCGCATCACAAGCTACTGTGCGTTTCTACGTATGAGTGCGGTGTTGGTTCAAGACAACTTTTGAAAAGCTAGGCCTGCCTTTCGCCATGAAGTCGCGCGTCTCTACTGCTATATGCGGTATCGGTTTGTCGGTGATGGGTCTGTAGCCAGGAAACGAAATGTTTCGTCTTCTCAAGACGACATCTCAATTTTGAATTCCATCTACGCCGGTGAAAAAAGGGACTGTCGCCGCCCTGTACAATACCCCAGTTATCATCCTCAACAATTTTGGGTGCGAAAAAGATCACCGAGATTGCGAAAAAGCTCCCTTTCGGCATACGTTTGGTTTTTGAAAAGCGTGAAGGCACCGAAAAGTGTCGAAAGGCAAAATTGATACTAGGTATGGGCGAATACGGGGGTGAGTGACCGTGCTTCTTTGGAACGCCGTGTAGTGCAAGCTCGTGCGAAGCAGCAGGCGAAACTCACGCAATTTTGCACTGGGAAATAAATATTTGATGTGTGGGTTCAGATTCACATATGTCTATCATCTGGGCTTCGTTTATGCTTCATTGCCGCGATCCTTAACTGGAAACCTGCATGTAACGAAAACCGGGATGTAACGAAAAATTGCGAACTTTTGTTAACTTCGTAACGCCCAGGTTTAACTGCATTCCTAACATTATTCGTTCCATTGCTGGTTGAGATGACGCATGTTTGCTTTCTATTTGTTTATTAAGGTGCCAAGCTTCAGCTCCGTATCTAATCACCGGCAGTATGCACTGGTTGCATATTTTTCTTTGAGTGGCAGAGGTAGCTTACTTTTATTATTCGAGAGTACTTGCCGAGTGCTCCCAACCCATACCTCTTCTACGCCAGATTTCTCTCTCGTGGTTGGGGTCAGCACTAACCGTCTGTCCGCAGTAGATAGTCTTTTACTTCTTCCAGCGTTTCGTTTCCTAAGTTGAAGAGAACGGTTTTGGTAGGTTGTTCCTCATGACTTAATATTTATTCTATTATTTTATCGCTAAGGTCATGCTTCCTTATTGTAGGTCCTCAAAAACATTGTTTGCATGTGTTCCTGAGTCTCACTCAGTGGACTATATCGTCCCGAAACCGAACATGGCTCAAGTTTTCCCCGGTTATCCCTTAATCCTACGTTTTCCCAGTCAAGCTTTCTGAATACCCCTTCCAGACGTGCTGTAAATAGTCTTGGTGAGGTGGTATCTCCCTGTCTTACTCTCTTTGGGATCGGAAATCTATCGCTCTGCTTGTGGAGTGTAATTGCCGCCCATGCTTTTGTTATATATGTCGTCTAGAAGTATTACGTAGGTTTCCTTTTTTACCTGGTCTTTTAGTGCTTCGAGCAAAACAGCGGTGTATACGGAATCAAACGCTTTCTCATAGTCTATAAGTGCCATGTGAAACGGTTTACTGTACTCTGCGGAATTTTCTATCACTTTATTGTCGACATGGATGTGATTCATGGTTGATTTACCCTTTCCTAAGCCCAGCCTGCTCTCTTGGTTGTTCGAAATCCAGGCTGTCAACTATGTAGCTAACTATAGCTTTGGTAAACAGCTTGTAAACAACTGAGGGTAGGCTGATGGGTCTGTAATTCTTGAGGTATTTGGGACCTCCCTTCTTATGAATCAGAATAATGTTGGTCGTTTTTCCATGCTATAAGCCCTTTTTGAGCCTGCAAGCATTCCGAAAACAGTACAGCAAGCTTTTCTTGTACAATATTTCCTCCCGCCTTCAAAAAATCCATGGTGATGCCGTTGTCACCTGCAGATTTGTCTACTTTCATGCCTCTTGGAGCCTTTCCAACTTCTTCTTTAGTAACAGTGGGACATCGCTAGTTGAGCTTCTACTCTAAGTAGTTTCTCCGGGTGTAACTTCGCTGGCATACATCCGGGTGTAGAATCATTCTGCTGCCTTTATTATCCCGTCCAACTTGTGTGTAATATTACGCTGTTCGGCTCTCAGTGCGTACATCCTGTCTTTGTGATGGCTAGCTTTCTCTTAGTTGCTTTCAACGATTCCCTATTTGCAGCGTTTGCTTGATAGCTGCCCTGCTATACGCACTAATGTCGTTTGTTTTACTTCTGTTAATCAGTTTCGAAAGCTCGGCTAATTCAATACGATCCGCCGTACTTGACACTTTTATGTTCGTACGTTTAGCAAATAGTCCCTTCGTTTTCATAGTTAGTTTTTCGTCGCTGCGAGCATATTTCGCACACAACAAACAGCAGCATTGTACATGTTGGCCCCAACTTGTTTGTAAATATCTTATTTCGCAAGAATTGGTAGAGAATGTATTCCATCCAACGAGGCGTTGCAGAATCAGTGATTGTATTGTGATGGTATGTCATAGCCTTCGCCAAGGAAATCATTTCGGCAGAAGTCTCTGCGCAGATAATTGATGAAGTGCATTCACTGATGAATCGACGTCACCTCGCAGTTCAGAAAAATGTGGTGATTAACGTTGCTTTATTTACATAAATTGTTCCACGTTACACTTCGCAACGCTTTAAGTTGAACTTCCTGATTATATATTTCACTTTAGTTATTGAGCGGAGATTTCTTTTTGGTTGGAGTTCGCAATATGGCTTCTAAGGCACATCTTGCGGACACTGAATGCTGGCAGAAGACTACAAAACTTGCAACAAAACTGGAAGTTAGTGTGGCGAATGGACAATTGAGAGCGTTGAAAAGAACACGAAATAACTCGAAACAGTTAGGTGGGCTTAATAAATCTAAACAAACAAATAAATGGAGGCTTCAGAGCAAGCACCGGAGAAAGAGACGAAATAAACTTAATTTTTGCTGAACAGTGATTCATTGTCGTTGAGGAAGAGCCGCTGGGATCTGGCAGCGTGTTCGGACAGTCGGACGGCACCTAGGTGATCATCCGGAATCGAGCTGTGCAGCGTGTTATTCATTTGGTGCGGCCGTGTTGGGGTCTCCGCATAGCATGTGTGTTGAATTTGTACAATCCTACCACCTGCGACAGTCAGTGGTTCAATGCCCGGGGTATCAGTAGCTATAGACAAGGCAGTAGTGCGCAAAGAAGTAACAAAGTCTGTAACAAGGAACTATGCAAATTTTCGGAAGCACCCAAGACTCACGGCAATCACGGCGTGTCCTTGAGAGTCTATCGTAGTATATACAGCACCAATAACTCTATTGCCACTTTTACACAATCATGGCGTCATACCGTTGCCATGTCAGTGTACGCCGCGCACTTTGGGAGCGTTGCAGAACATTTGAATAAACACCGTGATAGGCTCGTTTCCGCACCTAAAGCGACTTAAACGGTACTAAACCACTATTATTTACGAAGATATTGCGTAGTGTTCAGCTAAGGGAGCGTTTTCTCGTTAAGGAGTGTCATGAGAAAAAAAAATGGAGCTGATGGTGGTCAAACTAAGGATTTCTGCGTCAAAAGCTAAGACGTTGTCTGCTCGGCCAGAGCCCGACCAGCAAACTCGTAATGGCAGTTGATCAAGAAGATAGCGACAGTGTACTGAACTATCCAGCAGGCGGCGCTATGTGTAACTGGCAAGACTACGTATACCGTCTACCCATAGTAAATGACGTTGAGGAACGGCTAGTTGAGGCACAAAATCCGCGGAAAAGTTGTACATTTGTTACAAATTCTCCGCCGCCTGAACTTTGCAGCTCATCCTAATTCCAAGAATGGAAAAACTTATATTTTATTAGAAATGCAGCCTTTTGTATTCGTGCTACTCCTGGATGCTTTCGAACGGTTAGAATGTCATTAACTCCTACGCGTTCGGTTTCTACCATAACAGCTATCATAGCAAACGTCCGCGCTCTGTTTTAATGTCAGCATCAGCTGCAATACGAGTGGTCACTTCTTTAGCACTGACGTTGTTTTTTGCACTGCGTTTTACAGAGTATGTGGGAAATTAACTGACACGGTGTCAAACGCTGTATGAAAAACACGCTGGGTCGCTTTATATCGTATTTTTTGCTTTGTCCAAATGAAAGGTATGTAGAGCTCAAATACTTCGCTTGTCTGGAGGTTGATACGTCGAACATGGCATTGCTCGAGGACACGCTAGAAAAAGAGGAAGCCTAAAAGCAACTAAAAAGAGGTTAGATATCGATAGATACAGAATGCATGCACTCAGAGACGAGAAGGGAAAGATTACGAACAGCTTGGACAGGATAATAAATGCGGCGGAACGATTCTAATCCAGACAATGCGCCAGCGTGTTTGCCCCAGAGCGACTACTGAGCGTACCAGTTTAGATTTCGATGTCCCACTAGTAACTAAAGAGGAAGTAGAAAAGGCTCTATTGGTTAAGGTCTATTTGTTGAGGTCCTTTGACGAATTCATGCGCTATCGCGAACATGTAAAATAAAAGATATGTGGATTTAAACAAATAAATAAATAAGTGCAACCTAAGCTTTTGAAGCGAGATAAAATCAATTACCGCAAAAGTAAACATTGTGACGTCAATGCAGCATTTTGTGAGCAGGCCGCTAAGTGTGTCCGCCGTTTGCTAAGCTTCGTAGCGCGGTAAATAATCAGACGGTGCAAGATTTTGAAAACATAGAAGTCCATCACATTTAAAAAGGCACACCTGTTAAACGAATAATGCAGTTCTAAAATAGGAGTGCACAGAAATAATTGTTGGCCACATTAGTGAACAATATTTTTGAAAAAATCAATAATCGTTTCGGAGAAAGGCAAAGCAGATCGTAAGAAAAAGTTTAGTGTGTTCATTCAACCTAACGTAAGTTGAATGAACTACTTTCCACATGAGCGATTCTCTGTATCATAGCAATACCGGGCCACCACCCATTGTTGGGTCAAACGAAGCCGCACTTCATCTATATGTTGAATGCAGAACCAGTTTGTACGAAGGGAGACCGGATGCAGGAATTGAGTTGGTGTCCGTTGATATGCATTGGTGCAGCCGGAGGGTTCATTTGTTTTTCAGTGACTACGCTTTTTATTCATGCCTAATACAGATTTGCTTTCATTAAACGAAGCAGTTATCATTTGAGTAACTATAGTCATATCAACCTACCAAGCGGGGAAGAAATTTTACCAGTATGCGTTAAATCAACACATAACTAAGCTAGTAGAAATCGTATTTGCATTTATTGTGTAGTGCAACTAATTCGATTACCAATATGGATTTCAGTGGGAGCCGGGAGCCCTATTTAATATATAATCAGTTCCTTAAAGAAGGACACAATGCGCGAATTTTGAGGTCCTCACAGACTACGGAGATAACGTCCGAATTGTTTGGAAGGCGTTTTCAGGCCTTGTCAACAGTGACAGTATCAGTTTTCAGGCCTTCTACAGTTACTAGAAGGTTCCCATTGTTCAGGCACGTCTCATTTGAGTTATAAAGGATAACAATTAATGGAATTTGGCCATGCAGACGTGCAAGTATGTCGTCATACCGACGCCAGCTAATGAGTTGGAAGGATGGTGCGAGAACCGCTAGTTTTGAATGCAGTCTTTTTTTTTTCTATTGCAAAATAGTAGGACGGTAAATCCCAGAAGAAGGTATCCGCATCGTACCTTTAATCTGACATAACACTGTGTCAAGCTCCGTGGGGGGATGATTCTGTTGCCCTGGAGTTTTATTTTCTGTTTTCTATTCTTGCTCCAGGCAGGCACGTTCCGAGGAATGGAATAAACCTTGGTGTTTTTGTTTAGGGCACACCACTAATACCGGTTTCGCCTTTTCTGTTAGTTTTGTCCTTGGCTTTGTACTTGGCATTAGTTTTGTCCTTATTGTAGATTCGGGTTTTTTGTTAACTTTTGCAAAATCATTTTTAACAAATGATCCGTGGCGGATATTTTGTTCTTCTAGAACTTTTGAGTCACTTCGATGAGGTAGGGTTGGTAACCTAGGTTAACGGATGCTGAAAAATTAAAATTTCCCGGGTGTCTTGATCTCGACATACCGTTACATCCACCGCGGTAGGAAGTAGTGAGAACTGATCGTTTCCCATCAGTGAAGATTTTAAAGAAAACTTCTGATGCTTTTCTTGAAACTGAGAATATCCTTGTGAGTTCAAAGCAGTGAGAATAAATAAACGAGGCTTTCAAATGCGGAGATTCGACAAGAACAAGCTTAGTTTATTTCTGCAACTGAGCAAAAGAATAAAACATGTTTTTTCTGACGGAGCACCTCCAGCCTACTGTGCAGCATAGCTTGGTTTTGACGCACACTTGAGTTGGCTCCGCCACCTCCCGGACGAAAGTCAATCCTTTCTTCTGCTTTGGGTCCACTACCTTAAGCAACGCGGCAGCGTTGCCACAGCCAGACTCTTCGTCGTAGATCTTGTACACCGCGCTGCTGTCATCACCACTGACGGCTGTAGGTAAAAAAAGAAAAAAGTACTGTTACAACGCTACATTCTGTTACACGTAAGTTTAGTTTTTTTGTCATGTGAGTGGATTGTCCAGTAAGAAATTGAACTGTACTGCTGGTTTTCAATCATGCTAAAGAGGAATGAGTCACCTTGCTAGAGAATATTTGTGAGGAAAGGAGGGAAAGTTGTGGCCACTCAACCAGTGCGATTTTCCTGTATTTCATTTTTTTCGGGTCGGCTTATCATCAATTTGAGCATGCGATACTCGGAACTGGCTATATATTTCTTTCCATGTAGTTCCAGTAGGTTGAAAGACCGAAAACATATCCAGGTTTGATAGAGATTTTAGATTAAAAGTAATAAAAGCATAATACTTCTGTAACTGGTTACTGGAAAAAAACTGAAAATCGCCGCTGTTCGTCTGCATAAAAATTGCCTAAAACGAGCTAAATACGCTTCCGGCATTTTGAAACGGGTGACGGTTTCGGCTGTGTGAGATTTCAAATAAACCTTATCATATCATACCTTGAATACCTGGCCGTTTATGAAGCATACGGTTTCGCTAGCTCTACCTGGTCATTTAGGCTATGTTAATATTCACAGAAAAAAGAGCACTCAAACTAATGTATCTGATAATGTATGAAATGTCTAAAAAGAAGCCTTTTGCATACTCACATACTTTGAAGTAGTAAGCCAAGTTATTGAACGGGGAAAGCAGCACTACGAAATGTTCTGTGATATCTGTGCAAAATATTAGAAAAATAATTTTCCATGGCATCTCACAACGACTCCATAAAACACATATGTTGTCGAAAAAACCCGGGGCCCGTGTGATGCGAGTGATTTTTAAATGATAAAATCTTGCAAAAACATTTTATGTCTTCAAAAGCCCATAAGAAATACAGTGGTGCGAAATGGAGGTATTCGAGTTTCAAACCACAAGGCAAATCCGCGTCTGTCGCTACTTTATCACCAAGCCGGCGGGCGTATACCTGAAGGTTGAATATATACTGTGCAAAGTCTATACACTAAGGTTGCGCTCAAGAAATTTTGCGTGAAATAGCTTAGGCACCAGAGCTGGTTTTCGTGTCGTTACTGTGAGGATACAGACTAAGCTACGGTGGGCCACAGCACTGTGGTTGATACTCATATTCCTTTAAAGCCTGAAAATACCAGACTCTTAAAGCATTAAAAAAAACTCAGTGCACAAATACCGCCTTCGAAAACACGGGTTGATGATGATGGTTGGGTTTTTATGGCGCAAGGCCGACTAAGGGCAAAGAGTGCCAGAGAAAATGTTATTTAATGAAGTGAAGTGGTTACCACAAAAAGGTAGGTAAAAACAAAACGTGTCAACCGAACATAGTAAAATTAGTTAAACGATAATGGGGATGGCTGGTGTATGGAGCCAGTTTTGATTATGTGTGATAGGAAATTAGGTTTAAAAACTTAACGTCTGACAAATACTCAAACACACGTTTCACGGAAACCATGACATCGTCACCTAGAAGCAGCGATGGATGTAGGGGAATATGTTGTCTGTAGAGTTCTCTGAAGTGTTTGTGTCGTGTTGTGTGAAGTGCCTTGCATGTGATTAGTATGTGCACTACGGATAGGGCCTCTCCGCATCTGCTGCACTAGGGTCTAGAAGATCCCGTCAGCAGATACGAGTGCGTTGCATGGGTGTGCCCTAAGCTTACCCAAGGCGACTTCCGTGTGTCTCTTGTGTGAGTCAGCTGTGTACCGTCCACGTGTGGCTTTATTACATGTAGTTTGTTGTCTGTCTGTTCGTTCCAGTGTGTTTGCCATGTTCTGCGCAAGTGTTGTCTGATGTGTGGCTTGACGTCTCTATAGGGTATCGTTGTAATGTCTACAGTGTTCCTGAGTGCAGCAGCAGCGGCCCTCTCGTCTGCCAACTCGTTCCCAGCAATCCCTGCGTGTCCTGGGACCCAGCAGAGGAGCAGTTGATGGTTTTGCGCATACACAGCACATGATGGTGTTGAATACAAGATTAACTATGTGGTTTTTGGGGCTTTGTGCGATGACAGTGCGCGAATAACACTCAAAGAATCTGTATAAATGATGGAATTGGGAATTTGATTTTCAAGAATGTGTCGTACAATCAGTAAAATTCCATACGCTTCTGCTAAAAAAATTGTTGTGTGCCCGCTCATGGTTCTGGCTGCATTGAAATTTGGACCATGAGCAGCGCACGACACCATACTGGAGGTTTTAGAAGCGTCACTATAAAATTCTGCACATGTGTATTTAAACTGCAAAGATAGAAAGTGCTGCAGTATTGCAGCTCGTGGTACCCGATTTTCATCAGGTTTCATAAAAGAAAGGTCGCACGACACAGGGCGAACTTGCCAAGGCAGTACATTGTTTGAAAAGGATGACCTGTACACATCTAAAAACGAAGCACTGAGATCCGAGGCTCGCTCTCTCACTCTAAGTGAAAAGGGCAGAGGAACGGATGGGCGATTTACAAAGAACAGAGATGTTGATGTATCGTTAAAGACAGAATAAAAAGGATGATTATGCGGTGATGAAATTTTAAAAGCATAAAGCAAGTCCATGTACGTTCGTTGGTTCTCAAGGCTCCACTTATCACCCTCGACATACAGACTCTCGACAGGGCTAGGGCGAAAAGCACCCGAGGCGAGACGAAGCCCCAAGTATAGCACTGGGTCAAGCATTCGTAACGCTGTTTTACTCGCCAACCCATACACCACACTGCCATAGTCCAAACGAGACCCAACCAAAGCAGTATACAAGCGCAGCAGGAGTTCTTTATCGTAACCATAGGATTGGTGGGAGAGAACCTTAAGGATATTCATTGTTTTTGAGACATTTATGCTTAAGCTCCTTGATGTGGGAAATGAATGTGAGTTTGTTGTGAAACACCACACCTAAAAACTTGTGCTGCTTGTTCACAGGAAGCGACACGCCATTAAGAGTAATGTCTGGGTCCATATGGACCCCACGCTTCCTGGAGAACACAACGCAGGAGCTTTTTACAGGATTAAATTTAAAACCATTATTGTCTGCAAAGCCGGCAAGTTTCTTTACACCAAGCTGGTCTTGACGTTCGCAGATTGACATATTGCATGATTTATAGGATATCTGGACGTCATCTACATACATGGAATAAGAGATTGTAGGTGGCAGTGCCTTACCAAGAGAGTTCATTTTTACTATGAAGAGAGTGCAGCTCAACACGCCACCTTGTGGCACGCCATTTTCTTGCACGTGAACCTTTGAGAGTGCACAACCAACTCTTACTCGGAACATACTGTCTGACAAGTAACTAACAAGAGTGTTCAACATGTTACCCGAAACACCGAATGACTTGAGGTCACTAAGGATGCCATAACGCCAAGCGGTGTCGTATGCCTTCTCAAGGTCGAAAAACGCAGTTAAACAAAACTGCTTATGCGCGAAGGCATCCTTGATGTACGAGTCAAGAGCTGCCAGTTGATCGTTCGTCGATCGCCCCACCCTGAAGCCTGCCTGGCTGCTCTCGAGAAGACCGTTGTACTCAAGGAAGTACCCGAGCCTGCGATTTATCATCTTCTCGAAGAGCTTGCACAGACACCTTGTCAGGGCAGTAGGACGGTAACTTGAGGGGGATGACGGGTCCTTTCCCTCCTTCAGGAAAGCTACAACTATAGCCTCCTTCCAAGAGTTCGGAATGTGCCCCGAAAGCCATATCGTGTTATATATGTGTAAGAGTGTTAGAAGAGTGTCTGCGTGCAGGTGTTGTATCATTGTGTATGTGATGTTGTCTGGGCCTGGAGCTGAGGGTTTAAACGTGATCAAAGCAGCCCTCAGCTCGTGCAGTGAAAACTCCGAGTTATAAGGAGATATTGACCTATTGCTATCTAGTATAGGCTTCGTTTCGGCCATTTGTTTGTGTTTCATGAAAGTGTTTGTGGTGTGCTGAACTAGAAACGTGTGGAAGTGTTGTGCGAGTGTGTCAGCCTGGTCTTCGAGTGTGTCCCCTGTAGTGCTGACCAGAGGCAGGCTGTGTGTTTGTTGTCCCTTGAGTTTGCGTATTCGTGTCCATACTTTCCGTGTGACTGTGTAGGAGTTTATTGATGTTATGAATGTACGCCAACTCTCTCGTTTTGCCTCACGGCGCACACGTTTTCCTAACGCCTTGGCCCGTTTGAACAAGAGGAGGTTTCCCGACGTGGGGTACCGACGAAGGATACCCCACGCCTTGTTCTGGGCCTCTCGCGCCCGCCTACAGTCCTCATTCCACCACGGCCTCCGCTGGTTGCGCGGGGCACCAGAGGCGTGGGGAATGGACTTTTCGGTGGCGTCGAGGATGTGCGCCGTGAGGAGTTGGGTAGCTTCTTCAACGTGTAGGTGTCCTATGGATGTGTGGTGTAGTTTGGATGTCTTTGTAAATGTATTCCAGTTAGCTCTTTTCTTCATTAAACCTTTTATGGGAAGATGGACTGCATGGGCCTTTACCTATGTATGTTATTGAGGTGGGTAAGTGGCCACTGCCATATAGGTCAGTGCCCACACCCCACTCGAGAAGAGGAAAGAGAACTGCAGAGCCAATAGCCAAGTCAAGATATGAGTATGTGTTGTGTCCTATGTTATGGTATGTAGGCTGTTTATTGTTGAAAAGGCATGCTCCAGAGGATGTAAGAAACCTCTCTATCAGGCGACCCCGGGCATCCGTACGAGAAGAGCCCCATAGAGAATTGTGAGCATTTAGGTCACCTGCTAAGATGTATGGTTCGGGCAGCTGGCCAACCAACACCTCGAAGTCAGAGCTCGAAAGTGCAAGATCAGGAGGAATATATATGGAGCATACCGTTATCAACCTATTAAATAATATTGTTCGAATTGCTGCAGCCTCAAGGACAGTGTTCAGAGTGACAGGGTGGCAGGCTAAGGATTTTCGGGCAATTATGGCCACACCGCCAGAAGAGTGTGTGCAGCCATCCCTGTCCTTTCTGAAGACCATGTAACTATTCAAGAAATTTGTGTGCTTGGAATTCAAATCTGTTTCCTGTCCTGAACACACATTACACTTGGCTGATTAGCATGCAGCATTTCGTATACATCGTCAAGGTTTTTAAGAAGGCCTCTACAGTTCCATTGAATTGTGTTTTCTCTTCCCATTATTTAATGTGAGAGCTACTGGAGTGTGTATGTTTGTTTATGTGTCGTCTTTTGGGGCTGTGACTCTGGCCTTTTTTGGCTTGTCGGGAGGATTTGGCGTCGGGACGCGTTCCTTGCGGTGCACCGCAGACAAGAATGGTTCGACGTCCATTTAATCCTCGGATGTCCTCGGAGCACCTGAGGGATCAGGCTCCTTGGACCGCGGACCCTTTGGGGCGCGCTTTTCTGTGCCCGCCGACGAGGGTTTCAAAAACGCCTCTGATGGCCGGGGGGGGGGGCGGGAGCGGAACCAAGTCCGACTCTCGGTACTGGGTCCCCGCCGAAACAAGACGCCGCTCCGCCCCCCGGCGAGCTGCGTCGACATACCTCCCCAGGGGGAAAGAGGCGTACCTATTTCGCGCCTCTGGGAAGGTGTTGTTTTTGTTGACTTTCAAGGCAATGATCTGTTTTTCTTGTTTGGACTTTTCACACCTCCTAGAATAGGCAGCGTGTGGTCCCTGGCAGTTCGCACAGGTGAAGTTCTCGGATTTACAATTCTCAGTTAGATGATCATGTGCTGCACATTTTGCGCACGTCAATTTGCCACGACAAGAGGTTGTGCCGTGCCCAAACCGCTGACACTTCAAACAGCGGCGTGGGTTCGGCACGTAGGGGCGGATTGGATATCTCAAGAAACCTGCGTTGACTGACTCAGGAAGGTTTGAGTGGTCAAGTGTCAATATTATGTGCTTGGTAGGAATTATTTCATCATTTCGGCGTAGGGTGATTCGCCTCACTGCTGTCACGCCCTGATCTTGGAGGCCCTCGAGCAGATCTGCTTCAGTCTCATTTATTAGATCCCGATCAGAGATCACGCCCTGGCAGCTATTGAGGCTGCGATGGGGCGTGATCTTGATGTCAACATCTACCATGCGCGTTTGCTTGAGGAGGTTAGAGGATTGTTGTTTGTTTTCTACTTCTATCAAAACTTCTCCCGTTGTACGACTTTCCGATAAGGCTTTCAAGAAACTTGGAGATTAGAAACACAGACTGGGAAGTGATGGGCTTTGTCTTGTCAAGAGATTCCATGATCAAAAACCGCGAGAAATTATCAGGCTTTGGGAGAGGGATTGATTGAGATGAAGGAAAAGAAACTTCGGTGCGGCCCCTTTTCGGGGGCCGATCACGTTTGGGGGGGGGGGGTTAGAAAATGCCATATATCATAGTATAGAAGCAGGGGACGGGGGTACTTTCTTCTTTGACTTTACCCTGATGGTCAAAGAGGTCCCGGAGCTCCCTTCCTGGTGAACAGACAGGGAGCCCATCCGCCGGAGCTTGACCTTGGCTCCGACGGCCACCATTTGAGGTTTCTACCCTTCACCTTAAAACCCATTACCACGGTCGGTTACAGCGTGAGTGTGGGGGCTCGGGGTCCGCGGTGTCAGCAACACCGTCACCAAGATTACTCAAGGTGTCCCGTGCGGGGAAAACACGGGTTCAAAAATTCCTCGTTGCACTTAATTCTGCTCACACGCTTTGAAGGCCTGGCGGTTCTACTGGCGGTTCTACTCGCCGTGGTGGCTCAGTGACTAAGGCATTGTGCTGGTGAGCACGAGCACGCGTGTTCGATTACCGGCCCTGGCGGCCGCTTTTCTGATGGAGGAAAAAAGCAAAAACGCCCGTGTGTACCAGATTTCGGCGCACGTTAAAGATCCACAGGTAGTCAAAATTGGTCACCTACAATCACTCCTCTGCGCAGCTTGTGTGCACTCGTTCGGTTTCCACGCGAACATATTCACGTGTCATAGGGCACTTATTATTACACAACTTGTAGGTTTCCAGTGCACAGTTTTGTCAATATTATAAAGCAGGTTCATAGATTTTCTAAGCTCCGGATTCCTAGCCATTACGCCAAGTTTTTCTGTTCAACAAAAAATGGCACCACAACAATGACGCAGTTCCTTCTATGCTTGGAAAGGGCGGAGATAGCACAGTAGGAAGAATATTTTTCGGCGATTTGAGGAGGGTGGGGTTGGGTTGCGTCACGTTTATGTGAGTCAACTTGTTGAGCAGTTCTTTTTTATATGGGATGGGAATTACCCTTTCCTGCGAACGTTTTTACAAAGTGTACTGACAAAGTCGCTTTGGAAGTTTATTGTCTGTTGTACAAATTACAACTGTCATATCCCTAAATGGGAGTTGAAGGAGGTAGCCGAGGCGTTAAGGTTTTTAGCAGTGCGGTTTTCGGTGGATTATCTAGCAACTGTATTACGAAAGACGCCTACTACCAACTTGATAGAGTTGATGTTCTCTTTGTAAGTTTACCGGTTACTGTATAGATCTGTTCCTGGCCAGGGTGTGTTATCACAAGTGAAGAAGATGGCCGACCCATCATCGGGAATTTTTTTGTTAAATTACGCACCGCTATATGGCCGGTTAAGGCAAGGATGCAGGAGAAAGGCTTCTATGTTTCCGATCTTACTCCATCCACTTTGTGTAACAAACCGAAAACAGTCGATCATGAATTTACAGAGTGTTGGGACGCCATCTTTTTCTTAGAAGTGTGGCAGAGAAAGTGAATGAAAGACTGCCCATTTCACCTCAAGGCATACAAGTTCTTTGTGCCCCTAGCTACAACAGCGTACCATATGATCTAATCATGGCTCTAGGCGTGCATGCCAAATGGCAATCGAGGATGGCGGTGCTTTGCATTGACCCTAATGCCTTAACTGTGTGAAAATACTTCGCACAGAGAATCCGTTTGCTCTCTGAATCTATAAGTTGCAAGAACCTTATCTGGAGTGGTTACCAGTACTAGACAACCTATGTACATTTAATTTGTATTCGAAGGTAGGCCTTTATTATACCCTTGACGTGAGTCGTGTGTGTTAGATAAAAGGTAGTAAAGCAAAGAAAAGCGGAGCTAGCACGGTTGGTAAAACACTGCGGTGTTACAGGTGGTCAGAGCTCAAATTCCCATGGGTACACCCATTTGTTTTTATGTATTTTCTTGATTATACAGCAGGTGCGCATTTTTACTCGCTGAGGGCTTTGTGCAAAATGGCAAAGGCTTTGTGCTGCTTCGCCCAAGGACGCGGGTTAGATTTCCGGCCGCCACGGCCGCTTTTCGGAAGGCGGCGAAAAGCGAAAACGCCAGTCTATTCGAGATTTCGGTGCATGGTAAAGATGCCCAGGTGGTCAAAACTAATCCTGAGCAGATCACTACGGCGCGGTTCATCGCCTGTGTAGCGTAGGCGTGTGAACCTCATAATAATAAACAGGGCTTTTCCGCAGAATGGGGTACTTAAGGCTTTCGCAATAAACGCTTAAGAAAACAGCCGTGCGAAATTTTGGCGTGCGCCTCACTCTATGTCTCCAATGGTGTGGCTGACTGTTGCATAGGCTAAGCATAGAGAAAGAATAGGAGTACTAGTGGGCTCGATCGCAGATTGGCCTTCAACGAGGCCGTGACAAATTTAAGCTCTGTTTTCATGTCATTGCGTCAACCGTTAGTACATAAACAATTCTTCACGTACGATATTTATAATCATCAGAAGACGGAGACAGAACAGTTTTGTTATCTGTAGAGGGGTTTATTTTTCTGATTGTGTAGTGAATGGAGCCAAGACAAAAACTTACGTTTGAGGGAAAAAACAGTACAACCACACCAAAACTAAAGGTAACCCTTTTGCTAGGTCATTAATATAACTTATTGCCATTGCTGCGTGTTAAAAGAGCGTTTGAATTTCACAACTCATTAGAAGGCCTATCTTCTATTTTAAATGAAAAACTGCTCGATCACGCAAGTACCTTGGCGCATAAAGGTGTGCATCAAAAATATCTGAAGGCAGATATTTCTTGTTTGTTTTCTTCGGGTTAACTTGAGATGGGCTAAAAACACCATATATTCAACGAGGTCCAATCTAGTGGCTAGTTCGGGCTTGAAATTGGTGGCATAAGCTTGATTTGGGAGTGAAATAGCACAGGCACGTACCTTGATCCTCTAACAGTATAGAAGAGCTGGAATCGTCGTAACTGAAGTCAATTGTTCCTCTGCAAGATAAAAGTGCGCAGAAACCTTAAAACATCACAATTGTATTAAATGGAGCCGTTGTACCTCGAGGAATGAAGATCTTTCCTTTTTGGGTGGAGTTCGAAAGCTGCTGCCGACAAGAATTTGCGGCGGAGAACAAAACTGACTCTTTGAAGCACTTAGTGTCAGTCTTTCGACTTCAAAGGGTTTAAAAGTAAAATAAACAGACAAATTTTGTAACTGCTGAAAGTGCTTGCGTCATTACGACAGAGCTAGATGCAAAACGCGACGCAACTGCACCAGATATAAAGTTTACATTCAGTGAGCAGGGTAAGCTGCACGGGGACAAGCCGATAACAGGCAACCCGTGAGATCGTAGAGGCCTTTTTTATTCGAGAAAACCATGAAAATTAGTCTCCGAGCCTTGCGTTACTCTATACGAGAATGAGTGTGAATTCCAAAACAGGATAATGCAGTGATAAAACTGGCTGCCTTGTGCACGTGTGGAAGAAGGGGCAAAGGAGGTTCCCTTTCCGCCTGTGGCTTTGGGACCTCCTACTCTGTTGTCATTTATCTCCATATCATCCATGAAAGAATAAAACACTGTTCTGAGTCTGATATATCGTCCATGAGCGAATAACACACTCTCTTGAGTCCGATATATTCGTGCTCGTCTTTGAAATAAATTGAGTTGTAAGTAATCTTCCGGGCTGTTTTCCGTACTAGTCCGTCCTTAACAGGCGCAGTTTTTCTCGTTAAAGATGGTTCCAACCAGGGTACATACCTTGCATAACTGCCCGCTGTGTTTTTAGTAGCCGTCCACGTCGTGCCAGCACCTTTGCCATTCGACTGCTGCGTTCCGTCTAACAGCACGGTAAAGTTCACGGTGCCTTCAGGTTCGATGGTGACGCCAGTTCGATAGCACTCGTAAACTAGAATGGGGCGGTGTAAAGCGTCCTACAAAAAAATTATAACAGCTTATTTAGAGCATGACTATATGTACTACTGGTGGTTACTTGGAAAAAAGCGACAATGTGAAAGTTGTTTTCTCCCCGGAAACGGCATCTGAGCACGTTACCTCGGGTTATATGCGCTACCGCGTCCTTCCTCTCGTTGAAAAACCACGACAGTGCACAAGGTGCCAGTGATATGTACACATGGCTAGCACATGCAAACGTCCCGAGCAGCGCCCTGGTTAAGTGGTCGTCACGACCGTTCAGTCCATATAACAGAAAACCTCCTATGTCCAGATTCCGGCAAGAAGCATGAGTCCGCGTTCGCACACTGTACCTTTATTCTAATAAAGATGTTCGTGCAAAGTTAACAAGGAAAATCGAAACGTTTGTGAGGCAAGAAAGTTTTTAGTGCATACGAAAACGTTTTCATTAAAAGGGATCACCTTCCAAATATTGAACATTGCCTTGGATTACGTCACACATTATTCAACCTTAAAACTGACAATTTTTTCTTAAACCGAAACATGTTTTTCTGTGCTAAGCGCTAACCTGGTAAAAAAGCTATATCGATTTTATACTACAGTAGCCTATATCTGTGCGAACAACTGAAGTGTTTCCTAGTATCAATAAGGTGGTTAACTGCTGCTATGAACTAACTCAATTTGGTTTATAGATAGGGTGAACAGGGGGTTGATCCCAAAAAACTCTTCTTAATCAAAGCACTTTCTGCGGGCAGTGGGCGACAGAAACATTAAATTTATAACAACTTTTATTCATTGCCTTGTTGTTTTCTTCGCTAACAATTTTTGTATGTCTTCTCTAAACTTTACACCCTGTACTTTTCGAATATTCGAAGTTTCTTGAACTACAGTTTCTTCTCAAAAAATGTTTCTAGTTGTGGTTAAAGTTTTTTTTCTTACAGATTATGTGCTTTGAGGCGAGAAGTATGTGTTGGAATGTACATGTTCCCCAAAAGTAAACGGAGCATGGCGTCGCGAAATTTCAATAATTTTATTTTATGCGGCCACCAGCATGAATAGAATATGTGCGGCCCGAATTTAAGAATGGCTTTCTTAAAAAGTCACTCGGAGGTTGCTGGCTATGCACATGGCGGAGAAAACCCCTCAAAATCTCCAAACCGTGCCCCGTTTAATTTTGGGGGCACCTGTACATTATGCCCATATATATTGGACACTCTCTGGAAAAAAAATCCCTCGGCAAAAATCGGGCGTTAAAAATTTTAGTGTCACTTCAAGGAAAATGCTTTTTTTTTCATTTCTGCGAAGACCATCCAACGATCGTAATGGACCGAATTTAAAAGGCTAGAACTCAAATAGTAAGTCCTCCTTCACCTGATACAGATCCCATGTAAATCCAGACCCGGAAGCCCCCAAAACCACTGCGACCAGTGATGAGATGAAGCCGAACTTGAAGAAAATCTGCATTTTTCGCTGCGTATTCCACAGGTATTCACTGTGGGAAAAAGCATAAAGAAGACCAACAAAATTTTGACGTGCCTGAACTGAACTGAAGAGTTTGGCTTTGCAGCCTAGAAATGAAGTTGTTTAATAAACGGACAATATAAAGCCTAATAAAAGCTTTGTCCGAGTAAAGTTTAGAGGATGTCCCGGTAAAAGTACGCACCTCAGAATACACAGTTAGATGAAGGCGGAAAGAACTGCCCACCACGAATGCAGATGTTATACTGGAAAGCTAACAGATGCACAGACGCATTTTAGAAGTGTAAACACGGACGATATGAACTGCAATAGCTGTCCCAGAATTGGCAACTATCGAGCCTCTTTGCTCGCTTTATCGGGCAAGTGTGACGGTAGGAATGGCGACTGACTTTTTCTCGAAAGAAATGCTGCCAGACATGCGCAATTCTGCTTTTCCCGCACTATGGCTATTTCTCTAAGTGTCACATCAAAGCTTAAAATGAGAAAATGTTTTGTAGTAACATGACATGCCATTGCGTAAGTGTTCGTTAGGTACCATAATTATTTTTGTACGGCAAACTTGCCTCCAAACTCTAGTTTCTTGAAATCAACGGAACAGATGGTTTCAGTCACGCTTACGTTGTGAGTAGAAGGTAAAATGCATCCTCAAGCAATAGTAAATAATGTTCACGCATCGAAGCATTTTGTAGTACGCTGTAATGCGTATTTCGGTGTTGTGTACTCTAGACTTTAAACGCGGGCTTTTCGGGTTACAGGCGTAACACAGGCGAAAAAGTTGGCTCCAAAAGATGGAAGGAAATTAATATAAAATCAATATTTAGCCAAGGGACAATTTCCTCTCTCTTGAGAGCGCTTAAGTTGAAAAAAATCTCAAATATGCGCAGAAATATGGTAAAACTATATCCCGTGCTTTTAACAGAAGAGTCAGTCTGCATAGGTACGATTATAAAGAAGAATAATTTGTCTGCATCTTATACACGCAGAACGTTAAATTTAAACAGCCGTCTCCTGGTCTGATTCAAAGATAGTGCCTTCAATTCCTACCCTGACTTCGGATACTGTCCGGCTGGTTGGTGAAGCAGCAGAGCTGTATGCCTGCTCAAAAAATTCGCCTTTTATGTATATCAACGGTTAAGCAGGAAGCAAGCATATCCGGTCGTACGTGATTCCCTTGAAAGGTCTTTGTCATGAAGGTCGTGTTTTCGCTTCTTCTTGCGGAAGAGACAACTTTCCAGCTCAAGCAATCCGAAGCTATAATTTTCAGTTGACGTACTGATAGGCCGGATGACTCCGGAAGAGAAATTTTTATTGGGGAAGAGATGTCAATGTACTGCAGGAATCGGCAAAAGAGCTTGCCACAGCGTCGTAGATACGGGATGCATGCCACCATAAAATAATGTGATAATGTAGCCAAAAGACGATCTGCACATTCAAGCAATGAACAGATAATGTATAAAGATAACTGCATAAATGAAATAAAATGTACATATCTGCTCACGAGCACAGGAAACTGCGGTACTCTTTACTTTGTTTCCGCGGATTATATTTTTTATACGTGCATCACTCCTGCTTATTTTGGGAAATTAGTGTTTTATTTTTTTTACAACCTCATACCGCACGTAAGCAATGAGCAACATCTGTTTTCTGTTTAGGAACAACTCGCGTTTGAGCTGTAGGAGTTTGAAAGCATAATGTGTTTGTGGGGGAGAAGTGGGTATACCAATCGAATAAGGGATTGGAACTGTAGCGGAAAGAATCTTGTAAACACATTAGGGCGCCCCCTTCAGCTCTATTGGGACCCGCAATGTGGTTCTGGCCGTTTGTGAAGCATCGGTTGGTATTTGATGCCGTAGTAGTTAAAATGATCTAATTTTTATTGTTCATACAACAAAAAACTAACTTACTAGGTGTGCTCTCTCGCTCCACCTTGTTGTCTATGTCCTAAATATGAAATGACGCTCTTCACATAGCCGAGTATTATAGAACGCGGGACTCTCTGGTCAGGGCTAAATTTTTACAGCAATGAATAAAAAAAAATACTTGGGCGTTTAGGTCTGCCTACATACCATCACAATGCAAAAGTATTGTTGATGCACAGCGCACAGCAACAGGACGTAAAAAAGGAACGCAGACACAGCGATGCGTGATAGCAGTGCTTTGTCTGCGTCGATTCTATACGTCAGGTTGAGGCGCTGTGCATGAGCAATGTTTAAATACCAATTAGTCCACCACGTAGCATTCGCCAACTCATGCAAAGCAGTATCGCAATTGGAATTACTAGGAACTGGACATAAATTAGAATAAACTGGACATACCAATTGGTAATGGGAATCTGTACAGGCTCCTGATGGCAAACCGGGGCTATTGAAAAGAAACCAACCTCATCTTTACTATGAGATTTGGTAGTGGGGGTATAGTAGCTACCATCAGAGGCCAGTTAGCAAGTTCTCATTGGTTCCGACGTCAACATATCCCCTGAAATGAGCGCTCTGCGCAGTTATATTTGGAAGTTTTACTTTCGTCTCCACAACTCACAAGCAGTGCTTGGTGACTCAGATGATGTTGAAAACAATGGAATTTTTTCATTTGTAACCCTATATACATACATATTAGGAGCCTTGGAGTCTTGTTAGGAAACTTAGGCCTAGCGATATGACGGTGGGATACTATTTTCAAAAAGTAAAAACGAATATGGTGTCGCTGGAGTTACTAGTTTTATGTTTGATGAACTTATCTTTGACAAAGCACCTTCATAGAATTTTTCTGCGGCAAGCTTAGCGGACCATGGTACCTTCTACGCAGATAAAAAAACATGCAGCAGTGGTGCGCCTAATCTCTCATTGCAAGTTTTACAAAACATCGTCAATATCAGCTTTACTGAAAATATGCTAATTTTGAGCGAAATAGGGATAGTATGGCAGGGTTTTTACAATGTTGGCTACGTAATAGAAACGAGGCACACACCGGCAAATTAAAGGCGCTTTTTTTGTTCCAGTCAAGCCTAAATAAAGCCGTGAATTTCGCTTAGAAATTTCTGTATGCACTATAATATTGCGCTACAGTAACTATAAAAGCTGAATCTCAAAAACCTTTTAATAAGAAATAACTTTAAGGCTTGTAGGCCACAAAAGAGAGCATCCTGTAAACGTATGTATTCACTCCGATAAGTCATGTGACTAGGTTTCACTTTCTTCAGAAATAAAAGAATGGAAATAATTGGTTGAACGAAATTTTGAAAAACTATAAAGATAAGAAAAATATAAAATAATTACGAAAACTGGCGCACCGTGTATCGCCCTGCGTTTCCACAATAATGCGGATTTCGGGAAAGGCTCAAATGTAATCGTTATAATAACGTAAGCGGAGATAATTCGTCTAACGAAATTTTAAAAAACTAAAAAACAAGACAAATATTGATTGTGGGGTTTAACGCACCGACGCAACGCAGGCGATGAGGCGCGCCGTAGTGGAGGGCTCCGGATTAATTTTGACCACCTGGGGATCTTTATCGTGCGCCTTAATCTCGTACACAGGGCGTTTTTGCTTTTCGCCTCCATCAAAAAGCGGCCGCCGCGGCCGGGAATCGAACCCGCAACCTTTCCACAATAACAAGACAAATATTACAAATTACGGGAAAGGTCAGACAAGGCATATCCCAATAATGAAAGTTTCACCTGTAATAGTTATAATAGCTTAAACGGAGATAATTGGTCAAAGGAAATTTTGAAAAACTAAAAAAAAAGAAAAATATTAGAAATTACGGAAAAGGTCAAAACGTATAACCCATCGCACTTCCACACTAAGGCAGATATCGCGAATGTACCACCTCTAATCATGATAGCGTAAATGGAAATAATTGGTCGGACAGGATTTAGAAAAACCAAAAACGTTGACTGTGAAAACTCACACTCAAGACAAGCGGCATAAGAATGCTATGCATTAGTAGATAATTCTCTGAATTTCTGCAGAATATTTTGTCTTTAGACCTTGAAGGAAAGCTGGGTAGACACGAACCATATGCTCCAAAAGTTTTTTTATTTTCATCATCATTATCATGAACAAGTTAGCTTTTCTGCAATGCATTTTCGGTGCTCAC
This sequence comes from Haemaphysalis longicornis, assembly GCA_013339765.2. Classification (NCBI taxonomy): domain Eukaryota; kingdom Metazoa; phylum Arthropoda; class Arachnida; order Ixodida; family Ixodidae; genus Haemaphysalis; species Haemaphysalis longicornis. The sequence goes on along the minus strand of CM023455.1, from coordinate 136,312,948 downwards.
AGACCAATCAGGGAGACCTAGAAAGCTTTGCTTCATAACATTCAAACCTGTGACTTTTACGTCTTGCGCAGGCAAAAATTTTGCCTCCGCCCCCACCCCCCCAAATGGGACCAATTTTTTATTTCATTATGCACATTGTTACAGGGTAATAGGGTTTCAAACTTTTCAGAAATTGCGCAAAAACGGCAGCACGGTTCCTAAGCGCACAACGAATTTCAACAGCAGACAAAGCTTCGGCTCCGGTAACAATAAACGTACCGCAGCATTGGCACGAGCTTGGCCATGATGGCGGGAACAAGGACGCGCAGATGCTTGCGAAAGTTGATTTAGGGTTCAACCCATAAAAAAGTGAAGCCACGTGGAGTGGAAACAAAATATACACGTGCCATAAACACGAAAGCGGCAAGTGTTTCGCTAGCATCGTTCACCCATCTTATTTGACCTTTGTTACTTTTACATTTTCCTTTTTAGACCTAGCAGCATTGTCGATTTTGGTCACCTGTTGCGGTTTATCACATCTTGTTTCGATCGAATACTAGTCCACACCCTGCAGCTAATGCTACGTTGTGGAAATGATTATGAGTGTTGCTATGACATGTCATTGTTCTTGTTTCGGCAAAAGTATCCGCCGGAAATCGCAGGGGCGGTTTTCGGTGGAATTCGGATCGCTCATGAATCGGCATCCCCTCTTGTCTAGGGGACTGGTGGTGCTGAACATAACTGTACTCGTACATTGTAATCCACCGCATCCCGTAATCCATTTAAGTTAAACTTGGGGGTATATTGGTCCTGAAATATTAGGCGCAGTTTTCCATTTTGTAGCGATTTCTTAAAGGCCCCTGTTTCTCGTACTCTGGCGGCTAAACTCCCTGATGAACAAGACATTTACACAGACGCGAGCGTGTCTGCTAGCCGCATGGGACTGGCTTGGCGATGTCCAGGTTTACATAGTTTAGACGACGCTCGCACTCGACAAACATCCACTTCTTCTATAATGGACGCTGAGCTACATGCCATCTACGCAGCCCTCGACCACTTGACCTACGAGACGTCGGCCCCATTACCACTCCGCATTCGGTTCCTGACTGACTCCCAAATGGCGCTACGTGAGCTCCGAAAACCCTTCTCCGATCACCCTCTGGTTCATCAGATTCAACATATCATTAGTCTGCTTGCTCGCAATGGTGCCTCTGTACGTGTTGCGTAGATACCGGGACACGTGGCTCAGGGTTCCGGCAACCAAGCTGCCCATGACGCAGCGCAGGAGAGTCTTCAAGTAACTCCTCCACTGGTTGACAGCCCTGCTCCCCCGCTCTCCCTTAGGCAACAGCTGGACCACGCTCATCAGGCTAGGCACAACCGCCTTGCCGCTGCCACTCCTGTAGGTTTCCTGCATAACGCCCCATCCCTAACTCGTCCTGCCAAAGTTTTTATTAACAAATTTCGCGCGAACGTTGCATTGACTCCCCACATCACACGCAAATGGCCTCACCCGACCGGCGAGTCTCCGCCCTACTGCCCATATTGCAACACAGCTGCAAATAGCAAACCTGATCCACCTTATTTGGCTCTGCTCTTGCGTACCATCCTTCCGGCACATCCTGTTGAAATGTCCTACACAATCCAAGCGAGATACCCCACCCTCACGACCTCAGCGACCCCCGATTTCCTTGCTGCCTTAGGCGCTTCGCTCTCGAGAGTGGCCTCGCAAAATTAGTTTAGCCGGGGGTCTACCTACCACCCCATCTGTGCATTCAGGAACTGACTATTCTTCTCCAGGATCTTCAAATGAACATCAACTCGTGACCACCTCTCCCCTTCTCTTTCCCCCTTTTCCCCCTTCCGGCCCCATGCCCTCCTTGTGTTAATAAAAGATATTCACTCACTCACTCCCATTTTAGCTTCGCTTTTTTTCTTTATTTTCCATTGTGTTCTCTTTTTTGAAACCTACCAGTCCAGTACGCGTTTATCTTCATAAAACTGCTTGTCTGTTTTTTTCACATCTTTTCTTTTTTTATGTGTCAACGGCTTCTTTTCATCCCGATCTTTCTTTATTTTGCTGTTTTCACTGGAGCTGCGTTGCTGTCTATAAAATCACCTTTACTACCCGTCTGGTCTGGTACTGCTAATCTGCCCTCCTTCCCACAAGCACGGCGTGCTTAGGAAGGCAGTCAAAAACTTGTGCAATAAAGTGTCCGTCCATCCGTCCGTCCATCCATCCATCCATCCATCCATCCATCCATCCATCCATCCATCCATCCATCCATCCATCCATCCATCCATCCATCCATCCATCCATCCATCCATCCATCCATCCATCCATCCATCCATCCATCCATCCATCCATCAATTTATTTATTTATTTACCCTCAGGGCCGGACAGCATTACAGAGGGAAGTGGTTACAATTTTACAATACAAATACAATAAAAAAAGCAGTCAGTTATACTACAAACACAAATAACGCAATCAGTTTGTTATAAAAAGATAAATTCAGTCAGATAAATTCAAGTAAATAAATGATTCAGGTAAATAACAAAAGCAATCAGATATAATGCAAGCGCAAATGAAGCAAGCAGTTTGTTATATAAAGATAAATTCACTTTATTATACAATGTTAGGAAGGGCATCGTAAAAAAATGGTTATCAGTAATGGGTACAACTTCTGCGGGAAGGTGGTTCCAGTCTCGTGATATGCGGGGTATAAATGATTGCGCAAGTGTTCTGGTGGGACATGAATTGAGGCCTACTTTATGAGCGTGATAAATGCGATGGGAAAGATGTGACGGAGAGGGGATTAATTTACCGCGTAGTTCATTATGAAGGTACAGTTTGTAGAATAAGCTGAGGAGAGAAATTTTGCGACGAGTCTGTGATAACGGCGGGTCAACACTGGACTTAGATGATAACGATGTCAGGAATGCAGCAGCAACGATCCCGTTACGGTACGGGTGAAAACAGAATTAACTAGGCATTCTGTTACTGCGATAGTTGAAAAGCAGCGAAGGATTTTAGCACACAACGTAGAGGTGACCCAAAAGTTTTTTTTCTTGAGCGTTTACAGCGGTCATCTATAAAAAAGACATATGTACACGCACACATTTTTAACGTAGTGTCCTTTAAAATGGTGCGTAATTATTATTACTCATCCCCAACAATTGCATATCTAAGCGATAAACCGTGGGTTAAACCGCGTGTGACACAAGCGGTGACCGCGTTCTGACAGCCTACGCACCGGGACCGTCGTTTTACAACTGCCAGCGCTCAATCGCCTTATAAAAAGCCCACAACGTAACGCACTACGTCATACCTTTACAGAGATACATAACTCTGACACGAGTGGTGACAATAGGTTCTTTTGTGATATGCGTTTGTTTTTGTTAGCTCTTTCACTCACTTGGCGAGTTCAACCCCAATTTTCAAGTGAGAGCCTTCAACTTCTTGTTTGAAGTGGGCCCCTTGGGATGTACAAAAAATGAGTGGTGTGAAATAAAAGTCACGCACCCCTCCATCTAAGGATGAAGATGACGCGAAGCTTTGGGGTAAGGGATTCCTTGGTTGTCTGAGTTTGGACCTTCACTCGCAGACGGCTCTGTCTTTGACTCGTTGATCTTTGGCTTGGGTTACACTTAGCTTGGTCTTTCGATGGCAGCGGCTTTTGAATTTGATCCTTCTGCATTATATTTCGCTAGAAGAAAGATTGGAGTCCAACCATCGTCGTCATTGGACGAAGGGTGCATGATTTTTCTTACATTGTGCTTTAATGCGCCCCTTTCTAAATTCAAACTGCTTTGACCATGTCGGATTGGCGCAATTGGATGCACGTCATCTTCATAACGAGTGACACAGGCTGGATTCCCACTACGGGAAGCGGTTTGTTTTCTTGAGGTGCTTCCCGATCACACTCATTGTGAGGGAAAGTTGGCTTTCCTGCAGTGGTTTCTGGTCTGATTGGGGACCAGACTCAGAGACACTTTGGACTTTGTCCCGTTGAGTTTGAATTTAACTTTCACGCAGTTTGGAGTTTTGATCGCAGGTTCTTTGACTTTGACCTATTCTATTTGATTTCGCACGAAGAAAGGTTTGCGTTCAACCGCCCTTGTGGTTAGACGAACGGGTGCATGATTTATCGTCAGAAATGGTTGGCTTTCCTGTAATGGGTTGTCGACTGAGTTTGGAGTTTGACTCGCAAGTGGTTTTGCCTTTGTCTCGTGTAGCTTTGACTTGGAGTCGAGGCATTCTGTACTTCTCATCGAAGTGGCTTTGTCTTGGAACCTTCGCTATTTGATTTGTCGCGAAGAAGGCTTTGCGTTGAACCATCGTTGTCAGTGGACATAGCGGTGTGCGATTTTTTGGCCTAAGTTTGCACGTCCATGCACCCCTCTCGAAATCCAAACTGCTTTGACCTTGTCGGAATGGCGCAATTGAATAGACGTCGGGTTCATACCGCGAGGACCCAGGTTCAATTTTGATCACTGGAAGCGCGCTTCCGCAATAATCGGCCTCGCCAAGAGAAAGTTGTTTTTTCATTGCGTTTTCGGCGCTCACAAGTAATCAATGATATACAGAAAGTTTCGCCTTAAACGTTTGTACCTGCACGAACCATACAGCGTGAGCAGGGCCCTTGTTCTTTGAGTTTAAGCTTGACGGTTGAACCGAATGAGAAACGAACAGACATAGAGACATATCAAGACATTTGTGTTTTGGTACCCATAAAAGACTATGCTATAAAACATTGTACACCCAGTCAACCAGCTCAACACCGTCCAGTCAACATGTGCAATTGGCGGTGCCATTGCATAATCGCTGCGTCACCCATCGTGCGGTCAAACGTAGACACAAAACAACATTTTGAATGCAGTAGCATTGCCTCAGGCAGGGCAACTGCACGCTGTAATTAAGTTTTATCCTGTTTTTTGTGTGTATCGGATCTTTCTGATGATAATGCTTTCTGCATGCTGGATAATACACGAATGCTCCATTCCAAGAAGATTTAGTTTTGCGCTATTGCGGGTCATATAAAACCACCACATGGACATTGCTCTTTATTTTAACAAGTTATGCTCTCTTCAAGTTTTCTATGTCGTATCTTTTCTTTTCTGCTCTATAAATGAGTTTGCTGGAGGAAGCAAACTAAGTTATTGTGTTCCCATCTGGTATCAGCAATAATAAGCGTTGAAGCGTTTCTTGCGTAACGTGATGTCATGTTTAAAACAGACATGCAGTCCCAATATGGTGTTCAGGCAACAATTTTCTACGTCTGATTTGTCCATATGGCTTTGTGGTTCTTTAGTTCATGACATAACCCGGTTTTGTTCCAAAAAATGTCGTTTGTTTTGATTGTGTCGCACCAAACTTTTAAACAGTGTAGGTGCGGTTTCCGTAAATTATGCCGAGAGATGCTGAAAAAATAAATCTTCAGGAGCATCTTCATCCCCGCATAGTCCTATAACACCAGTTGTCCGAAGTGCTGGAGGACCCTATTTTTCAAAGTTGACTCACCCTGTAAAAGAACACTGTAGACATTTCGTTCAAACTCAGGTTCATTTGGAGTGAAAAGCACTGAAAAGGTGTAAACAAGACTCGCAAATAAAGAGCTTGACTAAGAATCAACTCAACGAATGTTTATTTTGCTGAACAGAAGCAAGAAATTCATGCTTTTGCTGAGGTAGCTATGCAAGGCTACTCTGCGCATAGTTGGGCTTTGACGCAGACTTGGTCTGGCTCCGCCACATCCCTGACAAAAGTGAATCCTTTTTTCTGCTTTGAATCCACTATCTTAAGCATCGATGCGGCGTTGCCACAGGAAGATTCTTCATCGTAGATCTTGTACACCACGCGGTTGTCTTGGCTTGTGATGGCTGGCAAAAACAAAGAAAACCAAATGATGAGTTACACGCCATTTTGGTGCTAGCATGTGAGCGGAGTCCCCACGTAAAACGCGGGTCGTCTATGCTTAACAGCTAATCAGATGTCTAAGTTGGTCAATTTCTGGTTAGTTTTAATATGACTCCTCAGATGTGAAGGTGAAGCAAATACGTTCTGCTTATATCGAGGTTTGAGAATGTGTATAATGCAAAAATGGCGTTGGAAAGAATGCGGAACCCACCAGAATATCCTTCCAAGAAAACTATTTTGAACATGGCGAATTCATTTGGCGCACTCTTGTGGTGATGTCTTATCCCACAAACCCATTGTTTTTGGTTCAGAAAGCATATGGGACCGCTATTTTTCGCTTTTCATATTACGGCATGTAATATTTCCAGAAACGATTTTTATAGTAACCTTGTAATCAATAAAAATATGCGTGAATACAAGCCGTCGGCATACTCACTTATCTTGAGGTAGTAAGCCAAGTTATTGAACGGTGTTATAAGCTCTACGATCTGTTCCTGGACATCTGCAGCAAATGTAACGAAACCAATATTACGCGACCTTACAAATCTGTACATCACGTATCGTGTCTAAAACACACCTGGCCTTTCTGATACGGGGGGCATTTTTTTTAGATAATACGCACGCTAACCTCGAATGTTTAGAGGAAAATCAGAGATATGTCTTAGAGAAACACCGAGGGATACGAGTGCTGCCCAGCGAGCCAACTCTTTGTCAATGGCTGCTATGGCGCCATGCCGGCGGATCTGATGCCAATGTCTGGATCATACAACTAATCTATACAGAAAGTTCGGGCTAAAAAAACTTTGTGTGTATTGAGAAAGCAGTGCTGTATACACTGCTCAGGCTGTGCGAAATAAGTGGTTGCTTAGGCTTAGCTCAGAAAAGTATTCAGAGAGGAGTAATGTTGCTGTTTCAAGATGTTTCCGAGAAAAAACAGGTGAAAACTGAAGTGAATGCTTCTAAAAAGTATGCGAAAAATCCTGTAGACTTTCCTACGTTACCCAACAAAACTTAGAGGCACCAAACAGCTTTGAGTGTCATTACTGAGTGTCACACATAACTAAAAAGGTTGGGCGGCCGCCGTTTTCTTTATAAAGTCCTGCTAGGTTTAAACCCCCTTGTACGACACTCACGGTTTTGTGACAAAACACCCTCTGGGGTAACATCAGCTTAGAGAAGGTTGGTTGAAATGCTGACCTACGCATCAAAAACATTGATTGAATCGCTCGGATAGCAACCGTTGAAAATTTCGGCTTTCAACTTCTAACACGCCTGCAACAGTTTGGCTGAGCTACGAATAAACTGGGATGATGTGTTTTGTTTGTGGAACGAATGTTTCCTTTTCGTTGGGAAAGCTTTGTGTGTATGAAAAACTCCTTACACTAGCGATGTATCACCTAGTTGCTGATGCTCGGCTGCACACTGTTCGTATATTCTTAGGAAAAAGATTCATTCCCGACACAGAAAGAAACAGAAGAAGCGCGCGGAGGCACATACCTGTCGTTTTCAACGAAATAGAAGAGCTCTGGTCGTCGTATGTGAAGTTAAAAGTACTTCTGCAAAGGAGAAAGTATGCAGGACGTTTTGTACATTCTCACACTGCAGGTTTTGGGCCAGTGTACATTCGAGGAGGTCAGACCTGCTCTCTTAGAGTGAAGTGCGAAAGCTCTTGCCTAACAAAAAATTCATCTAGAGCAGAACATAACGGATTTTATCAACCTTAGATACACCAACGCAACGTGAAATTTAGCTAAACATTTTCTAATATATTTTTGCGTCACTACGACAGAAAAAGAAAGGAACGCATGCAAAACTTCCACAAGTAACAAAGGTTTGTGTACGGTAGGCAGGTGAAGCTCCATGGCGGTGACAACGGTACCTACGTTGAATAACTGTCCGGCGTTCCATCCATAGCAGCCCATGACGTGCCAACCTCGTTGCCACTTGCCTTAGTGGAGTCCCAGAGGAGCGTGAAGTTCACGGTACCTTCCGGTTCGATTGTGACGTTCAGTTCGATAGCATTCGTACATCAGAATGGGGCGGAACCGACTCTCCTGCAAAGATAAAATGTAATCTGGCGTTTTATACTTGGTGGTATTTGTACTAGCTGTAGATTGCATCCAATGAAGTCTATCGAGGGAAATTTTGTATTCTAAATACGATATTTCCATTGTAAGTGTCAGTAAAAAGGATATAAATCATAAGTTGGTAACTCAAGTCACCACTGAAATATTTGAATGTTGACGTTGTTAAGCACGTAAATTACCAAAGCCTGAAATTTACAACATTGTCATAAACGTGAACGTTTTTATTTATTACTTTTTAGCATGAACTCCTCGTTCTCGAAGGCTCTAATTTATTCTTGCTCTACTACGTTTAAGCTACGACGCTGCTTTACAGCCAGTTTGGTCGTACATTTTTATTTATTTTTATTTATTTGCCTTGTACAGCAAGTCCTTAGATCCCAAGGAAGAAGTCTTTTGCATTCCTACGAGGAAAACCCAATTCCCTACCTGCTCTGGTTGTCACATAGTCAAGCTGGCGTTGGCAGTCAAGGTTGCACCTAAAATAAATACCTAAGTATTTGTATGCCGTTATTTGACGTAACGCTTCATTTTTCATAACACAGGAGATCTCATTTCGGCTTTTTTCTCGCAAAACTTGTAGAAACCGCGTTACGTAAATTCAAAGCCATGCTCCATTTTAAACACCACTGGCTGATTTGTTCAAGATCACATTGAAGAGTATGTACATCTTCATCCTATTTGATTTCTCTGTACAGCCAACAGTCGTCTGCTAAAGGCCTAATTCGAGGGTTACTTCCGAAGGGGATATCATTTATAAAAACGACACCACTATTTAAACACAGTATTTTATAAATACTTTTTAATTATTTATTTGACACCAAACTATTTCAGAAGCCAATAGCCAACCGGAAAGAAATATTCGCATAGAAACAATTCTAATTTCCGCGCAAAATAAATGAATACTTCACCCTTATAAGTGGAATAGCTCGTTCTCTTCTTGTCCTGCATATATCATGTCTCCTCAAAACTTCAGAGTTACCAGTTGATGTATATTACGCTTGCCAATTACTTTTAATTTACTTAACAATACACTTCCTGAGCTAATTCTTGTTCTCGGCGTTCGTTTTCACGTCTTGCGTATTTGAAACAAAAACTTGTTTCTAGTCGTATGCTGAGCGCAGTTCGATGTGCATGATGTAGGACTGGTACACGAAAACATAGTTGGAATGCGTTCTCCCCTCGGGACCATTTTGTACTCCTCGAAGCAAAAAAAGTAAACTTATTGAAGTCTTTATCTGCATCGAAGGAAAAATAATGTCCTTGCACTGCTTACGGGTTGTATAATTACCCTATTGGGATATTTATCCTCTTTGACAGACATGCTTTAGAAATAATGTTGTAGAATAGTCCAGTTCTTTACCTGATACAGGTCCCATGTAGGCCCGCTTCCGGCAGCCCCCAAAGCCACTGCGGCGAATGCTGAGATAACGGTGAACTTGAAGGATAGCTGCATTTTTGCTGCATATTTTACAAACATTTACTTTCAGAAAAAGCATGGTAGTGAAAATTCTCATAAAACATCGACATGCGCGTTTTATATACCTTTCGTTACTACAGACTTTCGCTTTGTAGATTCCCATCAAGTAAATACCAATAAATGCGCAATATGCGTGACCCTATGAAATATTCTGCCAACTAAATTACGTGCTAAAGCCTTTAAAAGCTTCCGCCGTAAAAGTGAAGGTTTGGAAGAAAGTGGGGAACCACTACACGGTAAATTAGGGTCTTTAATACAGCAGTGCGTGCAGGTAATCAGAAATTTAATTTTGGTTATGATGTTTAGCGCCTTCACGCTACACCGGCGAAGAGGCTGCTGTATAGGAGGGTACGGAATTAATTTTGACCATCTGGGGATTTTTAACGTGCGCCGAAATCTCGGCCACATGGCGTTTTCGCTTTTCACCTCCATCAGAAAAGCGGCTGCCGTGGGGGTAGCCAGGAACGTTTCACCCGTGTAAATGAAGGCGTCAAGCATTGTATTAGCTGTCGTTGCATTGGTAACAGTTGAGGCTGTTCGTACGCCTTTTCACCAAGCATTTTATTTAAAGCGGCCGCTGCCCATTACTCATGAGGAAGCAAGCTATTACCATGGAGCAACAGCAACCTACACTTCAATAATCAAAATTTACGTGAAACATTTTCGGCACCGAAACTGCTTTTAAAGCACTTACTGATACTTCTCTGTGTCCTAGAGCGTAATCAGTTCGGTCTTTCGCAGCTCACGAAGCTAAGAATAGAAAATAAAATTCTTCAGGTGACATAATTCGGCTAGACGTGCATTTTATTGCGGGCGTTTGTTTGCCTTAGACCACTTGAAAAAGCAATCGGAATTATTTGTTTCAAGGGTGGAAAAACTGCGTGAGAGGCAAGACAATAAGGAATGGACAGGATCTGCGCCCGTCCTGTCTCGTCCTTATTGTCTTGTCCCTCACGCGCAGTTTTTCCAACCTTGAAATGCAGTACCAACTAGCCCAACAACACGCGGTACTAAGGAATTATTTGTGTTTCGCTTCAAAGCAGATTTCAGTCTTGTTTGGTTTATTGATACCACAAAACTGCTGTTTCCAGTTGTGCTAATGTTTTAAAGGGGGGCTGAGTATAATGCACTGTTAAGGAGGATCAACGTTCACACAAAGTTTTCAGTCGAATTATGCATTGCACACAAACGTGCAACATCTTCTATGGAAATCTACATCTGACACACTCTGAATATCCAAAGAGCCCTATCCTGATCTTGTTGAAACAATCAAAATCATCAATGCTCACTCTGACCTTTGACGAGGGTCCTCCTTGCTTGGCTGCAACGTGTGGGTTCGGCTAGTTGACTGTAACCGCAGGGCTATATAGAGGGTCTGAAAAGTCACCTTTTATGCTCCTTACCTCTAAGGCGAGCAACTGGTGTATCCTGTCAATGGTCGTTCACACGGAAGCTCGTTGCATTCCAGCTGGATTTTTATTCTTTGATTTTACCGGAAGAGAAACGTTAGAAGGATATGGGGTTGCAAACAATGTTGGGAGTTTAAGTACTGATAAATTCATGCCACGACCCCGGAAAAAGCTCTGTTTATTGAAGAATGCATGTGAAGGTAGCGCAAGAATCCGCGAAATAGCCTGTCTCAACGCAAATATGCGGTGTACATTCCACCAGGAAATAAAGTTTTCAAATAGCCAAGAGGCTGCCCAACAATTTAGAAAATGAACATGTCAATAAAATACAAAAATGAATATTAGATCAATGAGTAAATGGACAAAAAGAACGTACGCAGCACCACATTAGTACGGGAAGTTGCAGTAGTGCTATACTTTATTTTTGTATGTTCCATTATTTTATTGACGTCCATGACCCCACAGGAAGTTCGAAAATTTGAAAGTTCTCTTCTTGGAGCGCCTGATATAGCAAAAAACAATCACCCTGTAAATGCGCTGTAGATACCAATGTGTGTTACAGCCTTAGCAGTTTGGAAGAATAATGACCTTCAGTGGTGTAGTGCAGACCGATTCCAGGCGGGTATGGATCAGGGGCGGGGGACGAATCATGTGAACGTTCTAGTGCGTCCGCCATAGTATTGGGACCCGCATTATAGTCCTGGCAGTCTGCCAAATTTTTCTGTACTTGTTTCCCTAATTTTGAAAATGGCGTAAAATTCATTTTCACTGCGAAACAAGAAAAATAAGCAAACCATCATATGTTGGTATATTTCCCCACTGTACTCACTAAACCTTAAACATAACCGGACGCTCGCTTTGAAGCAGACTCTATACAGTAAAAGCTCGCTAATTCTAACTCGGTTAATTCGAACTTCCGGTTAATTCGAACTCACGCCCTTGTCCCGGCACAGCCCTGTATATTTCAGTGGGGGAAAGCTCCCGATAATTCGAACGCTTCGGTATGCAGAACGGTTAATTGGAACTATGATCCTTTGGTTTCCATCACTCCTCGCAGAGAAGTCGGCCCAGAGAGATTACAATGTGGTGCAATCCAAACCAAACCAAATTTACTAGAGAATGCAAAAAAAAAAAACGAAACAGAAAAACAACAGCGTGGCACGCGCGCAACGCTCCTGCAACAGCTTATTTCGCTTCTGCAGAGGGCGTCGCGCCACCGGCGCCAGTGCTAAGGCGCAGTGCCATATTATTTACGAAACATTATATAGAAGATCACCTGCCAGAAACCTATAGTATTGCCTAATTCGCGATAATGAGTCCAGATGGGGCTTGTTTGTGTTCTTCCCGCGCTGGTGTCGTGCGATTTCCATTCATTCTTGCACCCGCCCGCTAATTCGAACTCCGCTTAGTTCGGACAATTTTATGGTCCCCTTCGAGTTCGAATTAACGGGCTTTTAGTGTACTACGTTTACTCCTTTGTACAAGACTGAAATTACAGACCAACGAGCGAACAATTACAACATGTCTGCGTACATTTCTGAAGGAGAAAGCAATATTTCGATGGTAATACTGAATCGGGCCTCTGCCTGCCACATAAGCTACCATCACTGCGGCCATTCATGCTGAGTGGGTATGCGTTTTGTTTTAGTACCATTCAAAACGCCTTACTGGGGAGCTACGAATGCACGCTATGGTAGCTCTTTATAACCATCGTGACACCTTCGGTGTAGCAGCAAGGTATCTCCAACGGAATCCAAATTGATTTTGAAAGCAAAGAACGTTCACGTTCAGAAGCATATGCGTTCGCCTCAAAAGCCTTGTTTTGTGTGACATGGGCATAGGGTTGTGGCTAAGGAACCAGTGTGCACCGCAACTAACTTGGTTCAATTCGGGTTCCTGCCACTAACAGCAGCTGTCGTCCTCACTGGCAAGTTCCTTCGAGTGCTTCGTTGGGAACTCCGTACTGCGAAATGCCGAGTCTGTATTATGGCTACTTCATTTATCTAGCATATATTGATAGGAGAAACCATAATGCTTTTGCTAATAAAACATCTAAGGACACCATGGACATACCTAAGGACACCTAAGGACATACCCACATTTTTCGTATGCGTCACCTATGGGAACTGAACCAGTGGGTAGGTTTCAGAGACACATTAACAATGGCTATTAAGAAGCCAAAGAGCTCTCGTTGAAGCAGGTCCAAATAATTCCGGAAAAATCTACAAATCAATATACAAAAACATTCTAGGTATGTTAAGGCGAAAGCCTGGCTAAAGCCTATCTGGCTGCACTGTTGACCTTTCTGCTTGAACTTTGCGGCCGCGCCTGTCCCTACCTGACCAGTCTTTTGGGCTGCACCCTCCGAAGCTCGTTCCGCTCCCTCTCTATCGCGATCTTCCGGTTCGTCCCCGTCGGAACCTTCACATTGCAAGGCGGCTCAAAGTGCAGGTGTTGCAGAGGCCTACCCTCCTTTGTCACTGCTAATAGAGGTAGCCAGAGCTAACAGAACTGGCAAAAGCTGACTGCAGTGCAGAAAGGTTCCCACATCAATGACGCATCACAATAACCGATCATTTTAAAGACAATAGTATTTTTTTAGCCTGCTTGAACAGCAAAATTTCGGTCTGTCGGTATTTCTGTCTGTCCTTCAAATCAGCCAGCCGTCCAAAGTGAAATAGAAGCTGCACATTAAATTTATATACCCACAGCCAAATCTAAAGGTCTCAGTCCGGTGGCAATGTTCATACTTGTCAACATTTCTGAACAAGAACAATTTGTTACGCAAATAGGCAAAAATCAATACATAAGTGATATTGGCAGTGTTCGTTCTGGCGTCATTGTAACAGCTTCTCGTGTCATTTTAAGAAATAAAACGTCAACAGTTACGAAAGGTTTCACTAGGTAGTTCTACGTTCCGCTTGGAAGGCACGTGGCAGAAAGGCAACGTGGTTCTATAAACTTTCAGGTAGGGCGCATCGATTTACACGCGTCACCGCCGTACGGCAGCGCTGGCATCGCAGCACCCGGTCTGGAGCAGTGGAATGTGGAAAATTTAAAATGACTTCACCGAACTTCTAGAGTGTTTACCTTGGGAGGAGCGCGACGGCGGAGGAACAGCGCGAGAGGTGAGCGGGCAAAGCGAAGGGGGGCATTTACTTGTAAAATGTCGATAGACGATAGTCTTTCGTCGACATTTGCAACAGAATGACCACATACGCGGCCAATTTTTTAACAGCGGAGATGTTGTACAAGCCGTAAGTTCGCAGTTGCAGGAAAAATACCAAGAAAATTCGGAGCGCTCATGAATGCGTGCCTCGCGGCGACCGCCGAGCATTCCCGGCACGCGCGGTGGCTTTAGCAAAGAACAACTCCAGCGGGGTCGTGAAGTGCTACCGCGCATGTAATGCTTGGCATGAGGAACACGGCTATATCGATGCATATGACGATGACTACTACTAGCACAGTGCAAAGCAACGATGAAACATGTAAATAAACAAACAACTTGTAGAAATGCGGGGTGATGTGTCCTTCAGTGCTCACGTATAAAAAAATTCTGCAGCTTCGGTATGGTTCAAGCCTTGCGCGACATAGTACAAGCTTCGCCAGTTGAGCTGGTGAAAGTCTAGAATGCTGAGGATGACTTTGCATTTACCACTCACCGGGAAGAAGACGACGACGTTTTCGATGCATATGAAGACGATTACTAGCACCGCAACTATGCAAATCAATAATGATACTGAAACTTTACTATGCGTTCGGCAATGCTCACGTACAACAGCTCCGCCATTCAAGTTTTGGGTGTGAGTGAAAGCTTCCCGTGAATTTTTTGTGCGCGCTGAAAACATTGGACTGTTCAAGAGTCCTCAGATGCCGCTGCTTCTAGTGTTAATTATTGAAGGTAGCGACTAATAATGCCGAGTCCAGCGCAGGGACGCATGGAATATACGTAGCGTCAAGGTCGTCACCCAAGGAAGGGATACGGGAACTTCTTCACCTCCGCAGGAACTTGCTCCACCTCCAGGGTGTCCCATGAAGTGCACATCGAGAATGCGAAATATTCGCTCTTACGCTAAAATGGGGTATCATTGCTTGTTAGCCTTATTAGTAGAGTGACTGCATAGGCGGTGGTTCCTGGTTCGCATGCCGAACCAAGTAGGATTTTTATTACATTGTAAAGCTTCCTGAACTAGCTGTCATAGCCTTTCGGTTGAATTTCATAGCCGTTTGGTTGGATTTCTATTTTGTTCTTTGCATTACCTCACCCATAGACCTCGCTTTAAGTGCTCATCAAGAACATGTGCCTTGCTTCAAGTTGACGAATAATTCGCCCCCGTTCTACAAACGGCAGGCGTCCTGGTTAGCCTAGTTGCTGGAGCGGGTTCCCTAGAAAGGCGGTTTTTTCGAGTTCAAACTCCGCTCCAAAACAACTTTTTTCAGCCTGGAAGCTCCTGAGGACGCTGTGTAGTCTCTCGTTATAGCTGCAATACTGCATTTCTGGGTTGGATAGGAAGTGTTGTCTTCGCAGAAATATGCTTAAATATCAAGGCTTCCCATAAAGGGATTGGGCACCCTAAGAGGCATTGTTTGGTGTCGCCCTCCTTGCGTATGAAAAAAGGTAAAAAACGCGGGTAAATGTCAGGATGTGTTTTCACACTCGCACGGATTGGCGCCATGCCAATTAATCAGATGCTAACCGTGAGGAAAGCTATGGCCGTACGCTTTCTAGGTTCTTGCCTAAGACATATCTTGTTTAGGAGCCGGAACTTCTTGCTTAATTGTTGCACATTGTTTTAATCTCCTTAGTTGCTCGTAGAGTGTCTGCATGAAGTAAACATTTTAATTGTGAATCAAATATTTTTGGGGCACAAGGACAGGGCTCAGTCGAAAAGAAATCTAGCCTTGGATTGGAACAAACACGGCCAAAAGGCGTAACAACGAGGGAGAGATATTGCGGAGATGTTTTAAGTTTCAACACATAAAAAAGTATGCCACGTGCGGTGCGAAGAAAATATAAATATGCCAAGTAACATAAAAGTTGGAAGCTTCCTGGTAGCACTATTTTAATGCTTTTTGTAGGACTGCGGTCGCAACGTCCTCGAGTTCGGCTGCAAGTGGTTACTAGGGTTTTGTTATTTTTTACTAGTCCTTGTCGCGAAGCCAATGATACGTTGTGTAGCCGGTGAAGGCTGTCGCTATCGCATGTCATTGTCCTTGCTTGGGCAATATATCCGGGGGAAATCGCCTGCACCGAAATGGCAATGAGATGCGTTCGCTTGTGAACGTATCTCATTTCCTGGTTAGCGGGAAGGGGTTGCTTAAGTTCACAGTTTCGCGTGGTGTGATCGACCTTACTTCCTAAACAAAAACAAGTTGTATTTCTGGGTGGTAATACGTCCTAAATTTGTCGGTGAACTTATTTCTTTAATTTGAGGTCGCACCACATCTTTGAACAGTGACAAATAGCCAACACTTATTGGGGCGAGATGACGGGGAATCTGACGATAAACAGCTAATTAGTGGGCTCAACGGCTCCTCGGAACGTTTAAATTTGAATGAGGCAGTGTCGGTTAGGTGGGAGAAAGGCTGGAACAATAAATTCGCTGGTAGTATAAGCAGAAAAAGAGGGGAAAAACGAAGGAAACTTTTTAGGGCGACAGTAAAAGAAATGCGTTGCTTTTTCAGCACTGAACTGGCTGCTTGAGAACAAGAACCCCTGAAATAAAATGCTAGCAACAGAATGAGGTGTCTCTGTAGCATGGAAAAGACACGAAAACAATCAGGCAGTGATGAGTTTATTGCCACAATATTTGTCCGGCTCGAAATGGGAGGAAATTCTACGTTCCGAGGCATTGGGTTTTACTATTCAGGGAAGTTAAACAGCTGTGATTGAGTAAATAGAAATCATCAATCCGCTACGAGGAAATTTCGCCTCATGTTTACGCGTTTGGCTGCTTTAGTTATTCCTGCGTCTTTCTTTCATTCTGCTTCAGACATGCACGTTGAGGACAAATGAAATGATATTATTGTTTTCATAATTTTCCATCCCATTTCCATAATTTTTCACTCAGTTTCATAATTTCAGTTTCATAATTCACTCGTTTTTGGAATTTCACTCAGTTTCACTCCCAGTTTCGTAATTTTTCATTCCCATCATAAGCAAATTACCTCAGTTCCCCGTCTCCGCCTTGGCACACATTTTATCTAACCTTCAGAATACACAACAATCCTAGGAGTGGTGCTCGATAAACATTTAAAATTTCCCTTGCACATCAAGTCACTTTGGAAAAATTGCGTTTGCCATTCATGTACTGCTTAGAACTCACGCATATATTTCTCGCGAAGCCTCTTTTGGGAAGCCGCCCGTATTTTGTATTTTTTAGAACTGCACTTCGGGTGAATATAAAGTTTTGTTCTTCGCAGAAACCTGGTCCACCCTGGTCTTCCCCGAACGTGCTCATAACCACTTGTCCATCGCTTTGAGGATTTAAATAATTGGCTGCCGCACTACAAGCGGCTAGGCCGCTGGTTACAATAATTGCTAGTGAGACTTCCACAGAGAAGTGCTTTTTCCGTTTTCAACTCCCCTCTCTAAATTTTTTCTCCAACTTAGACGTTTCTCAGGACGATTTGTAGCTTCCAACGGTGCCTGTGTATTTAAATTTTCAGCGGATGTAACATTTTCATTCCCAGGAAGTTACTCCACCTGGAGGGCTTCCTACATAGTGGTCGTCCCGTACAAGAGGCGTTGGTTCCCTGTTTGCGCCTACCTTTGCAAGGAAGGAATAAGCAATAATTTAAAAACTGTCAAAACTAAAAACACACACTAGAAAAAATGTCAGCATTGAGCTTCAAATTTGCCCGAACAGGCCTCAACCCTATTCGAAACTTTCCTGGCGCGATGTTATCGCCGTGCAACTTCTAGTCGCTAGCGTGGGTCTTATACTTTAAAGCGGAAGCTCTGTAATTCCACGCGCAAACTCAGGAACCGTTCCTTTCCTTTAATGCCTCTTAGCGTCAAGCTGACTTTCAAGCTCAGTCAAGGTCAAGGCGAGGCCTCATGCGCTTGCGGAGTTAAACCGTATAATCGCTCGTTTGTTACAAGGAGAGGGAGTAAGGGAGGAACAAGGGGAAAGCGTACGGGTACATGCCATCGCAAAATGAAACAAGGAAGCACTGGTGGCATCGAAGTTCACTGCGCAGTCGCGGCTACATCACCGACTGCCGGTAGCAGCGTGGGTGTTCTTGGAAGCGGAAAAACGTCGATAAACTTAGTCTAACCGCGTTCATTCACTGTATTTGTTTGTAAGAAGCGCCAGCTTTGTTTTGTTATCGTACACTACTTTAGTGTCCTTTGGGTTTTGGAGAATGTCTGCAGAAAAGTCAACACGTTGAGACGTAGGACAATTTTGAAGCAAAAAATATTCGAACACCATGCAAACTTTGGCGTAGTAGAATATAAATATAGCGGAGGAGCTACAAAAATGGCCATGATAACGCGGACAACTACTGGCAGATTTCTGCGGATACGATTTAGGCTGAAATCCGTATATAGTGATGCCACGTGCGCTAGGTTGAAAATATAAGCATGCGAAGAAACAACATAAAAGCTAGCGGCATCCTGATAGCACTGCAAAATGAATTTTTTACCGGGTTCGCGGTAAAGGTTTCCTGAACGGATCAACAGGATGGCACAGAGAGACGGCACTGCAAGGAGGGGAATGCTATTAACTCGATGGAGAGAAGTAATTGGAAAATTCGGAGGCAAAAAATGGACTCGGGCAGTGCAGGACACAAGCGGGATAGGTCAATGTGAGAGTCCTTCGTCCTGCAATAGATTTACACAGCCTGTTGCTGTTGTTGTTTATGATTATTATCATCATCATGATTATTGGGATCAAAGTAAACAGCAAAAACGTCCATTTTTGGCCGCAAATTGTTACAGGATACCTGTTGCTTTGCTCGATGTACTAATCCCCTCTGTGGAGAAAACACTGCCTTGAGGAACCGATGATGGATGTTGTGACGGCATGCATTCTCTTTAGATGGGTGCAAATACACGGCCGGAATCTCTGGAAAGATTTTCGATCAAAATATAATCATTCATCAATGCAAGTTACCTCATGGCTCAATGCAGGGTATGCTCCCCTTTAACGTATTGATAACGTGCGGACCACCTAATTCATCTAAATTATACCAGCAAAGCATTGCGCGTGCATGACATCATTTATTTAGCGCAGTTTTCTTTCTAGTTGGAGGTTGCTACATGTTTGATAAAGAAATATGCTTTCAACGTTGCCTGCTGTTGGTCATTGGCTACCCGCTTCCTTGACTTTAATCTCGGGAAGAAATTTTGTGTTTCGCATAGATGCAGCTTTTGTGCTACAACCTATTTACTCAGGCTCACGGCAGGTACTAAGGATGTCCCCGCTATCAACATCGCTCTTAGCTGTCCAAACCTTTTCTTCCCAGGTTGTCACGACTCCGAGTGGCCGGGTATAATGATGTCTAGGTCAAAATTAATTGGTCGGGCGTGCATTCAAGGCTCGGAAATAAATATCAGGGGCGAAGGCCCATAGGGGCTATGGCTGTTGCCGTCTCCGTCGTCGTCGTCATCGTCGTAATTGTCGTTCGTCTCATTTATTCACGGTACTAAAACAACGAGAAACTCGTTCACGCCTCGTGCTAGAACGTAACGCGTACTAAAAAAACACCGGGTAACTAGTTTACGCTTCGTACTGGAGCGATTCGTAACGTGTACTAAAAAAAAACTGTGACACTCGTGTACGCCTCGCACTAGAAGGCTTCGTACTTCAAAGACAAGAGACTTTTACAGCAAATCTGTATACCTTTACCCCCCAATAGTTTCATCTCGTTGGCAAAAAGTCCAAGGCGCTAAGAATACACTTATACACTGCATGCTTCGCCCTTCAGCAGGTTTCACGTTAGTGGAGATGGACCGGGATTTTTTTCTATTCTGCATAATGTTGTGCGCACTCTTTCTTTGTGGACCTCATCACAAGCGTCTGATGACCGAGCAACTGACAGAAAAACGCAATAGATATGCGGGAAAATGATCCGCATTTAAAGACGCCAGTCCATTGCTTCTAAGACCACAGTAATGGTCTTTGTGGTCGTTGGAAACTTATGACAGGCCTCTACAGCTTGCCTGCACACTTAGTGGGGTTGGAAGGATAATTGTGGACTTAGGAATGCAGGCTGGTAAGGGGAATGACAGATACCTAGTTGATTCCCACCATCCTGCTTAAAGTATTAAAATGACCATGTGTTGTATTTGGTTTCCCAATACGAGATGAGTTGAAGTGAAGGGTATGGCGAAGTTCATCTGGTTCGTATGCGACTTTAAGAAAGAAGGAAAAACGCCTGGCCTAAAAAGAGTTGATAGTAAATGTCTGTATTGTGCCTTGGTTGTATGGGCATCTTTTTAGCCGCATTGTACAATTCAATTATACCAAAAATGTCTGCTTTGCTTACTTCTGAAGGGGAAGTGGGGAATAGATACACAGTAAGACGCTGTTAAGTAACGCAGTAGTTTAAGACATCTTTGCGTCTGTTGATTTGTTTTTGGATTAGGGTGGTTTTTAAAGCACTGTAGTGGGCGAAAACTGTGCCATGTATTCTTGCTCTGAACAGAGGCGCTTGACTGGCTGGAAGTAATTGTATTAGCAACTTCTTAGCCAAGAAGTCAGTGTTTGTTTGACGACCGTTTTACTTATCCGGAAGATTGTAATGTGGGCATGTAATAGTTTTGGGGTATCACATTTACTAGAGAAGGCTATAACGACTTTGTAAATGTCACACAAATTTTCAATAAGAGTACAGTAGGCCGATTTCTGCAGCATTTGCTGCTTAATAGCATTGCCTAGAGTCACCGAATATTCCTGAATGCTTGATTTTGTCATTGTGCTTCAATGTAGCTTACATTATTCATTGTTGCTATATGCTTCTATGTAGACTGTAAATACATTTTGTTTTCCGTAAGCGGGTACAGTTCGAAAGCTTGCGGAAAATAAACTGGGTGAAATAAATATTGCTCCTACGTGAAGTATGAGGGGAGCCTCTCTGGTGGTATTTTGATTGGTCGCGTGTAGCAAGAGTAAATATAACAAGGAGAGAGTTTCCCTTGTTCTGTACTGTATGAAGGTGTCTCTCGACTATTGGCAAAACAAAAGATATTCCTGCTCGTGCGTACTTGATGAGTTGATACTTAAAGGACAGTCTTCTGGCAACTCGAAAAATAAGTACTTTGTGCGCTGTACATTTTTTGTTATTTTCAAAAGTGGCTTTCTGCAATGGAGAAATTTCTTCAATCCGAGTCTTGCATTCGTGCATGTTGTCGATGCTTTTCGAAGGTGAGAATGTGACTACCCCGACACTACCGGTTAATCTCAGAACGGTGTTTGTCATGACCAAAGTTTGCCCTGTGTTTTAAGGTGCATGCCAGCTATGATACGCGCGGTGTACGTAGCTAGGAAGTCTTTTGTATTTCGTTTTGTAGCCCATATGCGAAAGTAATGGACGCTGTGTGAACGTTATACGGAAACAAACTGGGTAACGTTGTTTTGGCCTTTTTGCTTGGCCATTAAGGCCGCAGCACGTACCATTCAAGTCTATTGCAGTTGGTACCCTTGAGAGGATAGGTCGTTTTATCTGTGAGAAGCATTTTTCAGGATAAAAACAAGAAATATATGTTTGGTTCGTTAGAAAGGCTACATCGTTTAAGAACATGAATTTAAATTTTAACGATAACTCTAAACAAAAGACCTAGATAAAAAACAGAGAAAACAGCAGTGATTCGTTCGGTATTTCAGTCCAAGCCCTATGGCGTCACAGGCACTTTTTTGTGCGACCAACACCAAGAAATATGCGTGTGCGATGACACTCCCTGGCCCCCCACACCAAACCCCCCGCACACACACACAAATAATACGTTTTGTTCTGTACGTTCACGTTAAGGACAAATCAGATGTAGTCACGACATTTTTATTTCGGCCACAACGCTCAAGCGGTCTCTTTTTTTCTGTGCATAAATCACAACAAAATCTTACTGTGAAACACACACCTTCACGTACCAGTGCACGGCCGCCTAGTTACCATTTGTTTTGAAGATTTTGTGTCCTTTTTATACCTTTGCAAAGCTCTACTCACGAAAAAAATTCCGTAGTTTGGGTTTCGTTTTGTGGATCTTCTTAACGTCTCAAAGGGTATGTTCAGTAGCCTAGGTTGAGGGAAGCCGAAGAAATATTACCTCAGAAGTGTCTTTATGTCTGCATGTTTCTATGACGCACCTGGTCAAAAGCAGTGAAAAATTTATTATTCCCCAATTCCGAAGCCTGTAAAATGGCAATGTAGCCCATGATGTTCATTTTAAATTGGAAGGACTAAGAATGAATAAACGATGCTTGAAAATGGAGAGTGAAGAAGAATAAACTTAGTGTTTATTTCTGTGGCTAATACCGCCAACCTACTGCGCACACAGTTGAGTCTTGACGCATACTTTGGTTGGTTCCGGCACTTCCCTCACGAAAGTGAATCCTTTTGTCTGTTTTGGGTCGGCTACCTTAAGCAACGCGGCAGCGTTTCCACAGAAGGAATCTTCGTCGTAGATTTTGTACACCACGCGGTTGTCTTGACTAGCGATGGCTGCAGGTAAAAAATAGCCAGGCACAAAATCTTAGTTACACGTCATTTTTTGCTTGCATTTGAGTAGGCATACGTAGAAAGCGGGTCGTCTGTGTTAAAATTGAGCTCAACACTAAGAGGTCTGCCCCACTGTTTGGCCACATAATGTGCTTCACGTTATGCAGTCTTGACCATATATGTATATGAACGTCACGTTCTTTACACTGAGTTGTAATGGCTTGGACCCTAAAAAGCAAGAGTTCTTAAATCGCAAAACTAATATTTTTTTTCATCACGTTGGAATAGATTAAACGGTTAAAGTTCATTCGTCACGTTTGAAAAGATGAGCGTGTATTGTAATGTATATTACTTCTTCTGCGTTAGCTAAGATGTCTAATATTGCATGATCATGGCGGTTAGTATACGTAACATTGACAATTTATAATGGTTTAAAACTTTTATGCGCGCGGAAAGTTTCAAACGAAGAGTATGATACCATTCATACTAAGTACACTCTAGTATACTTCATTTTCGATGACGACATTCTAATCTTCAAAACTACTCAAGAAATATCGGAACAACTTGTACGCCGTGTAATAAGTTTTGCATGCAAGGTAAACAAAACCGATACAATGCATTTAGAAAAATAAAATTTAATAATGACTGACGTTGTAGCTTTTAGTCGCTGTGTACTAGCAACAAAGTAAGACCGCAGGTAAGTCAGGGATCGTCAGGACTCGAGCTGCAATCAACCGGTGGTTCATGTGCACGCAATGTGGTAGTCGCTATGCCATGGTACCACCAACAGCCGTCTCTATAGCATTGCCTATTGCGTCAGCTGATAATAGAAAATAGCCACTTTCCTGTTGCTCTTCCGGCCCTGCCCCGCTCACTGGCCTTTCCCCATTCTGCTTATCTGAGTAGTAATAGAAAAACTTTATTTTAGAAACTAGAGGGGGGAGGAGAGGTTAGAAAGTTTAGAGGGAGACTTGTAGGGTGGGGCCCTTAGTCCAGCGCTTAAGATTAGTAGCACCCTGCCTTGCTCTTCGGACCAAGTTTACCTAGTCCTCCAATGTTGAGCTGGCCTGAACTGCCTTCCATGTTTCTAGAAAGGTAGTGGGCTTGGTGGCGGCCATCTGGAGACGTTTGGTACAGCACTTCCAAGTTGCGTAGAAAAGCGTGGACGTTTCTTTGCACTGCTTGCAGTGTTATTGTATGTAATTTGTAACCGTCACTGCTAAGCGTGACTTGTGAATAAAGGTATTGGTTTGTATTCGCTGTAGTGTCTGCGAATAGTGGGTGTTGTACTGCCCGGGGAAAAGCTCCCCTTCACGGAAGCTATGAGAAGCGATTTACAAGGTTCTTCGAGTTTGCGCAAGGCGGCTGTCCTAGGCGTCCATGATTAGGTGGCCGTGTGAGCGTGTCTCGGGCGTCCCTGCTGTTCCTATTGGAAAGCGGCTAACGCGACAGACAATGTTACACAGGCGGCGTTGGTACCATGCATGTGGAGTGATCGGTGCCATCTCTTTTTAGCGGGAACCACACTGGCGCGATTAGATTAGTCGTCCTGTGTTAAATGTACTGCATGAAAAAAGTTCCGGCTATGCTTTCTAGGTTTTTACGAGTGACAATGGCCTGTTATTAGAAAGGCCCTGTTAAGTTTGTAAAACCAGCTCAATGGTTTTGTACTTTTTAAAGTCAACCCCTCAATTTAAGCATAAAATTCTAGTCACAAGTTTTCTTCAATTTAGAGTACTCAAGCTTTTAGGCAAAAAAAAAACATCTACTGCAAAAGGAGTGAGCCGATATTGACTATAACAAGGACCATGCAAAGGAAGCTGAAGTCACCATTTTGTACACGCAACAAAAGTTCTTTTGACAACACGAATTCATTTCAGGTTTTGGGGAAAGTGGGAGTAATAATTTTCTTGCAATCAACCTCAATTATATTAGATCACAAAGCATTCGGATTTGATAACTTTCGCAGGTGTGTTCTTTTTTACAGAAACAACGCTCATACTAATCCAACTGACTTATGTGAAAATATTTAAAAAGTGGCATTCAGCATACTCACTTATCTGGAAGTAGTAAGCCAAGGTATTGAATGGTGAAAGAAGCTCTGCAACTTGCTCCTGGAAATCTACACAACATAATAGAAAAATATTTATTATTTCAAGGCATTTTCCAACAACTGTGTAAACAAGCATGGTGTCGGAAACATTGAAGGCCTTGGGATGCGATAAGTGAAGAGTGGCAGATTAGGACAAAGGGGTGTCTGCATCTGAAACAATAACAGGGCGGAACAAAAAATGGTAATAAGCAAAATAAAAGACAACTGTTGTCAATTGCATATTAATGTCCTTGTACTTCATACAATATAAAGCGTGATTAGACGACACTAAGTTTTCCTTTGTTCTGTTCTTTTTAGCCGATTAGCCGACAAGGGTCAGGAGAGAGAAATCATACAAACTACGCCTGCTAATTTCAGGACGTGTCTACATTTGTCCACTCAACAAGCGATACAGAAACATGTCAAAATTTCCCTTAAGGGTGTAAAACGAACATCGGGGATTAGGGAATAAACTCGGGTGGAAGTCGTGTTGGTTCAAATTAAGAGAAAGAAGTTTCAGACGACATCCACGTTTTGGACTTAAGATGTACGACGCGCGAGTGTTACTTCAACGTCAGGGAAGGTTTTGGAGCGACGCTGCTTGCTTTACGATCTGTGTTTTACGAACACTGAAGGCCATTGAAGAGAGAAAGACAAGCAGCAAGGGTGTTTTGATCTCCATGACCCAGGAGACACACAGGCCCTCTGCGCTTCGGTGGCTTAAGAAGTGAGCGGGAAAGGTTGCGACAACGGCGGTTAGTTTGAGCAAGAAGGCGAGTGTCATTGTTTTAAAGTGTTCATTCGATAATGCCTTGGGCGGACTGAACAGTTTTGATTTTTTGCCACGACAGAGAGAGAGAGAGAGAGAGAGAGAGAGAGAGAGAGAGAGAGAGAGAGAGAGAGAACGTGTTTGTTGAGCAAGAATTAGCTGCAATTTAGAAAAAGGGGGTAAAGAGATTGCAAGCAGGTCACGGTTGGAACCTGAAGTCCAGGGCCCCAGATTTAGCTCCTTGCCCTCTTAATCAGCTCACGCTGGTCTTGAAGCAAAGAGATGGTCAAACCTGCCCCCGTGTCTTGATACAAGTGGAATATGTAATATTTCAGTTATTTTCCCATGAGCATACCGTCGGACATGTCTACGTTGAGTGGAAGAGGGTGGATATTTCCCCGAATATAGCCTGGCCTTAACCTAATGTCCGACGTTCTCATTAAAGAACTTCGCCCACATATATTTGTAGATATTTTCGTTGGTTTACCCGACAGAGAGTGTGATTCCTCGCTATTGAGACCTCCTTCTATGTGTAGGCATTCTTAATGTTTTTCGGGGAGCAGAGTGCGGCATTCGTGGTCGCAAGGAGCACAGTATGTGCGTCGCATGGCTCTTGGTTCATTACTCGTTTTCTTTCAGACCCCTGTATTCGGGTGTATAGATTGCGTTGTTAACTTTCTTCATTTTGGACGGGGTATCTTACCGAAGCGTTAGGTATTCTGCCTGCAGCAAAACAGTCTATTGCCTTTTGAGAGTCTGTAAGTAGGTTTACGCTTCTATTCGATACTACCGCTAGCCGGGTGACTTATACGGTAGCTCAAACGTCTTCTCCTTCGTTCCTGTATATAGATAGTCATGGAATCACAAATATTACCAAAGGAGTCAATTACAAAAATTGCTGCCTCATATTTTCGTACATTTCAGAGTCGGTGTATACTTTATTCTCACGATTTTTGAACCCAGTGATGGGGACGGGGTGGGGGTACCTGTTTTCCATACAATCGAACGTACCAATTTTGTTTTCCCAGACGCTCCCTTGGTACTAGTAGAGTGATTTCTCCAATTTCTTAAAAGATGTTATAAAGAAACAATTCGACGATATTTTCTTGATCTTTATCAGCAGCCTATTTATTGAAGACTTGCTCCTGTATTATTTGTGCATTTTTCTGTGTCCTCGTGTCACTGCGCAGTTATAGTATGGATCAAATACCAACTCGCTCAATTCACTGTACTTCTAACCCTATTTAGGTTCTCTCCAAGACGATGGCTTCTCCATTCATCCACTCCTGCCCTTCGCGGCCCGAGCCCATCTTTTCCTTCTAATTTTATTACATCTCCCATCCATCGAATTAATGGCCCCCCGTTTCTCCTGCACCCGTCTCTAGGTATCTGTGTTGTCACCCTTGTGGTCCACTGGTTGTGAGTTAGTCTCACTGTAAAAGTCGCAAGTTGGGGGGCCGCCTTATATGCTTTCCTGGTGAAAGCGTTTGTTCGGTTTTTGTCAGTGCAGGTACGTTTGTGGTACGGTAAGCTGTGCGATATCCGGCTCATGATCGGCGGCTGCATGAGTCTCATCGTTTTATCTTCTTTCATTCCTGCTCTTCTGTAGGTTAGGGGTTCAATAATGTGGGCAATTGGTAACGAGTTTGTCTATTTCAGCGGCTTCATTGAACGGGCCCGTTCATATACACCCTTCCAGTACCACCAAGGTATAATGGGTAGGGGAAAAATGCATTGAATATATGTTTCGATTCCAAATAGAACACATATGTCAAAAAGCTAATTACCCGAGATAATAATCCCAGAAAATAACTCAATGAAATCAGACCCATGCCGAGCATTCTTACATGAGTGATCTCTGGGACGACATCTGTACCTGGTTTAAGTAACGTCTATCCTGACGGCTTGGGACAATTCGTCGTATGCCAATCATAGCGTGCGGCCGAGAAAGAAGCGCGGGAATATCAAGAAGTAGTTTAAAATTTGTATTATGGGACGACTCTAGACTTTGTATCATTAGAGCGAAAGCTCTACTAGGCTAGATCTTCCAAGATCATTCATCGCATCGTTATGACCTTCAGCCGCCGGTGCGCAAGCTGTGGTTCATTTTTTAACGCTTCGCCTGTTCGTACCTTTGCTGCTGGGGTGCCCCGGGCGAGGTGAGGAGGAAAATTTAAGCCGTTCTACTCAATTTTAAAGCTGTCGCAAGGGAAGAGCAGTGATTCGCCACAATGGACTGAAGTGCCATTATCCGCTCACTGCTATCACCCATCACGCTCTTCCCCGCCCTGCTTCACTCCTGTCTTGATAAATGGAACGGGGGTTTGTCCAATGCAATTCAAATTTCCCGCCTTCGCAGTGCTCGCGCGCCTCCTGCCTGAAACTGTGCTAGCGGGAATTCTGTTTTTTTTATGCTTGCTTTTTCCCCCGCACGTGCCAGCGCCGCCTGCGCATTTTTTTCTCTTATCGTGAAAACAAACACAACGAGCGTTCCTAATTAAATAAACGCGAGTGCTGCCAGTTAATTACGTATATTTTGCCTCAAATGTACCTACAATTTTTCTTTGCGCTAAACAACGGGGAAATGTATGACGAGTGCAAGCGGTTTACGACTTTGGAATGCTTATGACTATGCAAACCGCTTGGTTTTCGAATCCTCTGTGTGGCGCCGCTGCAACGGAACGTCATGGGGCTCTACTTTGGGTCCGCGAGCGAGCTACGATGACTATGCGAGCCCCTAAAGTGCTCTGCAAAAACTTCCCGCCGGCGCCTTATCGCCCAGTGGTGGCTGGGCCATGTGTGCATACAGTTCAGTGGCAGCGAATCACGTGTAGTATATTTCACATTCACGAGACCCTTCGCACATGATCGCCCAGTCGTAGCTCCTGGGTGGCAGCGATGACGTATTGGCCGCGGACCCTTGATGAGCACGGCTGATAGCGGATGGCTAGCATCCACTGGGAAATAAAAAAATAGCCTAATAACGTTATCGCGTTAAAAACTACCGTTAGGCAGAGCGTACAGCGCGGTGGACTGATAGGGAGACTATTCGGAAAACAAATTGGTTTTGGGGAAACAGAACTAAGAGGAGGTGACGGGAGAAAAATAATGAAGAGAAGAAAATGAGTTCGGATAGTGCAGGATTGATACATTTGCAAGTCAACAAGACGGGCGTCCGTCCTGCATTGAATGATATAAGGCTCATGGGAGTAATATCAATGTTAAGACATGAAACCCTTAAAACTTTGAGGGGAGAGTTTTGGGACCCATGTTTATTGTATTCGTTTTTATGAGGAGCTGGTATGTATTAAAAACGTCATGTATTAAGTGTTGTCCTACCTATAGTGCCTCACTTGCACCAGACTGCATGAAACACTTTTTCATCTAAAGCCACGTTTTGAAGTCAAAGTATAGGCACTTACCGTTCGATTGTAACAAAATTGAAGAGCTCTCATCGTCGTATGTGAAGTCAAACGTTCCTCTGCAAAGAAGTTTACATAACTCTTACATAATACACATTGAGGAAAGATTTCTGAGTTTTTAGATGAAAGCAAAATGTTGCAAAAGAGAATTTATTGCCGAGAAATATACTGACTTTTAAAGAACATAGCCCCCTGGCCTCGGCTTGAAACATTTTTTCGAAAGAAAATAGGCAATTGGTTTTTGTACTTATTAGGCGTCTTTGCGTGATTGTGACAGTGCTAGAGGACTAGATGAGAAACTTCAACATGGATGAAAGTAGATGTCCGGTGAGAGGATGAACCATGGTACCTACGTTGAGTAGCTGTCTGGAGTGCCTTTCTGTGCCATCCACGTCGTTCCAGCGCCTTTGCCATTCGAGTTCTGCGTTCTGTCCCAGAGGAGAGTAAAGTTTACGGTACCTTCCGGTTCAATTGTGACCCCAGTTCGATAGCACTCGTACACCAGAATGGGGCGGTATTGAGTGTCCTGTAAACAAGGAAATGAACCTGGAAGTTGATGCACCCTTATACATGTATCTTCTAAGTTTACACGTGATAAGAAGTTCTGCAGGAAATGTATCATAAATGCTCTATTTGTCTTGGGGTGAGTGCTACTAAAATGCATCGAAACATCTATACCTGAAATACCAACGGCGTTTCAGATTCTGAGCATTAAGGTCTGCTAGGTTTACCTATTATCACAGCCTATTTATGATCAATGATGTTCGCTTGGTTTCCTATGATTTATGATATTGCCTCAAACCTGCAAAATGTTTTTTATCAGTTATAAAACAAACATCCTGTAAAACAGACATAGTCATTGCGGCCCTACTCTAAGCTAAGATAGCCTCCATAAACTTGCTCCTAGTAGCACTACCAGTGTTCGCGGCACTGGTGTGGGCCACCTTAAACTGGTTTATTTTTTCGTATTTAAGGTGACGTGAGTCAGCCCTTAATGCTCCTAATCAAGGCAAGACAAACCGATAACGTTGCGGGGCGCCTCTCAATTCAAGGCTCAGAGACCGAGATTCGGGTCTCAATCTCAGCCAACCCTTTTTATTAGGCCATTGATTTGTTTGGCAGAAGTGTGACACATTAAGCGTGACACGGGGTTGGTGCCGTTGAGCAACATAAAAGGAATTTAAATTTACAAGAGAATGATGTAGATAAAGCTTATCCATTTCGAATACATTCAAAGCTAAGACTTGTGCACGGAACTGGACACTTTATTATTTTAAACTGCACTTAGCTAAAACTAAAGCTGGTCAAATTTAGCGCCACTAGAAATTAAAGCGCTCTTCCACCTCTATTCACTGGATCATTATATGACCACAATAAACTTCAGATTTCCTCATTGTATACTGCACCGGGAACAGAGGTATTAAAATTTTCAGTCCTCCTTTACCTGATACAGGTCCCATGATAGTCCGCTGGGTGTAGCCCCGAAGGCCATTGCGACCAATGATGAGATGACGCCGAACTTGATAAAAGGCTGCATTTTGCCGCTGCGTATTCCACGGATATTCACTCCCTGCGAGAGCAGGACATTTAAAAATCCACCACACTATCTCTGGGCCAGTTGCATACCCTTTCGCTTTGCCGCTTATCCAGGTATAAATGTGTAAGAAATGGAAAGTGTGCAGGCTGAATGCTACCTTGCGTCTAGTGAATTGCGTGGGTATCGCCCTGATAAATGAAGCGGTGTACAACTATGACTTAGGAGAAACCGTAAAGAAAGGAGCAAAAACTTGGCGTGTAAGGGTGCAAAGTCAACATATAACCAGGAACATTTGCATGGTGTAAACACAAATGATAAGCAATATAATTGACGCCCATGCAGTATAGGTGCTGTTGTCGCTATTTGATGGCCCTTCGCACCAGTTCTTCAGGAAAGCTAGCTGCTATTATCAAGGTAAAACAACTGGAACCTCGGTCTGCATTATTTCTACCAGTCAAAGTTATTGGTGCGGAGCAATTTGTTAGGCAATCGTTTAAAATAACTTGCAAAACTAAATGATCAGAAAATTGTAAACGTGTTCCTAAATATCTGCTGGAAAATAACAAGTTTTCAAGATGCACTTCTCAGTGGTAGCTGAACATGCAATAAAACGCGTGAAGCTCTGTTAATACATTGGTTCTCTGGGTACTTTTAAGGCGTCCTGAACTCTGAACGAGATGAAGTGTTTCAGTAATATCTATTCATTAACTGAATATGCAAATCGACAATTAATTGTAAACATACCCTTGTCTAAAGATGTTGGTTTATTCGTTATATAATAACATGATTCTGCAATATACAACTAAATGGACACCGTTTTTGAAAACCTTCTCTATAAAAACCTTTGGCTTGAAGATATTATCTTTTAGGTTGTTGGTTTTTGGACGAACAATCTCTATGTTTACGTATCTACCGTCTAGTTGGAAAAACCGTTTAGTTGTCGAGAACTAAATGGTTTGTTAGGAGCATACACGCTTATGACACAGGTCGAAAAAATAGCAGACAGAAATTACGAAGAAAATCAAAATCAAATGCCGCAAATTGGAGTTTTTTATCTACAGACAGCACCAAATTAGAAAAAAGTGTTCCAAAGACGTATACAACAAACTTGTAAAGCTTACGTCACGTGCATATCTTGAAAGACTGTCAGTATGGGCATGTCTACAAAGGAAACTTATGTGTCTCTATCTAGCACATACAGAACATTGAAACAGCTCTCTGCAGTCCTTGTTGGACACGATGAACCACCACAACCTACCTTCACTTCGGACGATTGGTTCGCCTGGCTTTGCTGTAACGTGGGCTGTCCGGTTAGTTTGTTGTAACGCGGAACTGCATGACTGACTCGAAAAGTTCACGTTTTATGTACATTAGCCCTAAGGGAGGAAGGAGGCATATCCTGTCGTTCATAATTCACATAAACGGTGGTTGCCATCGAGGCTCATTTTCTTCCCCTTTATAGCCGGAAGAGAAAACTTACCACCCCGTATAATTTGAACCTATTTTTGCAGCCTAAATATCACTATGTAAATGTTATGATGTAGTTTCTTTTGTTCAAGCTTACTGCACCATAGAGGTACAACCGAAAACTGGTCTTCAAAAGATTGAGGCGTTGATTTCCGCCGCCCTTGTGACTTGCGCGTCTAAAAGGGCCAATACGAGGCCAAGTGTCCCCATGTGGTTTGAAAGCGACAGGAATGGACAGGATGTTGATCCGAAAGGCGGCCGACAGGGCTCAACGCTATCGCCGTGTGCAGACTATGCGTCCGCGTAGGTGCTGCAATTTTTAAGTGCCACACTATTGTTTTTTTTATCCTTGCATTGATGTTTTCTTGGGTGTCCGAAGAATGTGTGCAAAAATTTGCTCTATTAACCGTGGATCGGATTTTATAGCACACAGCGAATACCAAGAGCACGAAGAATTTCACCTCAGTGGAAAACAAATTTTTTGGAGCGTCTGCACGAACATGGCTATCCTTACGGAGACAAGGACGTACAGATGTTTACGGAGATAACTTTGGCTTCAACGCATAAAAAAGTGAAGCACGTGGCATGCGAAGAAAATATAAACATGCCAAGAAGCATGAAAACTAGAAACTTCCTGCTAGCATCATTTTAGTGCACCTTTATTGGACTGCTGTCGCTGTGCGCCTCTACTATACAAAACAAACAGGAACATCGTCGAGTTTAGCTACAATTCAGAGCTAAATTGCTGTAATTTCTCATGAATTACTAGTCTATGCCCTGGGGTGAGCGATACGTTGTAGAACTGGTAATGTCTGTCGCTGTGGCATGTCATTGTCCTTGTCTAGGTAAAAACGTGCCGCGGAAATTCCTCTGCGATGGCGGTATGTGTGATCGCTCATAAATCTACCTATACTTCCACGTTCCATGCTTGGGGGAGGGGGTGAAACTTAAGTATTCACAATTGCGCGTGATGTACCCAAATATGTAGCTGAAATTAGGATTGATGGTTTTTGTGTCTCAATGTATGTTAAGGATTTTTCCGTTTGGTTGGAGGTAGCTACATTTATCCGTAAGGAGACATATGGCGGACACTTCAATTGGGAAAGAATACGAGATGGTGGACGACAAAGTACATATTTTGAGAGCCAATGAACTATCGATGGCGTCCAAAAGAAAAGAATAAAACAGTAAAGATTAGCTGGGCGGAAAGCAACGAGATCTAAATTACGAGGAAGCTATGGAGCAGGTGAACACAGTAATATGATTTACGATAATACTAAAGGCAACGCGTAGGTTTATGAGGCCCGGCCTGGCTGCTTGAGGGAACCGAGTTATGTGAGCCCATGCTTACCAGAGAATGAGGTTTGTACAGCTGTTCGAAAAATACGGAAATATTTGAGCAGTCCCTATCAATTGCTAGTGTGTCCATCCCCCTTGAAATGGAGTAGAAAAATAAGTTACGCATTTGTTGGGTTTTTGCCGTAAATGGAAATGATAAAAATGGATAGTTTCGGGGTCTCTTGGCTTGTTGTTGGCAGGCAGAAGGGTTTCTTCAGCGCTGAAAAGAATGAATGCTCAGCGCCGTCCATTCTCTGTCTTGACGGGGGTAATCAGTTGCGAATGAAGACACCCTCGGAAGCGTCTTCGACACAAACGAGCTTTGGCTTAGGATACTGTCAATCACGTCAGTGATCGGAATCATAGCCTATGTGGCCTAAACATAGAGTAATCGTTATCGCGCAACACTGCTCTTTTGTAGCATATAATTGACAATTCGAAAACGTTGCTTGCAAATAACACGAACAGTTCAGCAAGTTTATAATACGCACCTGCTTCTGCTTCGCAATTTAGAACATTGTCTAAGGCCGCTGGATGACAAAAAGTTAACTTTTGATGTAGTGTTTGTGCTTTGGCTGAGGTATAGTACCCAATGTTACAGTATCAACCGATAGATACGTAAAATGCGAACTATTCGCCGGCAAACGAGGTACCGTCCTAGGAAGTGCGGTAAACACAGGCGGATGACTCAAAACCGCGCACCTTCTATATCCGTGAAGCGGAGCATCTCGGATGGTATCTCGGTTGTTCGCGTGTGGCAGGTACGACCCTTGGGTAACGATTGCTCTGTTACGACCCTTCGGTAACAACAGAAAAAATGTTTCTTTGTTCCCTGCCGTGTGAGGGTACCTGTCGCCGCTTACTCGAAACTAAAAGAAGTCCTGCAAGTTAGGTACACAAAGGGTTGCTATACAAAACCGCATTTTCTTAGCAGCAGTTTTAGGAATTTTAAACGGAATATCATTGGGTGTAGGAAACAAGTAAATTTTCAAGGCAAGGTCAAGGTGTTATCTCAAGCCACAGCTGCTGTATAGTTTTTGTAGAGCGCAATAGTAAGAACACCATTCCTCAGGAGTTTCAGCGCACGTTTAGGATCCCCAGCGGGTCCAATTGATTCATTATCATCTTCAACGGAGCATAGAATTTCTGATCTTTAAATAATAAATGTAAGGCCGAACTTGCTAACCGAATAAAAATAAAGGAATCAAGCCAAAATTTCTCGGGGGGCGCAAAGCTTACGTTTACTCGGCTTCGTATGCAGTTGGCCTCAATAAAACTTACCCTGGTATAATAATAACGTCATTTATATGATATCTCAGGACGCATTTGAATGTAAAGTGCCTCAACTTTGTTCTAGCCATCATAATACACAATGAGTAAGGATGCACAGGCACGTAGAAAAGGTAACTTCCCTGGAACAACCGCAGCTAAAGCGGTATTCAGGCGGAGAAGAAAAGCAATCATGATGTGAACGCACTGCGTAACATTTGGTTGCGCGCAGAGATACGTGCACACTAGCATTTAACATGTCGTGCCGCCCTTCCGGTGGCTGCCAGGGGTTTCGCGCCTCGCTGCCGGGGAAGGCTGCAGCGCGACGCCACTGGCGGCCGTCGGCCGGGCGGCTGGGCAAGTTTTACGCCAGTGTGCACGTAGTCTACGACTTCCGTGTTTGCTGTTAGTCAAGGATTGGGCGGCGGCATAGCGAAAACAGTGGCTGGTGTGTTCAAGCAGCACAGACTATGCTTGCATCAGTGGCATTCGAAAGAGCCTAGAAAGGCGAAACCACCTTTCTATTTCTGCGTGCAGACGTCGCATACACGTTTGTTCAGTGGAGTTTTATTGATAAATACCCGCTCTTTCGCCAATAAGCTCTAAAAGCTTCACACTAGTACTGCCGGTCATGTAGTGTCCTAGGTCGACGGCAAGTAAGCTTTTGCAGGTGGCATGGACTGGGGCCTGTTTTAAAGCGACAGCTTTCTTAGTGGGACCGATGGCGTCCTGTCAGAAAACTAATGTATTTCTCCCTAAACCGGTAGGTCCACAGGAAAGCTGTGATAAGTATTTCTAGATACAAGGCACGTTCGCGAAACCGGGCTTCTATTGTGTCAAAATGGTTACTTTAAAATCACGAAAAAGGAACGGTTCTACGCAAGACAAAAGAACCATCGATCCTAAAAAAAGAGTAAAATATTATACCTGTATCTCATAAACCTCGTATCCATTTAGATCATTCGTAGATGCGTTTACGTAGAGCGCGAAAAATCGTCGCATGGGTTCCTCCTTTTTTTGCAATTGGCGCCTTTGAAGGTTCGACGATCGATTAGACGCTCTTTCAGCGAAGGTCGAACGCACCTTTAACAGCGATGCTGTTGGTGCTGGCCATAATGTGCGCGACGTCATCAAAAAATTCAGTGCCTTTCCAGTGTGTGAACAAGGATGGCCAGCAAAGCTCTGGTGCCGAGCCTCAACGTGAGCGACAATATGCTTTGACCGAGTCGTAGTTAAGGAGTGCTGGAAGCAATACACGCCTGTTTGTAATTTGAGATTATTTTCGATTGAGAATGCTTCCTGGTTATTTACCTGAAGGAAGCATTGGCGAAATAGAGCTTTATTCCGGCGGACAAACATGGGGCTGTCCGTTTGTTCTCCGTGGAATCCATGTATTGATATCAGACGAGAACTCAACAATACTACAACTTCATTGTCCACTATGTAATTTTGAAAAGTAAATGAAACTCTGCGTACTGTTAGATTCGTCTTGGCGGCTGATTGACTTATAATTTGTTTTGTAATAGTTGCAATAAAGCAAGAGTTAGAGCCACGTTCTATAATCACACTCCCTCCGTAGATGGACGTGCTTCACTGTGCAACACTCAATGCGGGAAAGCCATCTCACAAAGACCAAGCTTACAACAATCTCGTAAAAGTCGGCTGCGCCTCTAAAAACAACTGCATTGCTGGGAAGAAATTCATCCAGGGAAAATATACGACGTCCTATATTAAAATATAAAGACCCTAGGACATGTTCTTAATTTTACGAGTCTATAAATACGTTGAAAATGTGGCGCAGTTTTACAATCCCGAGTATCTGAATGGGCGCCGCAACGTCGCGCTACGCTCGCTTGCGATTCTTGTCTACATCGCTATGTTGCCGGAGGCGATCTGCTGTAACCTAGCCACAGACAGCTCTGCTGTAAAAGCCGGTACAATTATAACGGCCTATAAAACAGTCCTCGGCGTCCCCATCTACACAGCTAATCAAAAACTGTTCGATCTCAGAGTGTGTAACACCTTCGAGGAAATGAGGATGCAGTGTTCGCAAACCAGAAAGAACGACTACTGAAAACCCGCACAGGTCGAGCAACCCAATCCAACATTGGCTCCCCACCTTAAAAAGAAGTTTTGAATAGGGCGACAGCACTGTCACCATACTTAAGGAAGGAATAAAAACGCAACCTATACCCCAAAACATGTAAAAGACCCTCCACAACGACAGAAGAATAGCAAGAACAAACTTTCAAAGACGGGAGTTCGCAAATCATGTAGACACTGCGACACTGATGCAAGTAAGGGGACCCACAGCTGTTCCATTGCAGCAGTTGTCGACTTCAAAGGCTCCCCCGTAGACTACGCCATGCTTACAAGACAGGGCACTGAGGAAGACGAAACCAATGCTATTCTGATGGCTATCAGATGGGGAGATTAGGCAAACAACAGGAGGAGCTGAAATATTATCACGTACTCGACAAAAGCCATGAAGAACATCACTGCCGGGGTGATACCCATCGGCTCCAAACATATCATCGCAAGAGATCGCGCATTGTTACATTTTGTGTGCTTTTTCCTTGTCTGTTTAAGTTTTAATACAGTGCGGCTCAAGAAGATCCCAAGAAAGCTAAACGGTGTACCCAACATTACACGGTGCCCTGCGCACGATATCTTGGAAGTAAACGAGAGCACTGACTCGCTTGCGAGAAGTCTTAGCAACCGCATCGAAGAAGACCACAAAGCCCATTAGGGGCCCTGTCAGCGTCTCCCTTCGTCGTCGTCTCATGTAGTCACGGTACTAAAACCCCGAGACAACCGTTTTTAAATGCCTCGCGCTGACGTAGCGTTCTAAAAGAACACATCGGGACACTGCTTGATGGGCCCGGGATTTTTCGAGCATGTACGGTCTCAATAAAAATTTTCTGGGTCATTGAAAATGTAAATAGGCCACAAGAATTCAAAATGCAATCTCGCTGAATAATTGAGCCTTTGAGGGTTTTTCCCTAAAGCTGGGTGCGACAACACTTCTCCCTAGGCTTTGTACTGACGACAATTGCCCTCCTTCTTCGGTTCCACTTGATTGATGAAATATTGCTTTGAATTTTATGTGGCTCAAAATCTTTGTGCCGGATAGGAAATTCTGACAAAGGGTGCACATGCTTCTGAGTTTCCTTAGTTTTCGCGCTTCTCACAACTTTCTTAAGAAAATGATGGTAAATTTTTCTGTTTCAGCGGAGTTACCTTCTCCCATGCAACAAACAAACCCGAGAAATGGACTTACTTATATAGCTACAAAATGCTATGACCTCGACAAAGTAACGCAAATCTATAAGCAATGAATACAAAAAATTGAGATCAGTGTCCCTCTCTGTGAGGTAGCACCTTCGGACTACGGTTCGGCTCAATACGGCGCCTATGTATTGCACGGTTCGCTTGCATAAGTGGATTTTCTTAGAGCAATGAATTGCTCACGTTTAACAACAAAGCTAAAAGAAGACACCTAGAAACTTACTTCGTATTTCCGATTATTTTCAGTACTGGGAGTCTCAAATTCTGATGGTTCCAGTTAAAAGTCCGGGGATTTTGCCCCTTTGTGCAATTGTAACAGGTTTCATCTTTAAATGCCAGTTGAGACCGTGGCACTCCTATTGAGCACACCAGGTTGTTCATTGGAACCTAAGTTCTCTTCCCATTCTTTTGTTTCAGGATTATATTCAAAGGATACAGGGAGCCACTCAAGATGTCGGACATGTGGGAACTAGACAAGGAAAATGCGACGGCAGACATTTCCAAGAGATTCGACCGTTTGTATCGCGGAACCAACGAGAAAAAGTGAGTTACGAAGTTTTAATTGGCTCGGGTCTGCGTTATTGTATCTCATAATTCAGAAGATGTGCAGAGATATGGGTGTTTGTAGTAGGTACATGATATGCGCTGAACGATTTACAGAAAACAAATGCCGCTAAATAGAGCAGATGTGCATTCTGATCCGATCCAAATTATCTTAACTTGCTAGAAGTGCGCGCAAGCATAATATGCACTACGTATTTTCAGTTTAATGTTTTCCGAGTCCGTTTCCAACAATGTGGTAGTCGGCAAAAAATGTATGGGTGTAGGTACATGTTCAAGACACCGGGACAAATGGAGGGTTTCAAATAAATATTTGTTGTAATAAGCTCAAAGGAATGTTAGGACCTGAATACCGTTTGTGACCTTTAAAGAGCACTTCATGGTGGCATTCAAAAAATGAGCCTTATTCATTGATATGTAGACTGCAAAGGTTTTGGCGTAAAATTTTGTTATATTCTGCCTTTTTTCCTATCAAATCTTTCAGTACTCTAGACGTCATAAACAGCTGCTTAGGACTGTTGGAATGTTTTTTGTAATGAAGAACCCAGCCGCTTCTGTTTCTGTGATTCCCTATAATTACACATTCGAAGCTAATCATGGCAGGTTTTTAAGCATTTATTTTAGGTGTTTCTGTTTTAAAAGGATTTTGACCGCTCGTAAACTTTTAAAGCCATGTAAACATTATAGAAAGAACATATCCAAATTTCTCCGATTGTTCTTAAAGTGGGATAACACTTCGTCAACCACGTGCTAAAGGAAAAGTTGTTGTTTCCCGTCGGTATCACACAACTAGCCTATATTCATTCCTTGAAATGTTACCATTCCATCAACTATAGATGGCTATAACCCTTGCTTAAATTGTAATTGGTTTTGCTCTTTACAGGGATACCACGAAATCAGACGCCGCAGTCGATGGCGCTCCCACTGCAGTATCAGAACGCGACATTATGATGCCGCTGTTCCGGACATTTCTGCCTGATCTCATAATAAGTGGCTTCCACAAGCTCGCTGCGTGCCTGCTTATTTTCGTCAGTCCCGTCGTGCTAGAGTAAGTGAATCACCAAATACTAAAAAGCATTGCCTCACTGCCTCAAAATGAGCCAAAAATGTGATTAGAAATGAAGGGCAAGGCTAAGGGATTATAGTCTGTAAGACTCAAGTGAAATAGCAAAGAATGAGTGTACTAGTAACATGAAATTATTTTCAAATGCGTAAGCTTAACTCTCAGCGTGGAGTGGCCGATCGGTTTCTCTAGTGGTAAAAATGCTTGCAGATGTTAGGGTAGCATGAAATTAACTGCAGCGATTGTATTTCAAGGGGGAAACTTTAACTGAGCCGTTCTGCATAAAGCAATTATCCCCATCATCATCATCATCATAATCATAAGCTAACTCAAGTTCACTGCAGGACGAAGGCCTCTTGCAATGACCTCCAATCGCTCCGGCCCTGCGCCGCTCGAGTTCATTATTTGCCCTGAATCTCCGCCTTTCTTCCCTCCGATCGTGTTATTGGCCTTCCCGTTCTTCTAGACCCGTCGTCTCTTGGCATCCAGCTCAGCCTAATGGCCCACCGGTTGTCATTTTTCTTCTCACTACATGGCCAGCCCAAGCCCATTTATTTTTTTTAGAATTACAATAACTTATACTCTAGTTAGTTCCCTGATCCAGGAAGCTCGTTTCCTGTCCCATTTTAACCCTATCATTCTTTGTTCCATGGCTCGTTGAGCAGACCTAAGTTTGCGTTCCAGTTGCTTACTAAAGCGCCACAATTAGGCCCCATGTGTCATCAGCGGCAGCATGGATTGGGTGTATATTATTCTTTTGAGTGATAGAGGCAGCGTAATTTTTATTATTTGAGGGCGCTGACCATGTGCACCCGCGCACAAACCTAGTCTGCGGCGGACAGAAGCAAAGCGACAAATTCCCGATCCGTAAGCGATTAAGACAGGGAGACCACGTGAACACCATTTAATCAAAACTGTCAACATCATCTCTGGGAGGAGGCATTCAGAAAGCCTCCGTGGGAAAACACAGGATTACGAATGAACAGAGAATAATTGAGCCATTTGAGGTTTGCTGACGACATAGCCTTGTTGAGTGATACTGCAGAACACCTGCGAAATATGCTTGAGGAACTACAATCGGAGAGAACGGCTGTGGGGCTTGAAAATAAATATGAATGAATCTAGAGTAATGAGGAATAAGCAAGCCGAAAGCGCCCTCTTTAGCATATGTAACGATACGAACAAGTACAGAATTATTACTACCTCGAACAGGTGGTCAGTGTGACCCCAACCACGTAAAACAGTAGTTGTTTTTGTCCGGCAACTCAACGCGACTGCTACAAAAAGTGAATAAGAACATTCCTGTTCATATATGATTTGGAGCCGAGGACTTAAAGCTGGATCCGAGTACGTTACCACCCGGCAACATTTGCAAGTTTGCAGCGGTTCAACAAAACTTAGAACGACCCTTTAAATGACGAGAAACGCTTAAATACTTGGTTTTTGTTCCCTTCTGTTATCCATGTTTATATCTTGTGGCAAGTAAGGCGGCGAAGAAAGAGCAAATATAGACCAGCTGGAATCTACTTTAGTGAAAGCGATTTTGCTTTGTAGCAGCGTGGATGAGTACGGTGGTGTAACTAAATAGACGTAAGTAGGTATCTGTGGTTGAGAGCGTTGGTTCGCTACCCGGAAAAGGTAATATAATTGGTAACCAAAAAGTTCATGCAAGGAAGTGAGAATTACAAAAATGTGGAAACTTTCACGGCAGCAGTACTGAGCTCTGCATGTGTCGCGTTTTTAACACGGTAATAAAACCATGCTACCCTTTGTTTCTACTACCATAACAATTTGATATTTTCTATGCTTTATTGAAAAAGGCTTCTGCAAACTTTTCAACTTACACCACGGGTTAGGAATAGGAGACGATGACACAGGATTTATTGAAGTGGCAATGGAGAAGTTTCATAAGATCTCACTGAGCAAGGTGGAAAACGAGGCAGGTAGCAAGCGTGCAAATAATTCAGTATTTCTGTCTCATTCCATGCCTCAGAGGCAGCGGAGAGAAGGAGGTTTTTAGCGGTGTCCCTATTCGGGTTCGGGGCACTGCGCCCACTAGCACCGTAACCCTGCAACATTTGCGGTGCGTGCGATAACGCAGGAAGGTAAGACAACATGAGGCGCGGCAACTGTAAAACACAAAATATTTGAAGTAGTCAATTAGCAGAACAACGTGACGTTGAGAAGAAGTGGTGTCATTTGGCGGAAAACCTACTCGTCTAGAACCCGACTATGCACGTTGTAGGTCGACCGCATTGTGGAGCGAATGCTCTGCTTCTCTGTTGTTTCTTGCCCAACAGAATCTTGCGTATTGCACATTCAGTAACATAAGACGGATACCCTTTTCGTAAAGAGTTGACAAAACCAATTTCAAGTCGTGTGAACAACTTTGGAGGCATTGAGTTCTCTACTTCTCTTTTCATCCAGCATGCTGATCAGGTTCATGAACTCAGATGAACCTTCCTGGCGCGGTGTCCTGTACGCCGCTGCAATGTTCTTTGCGTCGATGGGAGAGTCGCTCTTCAACAGCCAGTACGAATACCGGATCTTCCTTGTGTCCATGCGTATGCGTTCGGCCATGATAAACGCCATCTACAGGAAGGTAAGGGCGGTTATTATTAAAATTGCAGTAATGCTGATGATTAAGATTTAGGCAAGTACAGTGTAATGGCCATGTACGAGAGAACGACCGGAGGCTTACACGTGGATTCAAATGAGTGCCCGTTTTTTAAGTGGAAAGCTAAAACTATTTTGCAGTGGTAACAGGTTTGTGAGACGTCTGAAAATGTACGAACCTTTTGCGATTATTTCGGTTGAGTACTGTGTTAGTACGCCCTAGCCAGCTGCATATTCAAAGCTTTTTACCTTATTGAAGTTCAAAAAAATAATGTTCAATGTGTTTTTGTATCATTGGTACGTTCTTTACAGCATCCACACCTATGCAACAAGGGTTTTCCGGGTCAGCCCAAATGGCTGTGATTCTCAGTAACTCGTTGAAAACACTTACCCGCTTTCAGAGCGGGTTTTTATGCCTGCAAATTAGCGCCGCATTTTTTGTGCATGCGTTACGGTAGAAAATAACGAACTTCAAAAGTCATGTTCAGAAGCGTTGGATGTACACAGGAGGATGGGTGATGTATAGTTTTGCAGAGTAGAAAGCCCTTTTTTTATAGGTAACAGCTTCCGGTAAATCCCTCCGCTTGAGCATAATCCATCCCGTGGCGCGATAAGGCGGTGATTTAGCGTGCAGTTAGCGTTATCAAGATTTGGAGATTAGACAGCATGAATGCATCATGAATGGATCTGCCTACATATAAAACGTGGCTTTGGTGGCGTGCCAGTCTTGTGACGAATACACGATAATAAGCCTTAACGTCCACAGTAGATTGCTGAGAAAAACTACGCTGTATAGAGGTTGGGTAAGGACGCCCAGTTTACTTGATACCAACTGGTTTATACAAGTGTGGTGCCGATTTTCAATACTGCTTTTCTTCATTTATAGAGATATATGTTTTTTGAGGGGGGGGGGGGGTTACCGAAGAACATTTAACACATTGCAATATCAAGTCACAGGGCAAGCCTGGTTGGTTAAAAAAGAAAATAGAAAAGTAATCGACATCGAATATTGCAGGCGCTGACCCTTTCAAGTGCATCAAAAGGATTTTTTACGACTGGCGAGATCGTCAATCTGATGTCTGTTGACACGCAGCGCATTATGGAGTACATACAGGTTAGTAGTTACTGCATGCTTTATTGACAATTTTGCGCCGATTTTATTTAGGTTTGAATGACATAACATAAACAATATCTTCCTTTCACTTCGTCAAAAAACAAGTGTGACAGACGCACTATGTACGACGACCGTTATCAGTGCTTCGCTTATTGTTGTGGTGCACAAAATGAGTTGACTAAATTCCGAAAATGGGCGAATGATTTACGTCCGCTAACAAAAAGGCAGCACGGGCAAGCATTCCAACTACTGTGTCACATTCACGAGCAATCCTCCGTTTTCTTAATCTCTTCATCACTGTGAACGAGGGGTACTATAACCAACGGAGCGTGCGTTATCGGCTACGGGCATGCAAACAATATTGACTCGCAAGCACCTTTTTTGACGCACTAGAATGTCCCTTAAGGGCAATAGAAGCAACT
This sequence comes from Haemaphysalis longicornis, assembly GCA_013339765.2. Classification (NCBI taxonomy): domain Eukaryota; kingdom Metazoa; phylum Arthropoda; class Arachnida; order Ixodida; family Ixodidae; genus Haemaphysalis; species Haemaphysalis longicornis. Next base: position 136,269,459 of record CM023455.1, on the reverse strand, counting down.
ACCGAACTCGCTTTTCGCAAACTAGAAAACGGTTTTTGATGACGCCTCTTCACTGAATGTACTGGCTCCAGGGATCTGTGACACTCACGAGTGATGATAAAACACTTCTGAAAGATTCATTTACGATTACTATAGCAAAGGGTACAAGGGTAACCGAGAGCGATGACAATAGCTGAAGGGCCAGATTCGGCAATTTGCCACATTTTAAATAAAATAAACAACGCAAAAACGGAAAGACAAGAAACACACCGCCCCGTCGGTTCGTTCTTTGTTTCTTGTCTTTGGTTGTTTTTTTTGTTTTATTCTTTTTATAGATCTTCACCCTGAAATATTATACACACTAAGCGCATGGCAGTTTAAAACTAAAAGTTGCAATGCTCACTACTAAGGGATATAAAAAAACCAATAAAACCTAAACACGCCACTGATTTCACGCACGGAAACGCCCATGATAATATCTGACGGTGAGTTTGGCGTTTTGCTGAAAACAGCAGACTCCAATGCCCTCCTTTGGACTGATGACATGATTCAATTATTCAATGTTTTAAACAAACCTCGAGAACACTAAGAAAAGATGAGCAAGTAAACACCCCTGTTTACTTGCTTCCAGGTGTGACTTCCTAAATAATATGATTCTAACCATTGCATAAGGCAAAAGCTGCCTCCATAGGCGGTTGCTTAATGGGGCTATGAAGACGAAATACAACTTTGGTTCATTCAAAGGATTGCCTCGTTAGAATCGTGCTGACACCACTTCTAATGTAAACTTCGCTGAAATAAGCTATATAAGTAGGACAAAAGGAAATGGCCGTGCGACCCACTAGCTCAGTTCCCGCAACTAAACCTATGATGTCACACCAGCCAGCTCTGCGATTGGTGGAGGCCGGAAAAAGCAAATTCAAACAAGGCACGGCTTATAAGCTTGCCAAACGACCTATTTACGCTTAAATTCGCGGCACATTCTTTTTACAGCAGTAAGAATGGTGGGTCAAACAGTGGAAGTTACTAAAGCACACGTAAACATGGAAGTATCGATGCGTACTGCTGTTGGTACTGGCTGCACTATGCTTGGTTTAGATGCACCGTTCTGCGGGGCTTTGGGGTTGTCTCAGACGATAGTGGCCGATTGACGCGAACGACGGTGTCTTACGGGACCATATTTCTCGAGCGAGCACTATGTCTCCCGAAACGATTATTTTCTCCATCAACAAAAACAAGCCAGGTTTAAGTATACGGTCACAAATAAACCAAAGGCAGAAAACGGCTTGCCGCGGTGTGGTGGCGCCACCTAGGTTTACTAACATTAAACAAGTATGCGCTACACACCAAGTTTAGCTGAAAAACCTGTTTTTATGATGTCATTGCAAACGTCGTTCAATCACGTTTTGGTGCGACAATAAAAATTTTAGCTTAAATTGATTAATTTCGCAGTGAGTAAAGCATCGTTTGCTTCCGGGGAAGTGCTGGGGCACTATAGAACACGAATTCTTTCGAATAAAACAAACTAGTATTTTGTCTTCATGGTCCCTTTAAGGTGTCTGTGTTTCTGTTCGTGCGATATTTTGAAGATAAGCCTGCGCTTTTATAAAAATAAATATATATATATATATATATATAAATTAGAGTCACCACGTAAAACATACAATATTAATACGACGTTTCGGCTGGGAACCAGCCTTTTTCAAGACTTGATAAAGGCTGGTTCCCAGCCGAAACGTCGTATAATATTGTTATGTTTTTCGTGGTGACTCTAATTTAATATACTATTCAGCTGCCAAGCCCTGCACTGTTATATATATATATATATATATATATATATATATATATATATATATATATATATGGAGGTCGTGGGTTCGGATCCCACCCGGCGGGCATTTTTCATTTTTTCACCACTTTCTTTCCGACTCAAAAAATTCTTCATCTCTTTCTATGACCAAACGCATTCCCCCCTTTGCTTTCGGAGGTTTTCTTGACTGCCAACCCTTGTTCTATATATATATATATATATATATATATATATATATATATATATATATATATATATATATATATAAATAAAGGACTGCTGGCGTTTACATTACACCACAAATACCCGCTGGCAAATTATTTTCGGTGCACTGCTGCATTTCCATTTTCATGAGGGCATCTTGGGCGGGTAACAGTTGCTCTGTTACTGAATGCTTTATCCGAAAATGATAGCCGGATGGTCATGCAGAACTAGGCATCAAAACATGCTCTGCATCACTAGTGCTTGAAGGTAACTGCTGAAACTTTATCCGGAAATAGCGAGAAAATTTGTTTTTTTGTGGGTATTGCATATTCTGGTATCATTTGACAAGACCGTTCCTGGTATTCGGCGGTGTCATGGATGTAGATAATGGTGTTTTCTTGAAAATGTGCAGCAAAACTAGGCCTTGAGCGCTGGCTATAATGTTCATTAATTACGTAGAGCGAGGTAGTGAGTTTGTTCTCCAACCGCCATTGCAGGTGTTCAACTTCCTGTGGTCCACCCCCATTCAAGTGGTGTTGGCCACCTACCTCCTCTGGCAACAACTCGGCGTGGCCACTGTTGGTGGTCTCGCGGTAATGATCGGCCTACTCCCCGTGAACGCCTTTATAACGGGTTTCCTACGCAAATACCAGGTAACTTTTCCGACACATTATGTCCATATTCCGCAGAATTCTCTGTAGCCTTGTTTCGGTTTCTTGCCGCTCAGGGGTGAACAGTAGGTACCAACGCAGTTATTAGAATTAGGCTCCCCTGGTTATACTAAAGAAAATCTTTAAGGAACCGTTGGTTTTTGCTCACTTTCTGCCGATTGGTTGATTGATTGATTATGAGGTTTAAAGCGCCGACGCTACACGGGCTATGAAGCACGCCGAAGAGGAAGGCGACGGATTATTTTTGACTCCCTGGGGATCTTTGACGCGCACCGAAATCTCGAACACACGGCCCATTTTGCTTTTCACCTTCATCGAAGAAGCGGTCGCCGCCTCCGGGAACAAAATCTGTCTCGGTGACGTGGCTCGTTAGAGACATCAGAATTTCCCAAACAAGGTGAATTTGTTTTGAAGTTGAATTGCCTCAATTACAGTTTCGATGGCTGAGTTCTCACTGCGTAATTTAGGAGCTTGTTTTAGGACAGGAGAAGTGGCTTAGGAAAGCTGGGTATCCAGAACACCCGCTTACACGCACCTGTGAACGTCTTGTGGTATGGGTGAAGCAATGCATCTTTCGGGCCCTCGCGAAATCCCCTAGACCAAGGAAAAAGCTTGCAATGCTTCCCTACACGCAAATAATGTCGCACAGACTCAAGAATGTTGAAAAGCTATTCGGCGTGGACTTTGTTCTTTTAGCGCCTATCAGGCTGAGCGCCGTCTGTCCGGCTGTGGAAAGAAAATATGTGCTCCAGGAAGGAAACGCAACAGCCGCGGGGTAAACCAAAAAGCACCGTTTGTGCAGTAAAAAACGGCTGCAGATTACAGCGTGCCTCTGAGATGCGGCCATCACTATGTGGGCCAGACGGGCCGTTGTTTGAATGTTCGCATCATTCAACACAGGGGCGGCCTCGAGAATGACCTGCAGCGGCACCTTGCCATGCGTTGCCGGGACTGCGGGTGTCAACCTAAGTTCAACGAAACCAAAGTGCTTTTTTTTTTCGCACGGAGACAGAATGACGTCACAATTAATCGAGGAATTCAATGTTGCGAAGCTGGGACAGCGGTGCGTATCCCGCCCTTCAGATACGCTGAGCAAAAAAAAAAATTCAATTCCTCGGTAGCACATAAGATCACCCGCCGCGGTGGCTCAGTGGCTAAGGCGTTGTGCTGCTGAGCACGAGATCGCGGGTTCGACTCCCGGCCGCGGCAGCCGCTTTTCTGATGGAGGCGAAAAACAGAAACGCCCGTGTGCACGAGATTTCGGCGCAGGTTAAAGATCCCCAGGATGTCAAAATTAATCCGGAGCCCTCCACTACGGCGCGCCTCATCGCCTGCGTTGCGTCGGCGCGTTAAAACCCTACAATCAATCAAGCACGTAAGATCTTGCTTCAAGAACTCAGTGATCAGTTGGTGTTTATCGTTTGAGATGCTCTCGTGGCATGCGTAGTGCTCATAAACAATGCAGCGTCATGGCTGCTTGTGAATGGTCGTATGCCACGGTTTTTGTCGCCTGTTTTGGTATATCATCTATGTGTTTTTCAATGAAACTTCAGTTGGGAGTTAACGCGCGTCCTGTCTTATTTCTTTCCTTCTCTTCCGCCGGTGGGCGCTGTTACTTTAGTCATGAACCAGCGCCTACTCTCCCAGTTGTCCATTCTGTTGTAATAAAGGATGACCTTGTTTCTTCAGGTAAGCGTCATGGAGCAGAAGGACAGGCGGATAAAGCTGATGAACGAAATGCTGGCTGGGATCAAAGTGCTGAAACTCTACGCTTGGGAGACAGCGTTTGAGAAACGAGTGAAAGACCTTCGCAACAAAGAACTAAGGTACCTGAAGATTCAAGCGTACCTCAACGCTGCGGTGGTATTTTCGTTCGCCTGTGCGCCATTTTTGGTAAGTTGATTCTTGATACCTTGTAGGTCCTTCGCTTTAAATTTACCGCTGCCCCTTGATTTAGAAGGAATGGCGCGGAACGTGCCAAAAATGGTGAGAATTTTGAGTTCCGCCCAGAGAAGAGTGGTACTGTTCAAAACGGCTTGTTAAGAGTTGACAGACACCCGCTGAGACAGTAAGCTTCTTCGAGCGTAACCTACATTAATTTAATGTGGTAACTTCACTTTGTCTACTAAGAAGTGTTTTAACACACTGTGCGGCGGGAACAATGCATAAATGCAGTACTTTAGCACTTATAGTCAACATATTGGTGTTAATGAAACCAGGTGACAATAAGCAGAAGTTGGACTTTTTGATTGTAGATCACTGTTTTCGTTACGAAAAAAGCAGTAAAGCATTGGAGGGAATGATTACGGTACTTTATTACTGATGTTTTTTCAAACACCAATAACCTGAATTGAGGCGGACTTACGCGTCATTATTGACAACACGGCGGCAGATTCAGAGCGTGACGTCGCTGTCGTGGTAAACGCAGTTGCCACATATGTTTGCTTTTGCATACATATTGAGTGCTACATAATAGCATTCTCTGCATTGCAATAAGGTCTAATTTATCCTCAATCGATTGCACGTCTGTCCTGCTTCTCTGCTCTTGTCAATTCTAGCTTAGTTTATCTGGAACTCCTTCTAACACGCTTTTCTGGCACCCCATTGTGAAGGAGCTATACGTAACGAGGTGGGAAGGCATCTGCGAGGCTACTACACGAGTATTTGCTCGTCGTACGCTATTAAATTCAGCCCTTTAAGGAGTACAGTTTGCAGATGGCTAAAAATACACAATATTGGTCGGGCAACCAATGACAGTGAAAACAACATTGAATAGGATTCAGTCTAATTGTCTGGATTAAGAGCAGTGCTGTAGCAATGCACAGTTAGTCTTCATTTCAACAGACGTTAGAGCATTGGGCAATTGGTGCTAACAAAAGGTTTTGAAATCCCGCTTTAACACGGATTTTAATGCAGGCTAAGTGCGCCTTAAACGAACATTTTATTCGGGTGCTGCCACTTCAACAACCTTGGTTTTGGTGTATAACGGCATTGACTTCAGTCAAATTCTTGTTTTTCTAAGCGAAATTATGTCAACTTTCTTTAAATTTTGCTAGGAATGCCAAGAGAATGGACCTAATTTGGTTCTTTTGAATGTAAGTTCAGCTTGTTAGCAAAATCATCGCCAGTTTTGGTGGCTGACTTTTTATACAGGCCGTGTCTTCACTACTTCGAACACAGCAAGCAACGTGCTAGCCCTAGTTGCGACTGACAAAAAGAAATCGTACGAACAAAGTTACTCCTTCTGAGCCTGCTCTCTATGGCATGCCAAGGAATGAGGCACACTAGGGTTGTGTACAACGGTTTACTCACATGAAGGCTAGCCACGGTACACCGTCCGAGAGCACGCACCAAACGTTCCAGAGGCCCGACTCCGAGTCCCTCCGCCCACGCCTGCTTCTTCCACACCCCCACCCACGGACCCACCGCTCCTCGTCCCCTAGCACCATCCTTCGGGCGCCGCGGCCCCTAGTACCACGTCCGGTGGGCGTTCGGCGGGCAGGAAAGCGAGGGGTGAGGGCTCGCGAGGCGCCCACGTCCTATAAAGTGTCTCTTCGGAGGATCATCATCACTAACACCCAATTTATGGTCACCTAGAACTGGGCACGTTGGCAATATCAAAATCTTCTGCAAATGGCTTGTTTTTTTAGAGCACGCTCCTTTGTTCTATAAAAAATGAGACCTGGAGCCTGGACGTGAACACCGTGTTGCTAAATGTACAAAGGTAAAAAAATACCACCTCTCAATCTCGGCGGGCCATGTCCTAAAATCGTGCGATAATGCCAGTGATGACAAGAACTATTCGCAATTTTGGGTCAGTATATGGAGTCGACATGATTCTCTCAAACATGCGATTGTGCTGATTTATGTTTGGTGAAGTTTCTGTAAACTCAATTTAGCGGCTGCCTTCAAGTTTGTTCCATGGAACTTTGAATATATCTTTGTATGACTTCAGCTTGGCTGGTAAAAAGGTTCAGTGTCAAATAATAAAGCGTGAAATACGGACGCGCGGGAAGTATTTTGAAAACAAAACAATTAAACACTCGCAAAACTGACAACCTAAATATTATTACCAGGCTGCATAACAAGTCAGAAATAAAATATAACCAGCAAGTCAAGTGGTCATTTTGAATCTAACAGAATGAAGGGATTATATGAGAATGTTTGACAAGCAAAAGAGTGATGCCAAACGTCGGTTTATTTTTTTTTCACAGGTATCGCTGACAAGCTTTGGGATGTACGTGTTGATTGACAGCCGCAACATTCTCGATGCGAACAAGGCCTTCGTATCGCTCACGCTGTTCAACACGTTGAGAGTGCCGCTCGCCTTTCTACCCCTCATTATTAGCAATACAGCAATGGTAAGGACGCTAATTTTTACAACCCTACCCTGCTCCGGTGAAGCCGTTCTAAGTGCAGAGCACTTTAGGCGCTCGCCTTGTCGTCCTAGCTCACTCGCTCGAGCCAAGTAAATAGAGCACCAAGGCGGCATCCCGGGGTAACGCTGCTGTTCGCGGCGTACCCCACAGGCTTCCGAAGCCAAGCGCTTTACGTAGTCATAAGCGTTCGAAACTCGTAAAACGCTGGTGCGTGTGATACATCTCCCCGTTCTTTAGCGCAAAGAAATCTATAGGTACATTTGAGGAAAAATATATGTAATTAACCAGCAGCACCCGCGTTCCTCTAGTTAAGGAAGCCCGTTGGGTTGGTTTTTACTCATACTTAAAACTGCGCATTCGGACGGGACAAGGAAAAGAAGACACAGGACGGGCGCAGTTTTAAGTATGAATATGAACCAACTAGCCCAACAATATGCTTTGCTTGGTTTTTACTAAACGCAAAATGTGGCAGTGCAATGCCGGCACGTGCGGGGAGAAAAGCACAAACAGAACAGAACTCCCGCTGGCGCAGTTTCAGGCAGGGCGCGCGAGCACTGCGAAGACGGGAAATTTGAATTGCATGGGATGGTAGCAGTGAGCGGATAACGGCGGTACAGCCCATTATGGCGAATCACTGCTGTGCACTTCCGAAAGCTTTCACATTGAGTGGAGCAGCTTTTTATTTATGACCTAGAGTATCTTGAAGTTAAGACAGCAAGATAATACTTGTTTTCTTTTTTTAAATAAGCAGAAGACTGAGTCAATATGCAGTCGACGGGGATTTATCGGTTAGCGCCATTTCCGCTTGTGTAACTACCTGGCACTGGGCCTCAGTATTTAAGGCGTTGCACTGCCGGGCTCAATTTCACTCAGGACGAGAGTTTAAATACACGAGACTTCGTTGCAGCAGTGTTCGCGTGTTTTCTCGTTGCTTTATCGAGAATTTTTTTCTGAAATGTATTGTGACGAACGCCAAATTTCTGGTTTTAGTTTATACTTTCTCGCGTGCAGGGGACCAAGGACGCAGAAGGGATTCGCTAAGAATATGTAAATTACACCACTAAGATGAGAAAATTGAACTACTTCGATGCCAGCAGTTTCCTTTGACATTTTCGTTAATGTGTTTGTACCCTGCTTTTCCCTCTGTACTTAGGTGCCCTCTGCTTTGTTGAAATAATCACGCAAACATTTTCGTACTGAGAAAGCATGGGCTTTCCAGTTAAATTGTGCCATTATAACGTTTCTTTATGTTTTCTTGCAGTTCCTTGTGTCGGTCGCTCGGATTAATGATTTTCTGCGCTCAGATGACCTCGACCCAAGGGCTGTGCTTCACGGAAGCGAACAAGGTTGAGTCCTTTTTTCTCAAGCAGTCTTTCTCGGAGCAAAATAACATTGTTTCAGAGCAGGCAGAAGGCCTGTTTGCAACTTACGCAAGGTGGAGAAGGTATTTTGAATTATTTGCATGGCAGTTGCAGGCAGGGCCGCAAGTGTTCGGATATATCATGCGCTTTTCGCCACATCTTCATCTTCTTAGACGGTTGGCTAGTACTGACAGAGTCCCGCAAAAACATGGTGGACACCTTATTAGGAGATTACGCCCTTCCCTTTGGGGTCTCTCGACATAGCGATCTTGTTGTGTCTTGTAACGAAAAACTGTGTGAACATTTAGCCCGCGTACTCGTAATGGCATGTTTTGTCGTTACATTGTGCGATTATGTTCGAATGACATATTGGTATTGCTGTGAGTACATGCAAACTGTAATGTGCCCAGTTTATGCTCTGTGAATTTGTTTTTGCAGTTTTTTATGTTTTTTTGCTAGGTACATAACGGTCTCCGCTTAGAAAAATGATTTGTACGTGATTTAAGAGAAAACCATTGCACCTGTCAAATATAATTTCTTGCTAAGCTTTTCATTTCTGTTACTACTACTACTACTACTAATCTTCTGCATGCCGGTTTAGGATGTGTTTACCAGTATAAGCCCAGCTTCATATTCCGCCTTGAGGTAAACGCTTTTTAGGTAGTTAAAAATGTCAGCAGCGATATAAATAGCCAATGCTTCCTAAATGAACAGTCATTAGAAGGAGCTCTTTTAAGTGGGAATGAACCCTTAATATATTTGAACATTATTGATAACTGTTTGGAAAATCCACGCGGACAGAAACAAAAAAATATATTGATACGCCCGCCGGAGCGGATCCAGCAGCCTTTCTGGCCGAATGAGGCGCGTGGTCTTCAGTTAGAGGAATAAAAAAAATTACATCCCACCCGCGAGACAGATACCTATACACCTAGTGATGACAATGGCTCCTTACCATTTTTCGTATTCCTTATTCCTCTCTTGGGTCCCTGGACTCCTGGACTTCTTGAAAGTACAGACCGGGGCTGTTAATTAAGCGCACATCTGCAGCATTCTTCTGCAATTAGAACTCTGTCAGTGCTCAACCTTAGTCGCACTTCTGCAAGCAACATTCAACACGCATCCAAAAACGCTGCAGTTTCTGCGGGGCAGTTGCTGGGGATACTGTGTCGACTAACCGTTAGGGGCGTAACCGTTCGCAAGGAGCTCGTAGCAAACGTAGAGTCAAGTTGTGCGCGTTCCCCTTGAAAGATCGACAGGACAATATCTGCAGGTTATGAGAAAAGAAAACGTATTCGTAAGGAAACGTATCGGTAACGGTTTACTATGTATTGGGGTATTATTAATACTGGCCTGACATGCCATCATCTCTACTATTGGCACAGGTTATCGCTAACAGAAGATTTGTGCGGAGCACAAGCATCCGCATGAAAAATTTTGCTACTGTGCCCACTTTTATTATATGTTTCCCCTCCTGTCACGTTTTATTTTCCTTTTTTTATTTCTTATTTGTTGCTTCTCTTCTAACTTTTATTTTTCAGATGACAAGCCAGTGAAGTTCGTAAACGCCTCATTCGCGTGGTCTCGAACTGGCCCAGCAACGCTACACGATATCACGTTGAGCGTTCCTAAGGGGTCGCTCGTTGCCATCGTGGGATCGGTGGGCTCTGGGAAGTCATCTCTTCTCTCGGCTTGCCTTGGCGACCTGGTGAAGCTGGAAGGATCGGTCACCGTCAGCGTAAGTGTGCCCTTGCGGCATTAAATGGCTATCCTATTGATAAAGTCCAGATAACAATTTTCTACGTTCGAAAGATGCTAGAAGACGCAACACCTCTTCCTAAGCAAACGACATAATTTCGCTTGGCATAAAAGATAATTATGTTAGCAGTGCAGTACCCAGTTGCGACTTCGGATTTATTGGTAATATATGCACTGGAAACCTCTAATTTCGGGCTACAATCACCCGATCGCACACTTAAATACCTGTATTTTGATTCATAATATAAAATTCAATGAACCGTGCATTTATACTGCATATATTGGACTCCTCTTGCATTTAGCAAACATATTATGCAATCTGTCCGACTTGATTATCTGGTGCCGTTTGGTGAAGTAACGGTACAATGAGTTAGCTAAGCGATAGAGGTGATTGTAGCCAAATATGCCATTGTCTTGGAACTAATCGGTCTAATATTAAACATTTTTATTCACCTTTATATACGAGTTGATTAGCTCACAGATTACAAGCCCCCGGGGGATAATTTAATATGGGAAGTTTGTTGGCGGCCATACTACAGTATAACCTTTTTGATACTTTTTTAAAAAACGCGAGGAAGATACGTAAAAAAATATGCTATCCGATGAGAAGCGTTCTACGGGAAATCTCTCGTGTTCATGATTGACAGCCTGGTAACCGGGAAATCGTATGAATAGAGAACGTATCAATGGGGTTCTACTGTACACTGAGAATTTCATGATTTACCTGCCAAAGAATTTTTACGTTTTAGAAACTGAAACGCATTCCCGCCAGTTTTTAATGTCCGCATTAAAAACTGGCGGGAGTACGCTTGATACCCTACGAGTAAAGTTCGAAGACAACAAAAAAAAGCAGGGAAGTTGGAAAGCTGCAGTACTTCAGCCGCTCATGTCACGTAGCTCTCCTCCAATCCGCAGCCCCCCTTTTCCGACTATCCCTTCCTACGCTGCCCTTTGCCGCTCTTTCTACATTTTTTCCCTATCCCCTACGCTTTCCCCCTTCCCCTCCGCATATCCTCTATTTCCGCCCACCTCTAGAGCTACTACAAAGATTAGAAGAGCTTGTTGGTGGGCGAATCCACGCATGTTTAACGCAAAGTAAAAAAGCTGCGCAAATTAAGATGGCTACAAAAAGGAGAGCACACAGAGCTGCAGAGGCAGCGTACTGGGCCCCTGCCCTGGAGTCGCGTGTTCAAACCCCACACACACCCAAATGTTTTTTTGATTCTATATGCTGCTGCGGCCATGTAGGTACAAATCGGAGAGACGTCGATGACGACGGTTTCTTTTCACATTTGATTAAACATATAAAGCTTCCGCCTTAAAATCATGAACGCGTAACGAGTTACCAGAGCCTATTACGGCTCAATGGCTTCGGCAGATTTGTAGGAGCATTGGTGAATCTGTCGATGGCCGTATTTAAATTACAATGGTATGCACACGAGTAGTACTTCCAACGAGCCCCCTTATGCCGTGTGGCATTTTGTGCATACAGCAAATTAGTCTGGCCACAATGTCCACATGGCTGCGTGTATATCTTTTTGTCGTGCACAGGGAACCGTGGCGTACTCGCCTCAACAAGCGTGGATCCAGAACAACAGCGTCAAGAACAACATCTTGTTCGGCAAGAGCTACGACCATGACCGCTATGAGCAAGTCATCGAGGCTTGTGCACTAAAGACAGACCTGGCCGTGCTGCCTGCAGGAGATGAAACTGAAATTGGAGAAAAAGTGAGTCGCCAATACTAGAACAAGGATTTACCATGGGTCTGATATATTCTCTTTTTGTAACCACATTTTTCGGTGTCATTTCTCCTAAAGATCTATGAGGTTATACTAGTGCACTCTTTCATGTGTAGGCACATGGTTGCTTTCGTGGTTTTCCCATGGTATTTACTTCACGAATATTATGTTTCGCAAATGGGAGCTTATGTACCCAGTAGAGGGTTATTCATCGCTATACTTCTGTTGTCTGATCACTGTGATGTTTGTTTTGTGCTTACGAGCACTTTCAATTTCCACGATAGTGATTATGGGCACCATAGCGAGTGATTTCAGAATACAATTTCGCCACGTGGTGTTTTTTTTTTAATGCAAACAAAGCTACGTTTATGCCTGTGTTTTTGAAATTTTCGTGATATTCTTTTTCTTGTTTTTCCCTCATCAACCTATAAAAATTTACAACCACATTTTATTACCATGGGGGTTTTGATGAGAAATCTAGCCATTTCGTGGCTTTCTTCGTTGCATATGCTGTGGTATCCGCACATTTCTTCTTTATGGCTGTGATTTAAATGTAGGACTTTTATATTTATCGCCAACCAGGGCATCAACCTCAGCGGTGGACAGAAACAGCGAATCAGCATAGCCAGAGCAGTGTACAGTGATCGCGACATCTACTTATTTGACGATCCACTCAGTGCCGTGGACTCAAATGTGGGGAAGCACATTTTCGAAAAGGTCATCGGGCCCGATGGAATGCTTGGTGGAAAGGTAAGGTGGCTACATTCGATTTACTTTTTCGGAAAAAAACTTGTAGGATAAGCCTTTGAAACAGCAACGATTCCAAAACTTCAAGTCATAGATTCTGCGTGAGAGTCACTTCTCCAATTAAAAGTGAAAACGTCGAACAGAGATTCCAACAAGTTGAAAGCTTGCATTGTTGATGAGAAAAAATGGGCAAGCTTTAACCCGAAGCTAAGCGATGTTTAGGTGGTCTCGCGAAAGCGCACTCAGACTATTTCATCCAAAACTGCATGCGTAGAAGGTGTGGTTTCCATTACCGCAACAGAGATCTCAAACCACTTGTTCAAGTGAGGCTGCCCCAGGCCCACTGCAATAGTGTCATTCAGGGCCACGATATCACAAAAGGATATAACGTTAACCGAAAGCGAGATCTATCTTTTTACTCGTAGTAGCGTGCTACACGACACAATGCATGTTAATTTTAGCATGCTACACGAAAAATTGCTTTTAGGCTCAAGCTATTTATTCTATATTTTTTTATGTTGCAGTGGAAGATACCTCCCAAAAATTTACATTCTGTACGTTCTAGATGTTCGTGAACTATAATTTCCCTACTCGTAAAGACCCGTTGATACAGCTACAAAATACACTGTTAATATAGTACTCTACTTGCTATATCCTGCATAATTGCGACAAGTGATAGTTGTGCAAGGGCATGAGGAAGGAAAATATTTAATTCTACTCGGTGGCCAGGGGCGAACAATCGCTTGCAAGCTTTTAGGCGTTGGTTATTCCTGAATCTTAGCGCGTCTGCCCGAGGTGCACACCGACGTTCAATTTATGTTTTGGGGTTGTTTCTGCGTAAAAATGCATAAAGCGTAGGCTTGTTACTGAGAAAATGTGTTCAGGTGCGTTGTTCCTTCCACGCACATTAAAATTGGAACTAGTATGATGTCGCGCAATGTTCCACAGTTAAGTAAAAAACGCTTTCATCAGACGGCTGCAGTTTGGTTTATTGCTTTTTTTGTGTGTGAACGCGTACTTAAGCAACAAAGAAAGCTGGGCGAGTTGACAAGGGTGCATTGTGCAAGCGCTAAAAAAAACGACAACCGGGAGGAACTCACACAACAGGGCAGAACGCTCCTATCAACTAAACTTTTATTGAAAAACACAAAATTGTATACATGAAGAAAACTGATCACACAAAATCAGGTACGGCATGACTTGACCCAGACACGACCAAAACCATCTTTTTAGTAACTTCCATATAATCAACTTTCAAGGTCAGACACATATACGGAGGGCATACTGGCACACTCGTCACCCATTTTCGCTATATGAGCTGCTTCCACCATTTTTCGTGTCTTTTGGTTACGGTGTCGAAGTAAAATTGAAGTTTCATTAAACCATGGTTGGCATCCCACGGCAAGCAATGCGCAGATAGGTGTGAAAGATTATGGGTGTTCAGGGACCTTTCATGCTCGCGCAGACGAACATTGGAACAGCGCCCTGTTTGACCGATTTACAGACATTTGCCTTTTAATGGTATTTGTTGACCACATCTTTCAGTTGATCCTAGCGCTCCGTCCAGTTGCATTTGTTCCTCTGGGATGTCGTTGTTTTTCTCCGCGCTTCGCTTCACCATGGACGTGTACTTGCTGGACCGAACCGCCATGTAATCTTCTTTACTGGAGTCACAGTACGTTAAAAGTGCTAATTTTTTGAATCCCTAAATCAAGTAATAACTACGAGTAACGTCCTGTCTTTAGCGGAAAAACTTGCTCTGAAAAGCCGTCCATGCCTAAAGTCAGGGATGGTCCTTCACGTATCGTCTGTTGCACAAAGTCATTCTGAAATCCTGTCAATGCCGCTGCCCTATTGCAGTTAGCTTTCACATTTCTGCACATCCCTTTAAAGTAGTCATTATAGCATCGGCCAATTATTCCGTGTTCTTCTTCTTCTTTACTGCAAGTAATATTACACGTGGTGGTGTATACGTGTATTCCGTGCCGCTTGTATTTCAAACTGTGCTATGCCAATCTCAATGAGACATCACTGGGTAAGCCATAACAAGGGGCTCTGAGAACAAGGTCGGCCTGTGTTTCCAGCCTGGGTTCTTCTTTGCTGAAACATGCGGAAAGTGAACACGCACAACGCGCACAACTCTTTTGCGTAAATTTTAGCCGTACAGACCAGGCTGTTTTTATTAGTACCATAATTTCTGCAAAGTAGATACGTGACTTTGGGTTGTAGCAGAAAATTTGTTTTTTGCATTTATTTTGCACTGGGCCAACCTTCTAAGTTCGTTCTAAGTTCTAAGATGTTCTAAGTTCGTTCAGGTTATGACTCTTCCTTTCTGAGCAGCGGAGTATATTAGTCAAGACGTTTTTCTGTTAGCATTATAACGGGCTGTAAGACAAGCAAGCAGTGTCAATTTTACCTCTTACTTAGTGCTCGATATGGACTGTTCAGTTTGGCAACCTTTTTAGAGCTACCAGAACCCAAACGTTTCTGTCAATTGTTTTCTGATCACTTGCTCTTTTTTTAAATGCATGCTCGGCTACGAAAAGACGAGGGTCCTGGTGACGCACAGGCTCTCGGTGCTACCTGATGTCGACACCGTGGTCGTGCTGCGGGACGGAACCGTGTCGGACGTAGGAACATTCCAGGAGCTCGTATCGCGTGGCGGTGCCTTCTCCGACTTCCTCGTACAGTTCATTCAAGAAAGCGAAGGAGAAGGTCGTGTATCAGAAGAAGACGTGAAGCTCTTCAGTGAGCTGGCCTCACGGGTATCATCACCTCTCTCCGAGCTTACGAGGTGATTTGTTTCTTGGTTTATTCTGCTGTAGTTTGCACAAATACGTACTTATTTCGCAGTAAATAGGCGCAAATTAGGGCATGAAAGCAAGAAATTCCCACAACACGAGTGCTCATGAACAACTGATCTTTATTCTGATTGAGCCATGTCGTTATTCCTGCCGGAAAATATAAAAAATGCTAACAAACAATTAACATACACATTATAAACGAAATATGGGCAGACCGCACCGTACGCGACCCGTCGATACGGTGTGCACTAGCCATGGCAGGTACAATGCTCCTAAATAAGTTCAATGCAAAAAGTAGCCAATCACCGAACCTCTCTGCGAATATATATTACGACCAACGTTTTGCCGACATTGTTTAACGAATAACTTTGGACATGACGATACGAATATTATGTGGCTTAATTTTTGCCTTCGTAAACGTTGAAGGATATTCATGCACAGAGGCTTCTGTTCTGCAGGAATGATTACTATCCCAGCACAGTGGTGCAATAATTGGTTCAAAAACAGGATGCTCACCCAGAGGCATTATGTAATGTTCTGGCTGCCATCCCCCGCATTTTATTTCTTTTACTGAACATGCTTTCAAAAGTCTTTCATTTGATTTACTCTCGTCTTCACTGCGGTAATGCATGCACATCATTTAATATAGTTGAACTGTTGCTCATTGAATCTAGAGAATTCGGCAGGCTGACCAAAAATACACATTGTGTAATGTGCTCGATATTTAAAGCAACATTTCGAAGAAATGGTGTAATTTCTCGGGCATTATTAAATTGTAACCAGGGTAATTCGCTCTATTTTAAAATCTGTGAAGGGATTTTCAAAATAATCTAAGCCTATGAGCCGTAAAAATGGGGAAAGCTGGGACAACCAGCAGGGAAAATTTGTGCGAGTACATTGTATCCATGTCTGCGCAATAAATCCATTGCACGCTACAGAAAAAGCGTACCATAGAGCTAGATGGTTAAGGAACTGTTTATTAAAAAGTGTCTGTGTCTTATTTTCGGAAAATTCTTCAGACACCAACTGTGTAGGATATCCTAATAGGCGAGCGATATAGATCCTAAAGTTGGTGTTTAACAGTACTTTTTCCGAATAATCACTGTTTCAGGATATGATGCTTCTGCTTTAGAAAAACGCTGTAAGCAGGATTTTTCTCCGTAATTTATAGCAGGGTCACGCACTTAGCATCCACAAACGCCAACATTTCTCGCTTGTAGTGATTGTAGGTAACGTATACCGCTATTATTGAATTATGTTCAAGTTTCAGCACACAAATTACAAATTATTGTTTTTGCAAAGGGCGCGTTGCCTTCATCAAGGAGGATAATCGGTGTGCTTTCCGTTGATGTCCTGCGTAAACGAAACTTGGAAGGGCTGCCTCTAGCCGTCGCATGCTTTACATCCGGGCTGGCGCAGCTATTGCTCGAAATTCAGCGGTTCTGATGCGGACGATGGCAGCTCTGGTGTGGAGGACGGACACAAGAAGGGCCTGCGGAAGAGGACCATGAGCAAGCGAAGCAGCATTGGGGGTGAACTCGACAGCTGCGGCAACATCCGGCCAATGAGGCGGCATCTGTCCAAGGCCCAGATGGCGTCCAAGGCAAAGCTCACCGAAGAAGAGACAGCGCAAGTTGGATCGGTGAGACAATTGGTTCTCACGCGTGTGTGTACCCATTTTGTCAGACACTGTTATACTGAATCCGGCTCCGTAATTCAATTTCCCGAAGCTCGTACGCCTCTCGGCTTGGTTGTTCGCCGCATGCCAGCTAAATTTCCAGTGATGTGTATTTGTTTGAACAAAAATGGTTTGTGCTGAATACTCAACTGAATGAGAAGCACCTGCACGTCTTCGTTTATCTGTTGAACTTTCGACCCCAAGCTATAGCTCTGTCGGGTTTACTTTACGCAACTTGATACATCTCCAGAAAATGTGTGGCTGTCAGTGCACAGAGAACACCTGCGTAGGGGGGACTGCTTACGTTGGAGCAGAAAAACAGCACGGTAGCGTCCGCTCTGTTCGTCTCCTGTACCCCAAGCTTAAAGGAAGGTATGATAGTGTGCATGTAACAGAGAAGGAAAACACTCCGTGTGCACACCAAATCTGGCACACTAACCGCTAAAATGAAGCAGCTCAAGTTACACCTGTCAAAGATCAAAGAGCAAAATTGCACACAGACAAACTGAGTAATAAAGCCATTAGTGTACTTTCAAATCAACGAATCATGTGAGTGAATTCACAATTGCTTGACAGTAAATATAATATTTTGTTCCTGAACACCTTCGTTTATTTGACGATCAACGCAATGTAAAATTAACGTTGTGATGTTAGACTTGTATGCAACGTAGCCAAATCATTGGCAGGCTTTACACTTGCAAAACGCAATATTACTACGTGGAGCACGTGGCTCCCTCGTGCTAAAATTGTTAAAGGGGCACTGACACAAAATTTTGAAGGCGAGATAAATTCGGAGATAGATTGGTGGGAACACATTTACATCATCTGCAAAATATCAGCGGCGAATACAGCCTAGAACATATTTAAAATCAATTTTAAAGTGTGCGAAACACAACCGAGCAGCCAGCAGAGGACCACGCGCAATCGACATCCCGAGGATAATGCGTAAATAAACAACATCCAAACACGTCACGAGTTTGCCGCTTCCGCACTGCCGGCGTTTTTCGCCGGCTTGCCCGGCTCGCCGCTCCAATCGGAGGGCTGGAGGGCGGAGCTTCTGCTCTCGAGAACGAACGACCCGATCGTTGGCGGCGGAGGCGCCGTGATTTCGTCAGCTCATCGGGCAGCTGGCCGCGACCAAAGTTCTACAGCGATTCCAGGCACTCTGTTTCTATTACTGTTTATTACCATTGGATGCGAAAACGCGCCGGAGGCATGAAAAGCCCACTGAGCTAGCCGCACGGTCGCTGTGCAGGCGGCGGCCACGGCCGCGAAGTGGCCCAGGCCGGCGCAGGCAGCTCGAGTGATAGCTTGTTACCGCCACGACCGGCTAGCCGGTCGTGGGTTACCGCTGCACGAAATTGTCCCCAAGTCCCGACCATGGTGGCTTACCTGAGAAAGGAGTTAATGATGCGATGGCGGGTTGCATTAAAAATTGTCATCTGCACCGCTTACGAGAGCGGCACTCGAATATCCCCCGCAGTGCTAAGCCGAACACATCTGTAGGCGGACCTGTAGGCAGACCGGCTGGCTGCTCCCAGCGGGCGTCTTGCCACCCACCGTCTCGAGCGTCGCGCGTCGTTCTTGAGCCGCGGTAGCATTTGCACTCGCAGCGCCTGCGTCACATCCACGGTCGCTTTTTAATTAAGCGCCTCACGAGATCAGTACGTGGGGGCATTCGCAGAAACTGCCGTCGATGCGGATTCGACAGTGATACGGCGGCTCTGCTCTGTGATATCCCTCCGACGGACACGTGGTCAGCTTTGTTCGCACAAAATCCACAAAATCCATCGTTTCGCGGCACTCGCTGAAACCGAAACTGCGACTGGCCGCATTGAAAATGCCTCTAATTCAACAACCGTAGCACGCTGAAGCAAATGAGGTTTCTACAGGTTATAAGTAGGTCACTAGCTACTTATCGCAACAAAAAAAAACAAGATGCAAAACTTTTGCGTCAGTGCACAGCATTTCTGTGATTCACTGGAGAGGGTGGATATGTTTGGCGGCTTCTTCCAGTATTCTTAGCATACAATAACTTTCAATGAGAGTAGAGTGCAAAAAAAAACTATTTTACGAAGAAGCATTTGTGAAGCAAGACCTATGTGCGATTATTGTATTGTGACAACTACACAATGACCAAATGGTGCGCAGTTATATTCAGTATGTAGAGCTTGCGATTGTAGTAACTGGTGTCGCGTTATTTAACACATCTATTACATTTTTCATGAAACGAAATACCACATAAAATTACCAAATAGCAATAAATCAACCTCTGCGACTGATGTGTTTAACTGTTTACATTATGTTCCGTATATATTTAGTGTTGAAAATGTGTCAAGCTTATGAGGAATTAACTCCTTCTGGTGTCTTTGTTACCGACAATGGGCACCATTATTACCTCCGAAGAAGCACCGAGCGCACAAAAAACAATAGGAAATAAAATCTACATCAGCGCTTATGTCAAATGTTGTTGTTTCTGTCCAATACACTTGCACAGGAAGCAATTTTGTGCGAAAGCGCTAAGGCCCGCATCTTGTAAAATTACATCTGTTTATGTGAAACCTGTCAGTGAAGGCGACTCGGCGCTGATAAAGGTCACGGCAAAAAAGTGCCGCGCAATCATTAAGGGCGTTGGCAGGAAACGCCTGAGCTAAGCACGTCGTTCCCTACCGTTATTTCTTCGCCGTAGCCATTGTTCCCAGCACTGCGACTACATCGGAACAAGAAGTGGCCGGATAAGTGACGTCGCTAAGGAAAGTTTCTGCCGTTTGTAAAACGACGTCAAGTACAACGTGGTCCTTCTGACCCCAATGTTTCTAAACTAGCCAAAACTTAGCGAAAAATCCAAATCCCGTCGTCTAACAACAAAAATGGTTGAATGGCGAAGATTCATCATCCGCAAACCGAGTCGAATCGAATCCGATCTCGTGAGGAATTCGTTCGTGGTCGCCCCCTTAGGACGGCATCTGGCGATGCACCGACTTGTGGTCGCGACGCACCGACTATTTGCACCTGCACCTAAAGCCGAAACGACTCGCACCAGAGGCCAACGTTTTACCGTGCTCTAATGAAGATAACATTGATCAGGATGAATGCACTTTGAAATATTCAGCATGTAACCACGCGGGAAATTGGGTGGGATAAAGTGTTGGCTGTTCACCTGCGCACTTGAGGTGCCTTTGCGAAACCAGTTGTGTAAGTTGGCTTTCCTGCAATGCGCTTTGGGCATAACGATTTTGATTTGGGACTTTGACTTCGGACTTTGAAGACACTGGCTTCCTACCAGAGAAAGTTTCAGTTTCAACCATCTTTCGCGTTATCCACGATCATCATCGTCGTCTGAGAAAGTTAATCGGTTTTCCAGCAGTGCGTTTCGATGTTTGGTTGTAGACTGGCTCGGTCAGTGAAGCAAAATGACTAGTTTTAAAATCCAGACTGCTTCGATTGTGCCGGAATCGCGCAATCGGATTGACTTCTGCTTTATAACGTGAGGGAGCCAGGTTTGATTCCGACCACGGGAAGTGTTTTTTAATTGAGGCGCATGGGTAAAGTGTGTTTCTCTGTAGTACGTTCTGCCGCGCGCCGGAGGCCATCAGTCAGGCATAAAAAGCTCCGCTTTAAAAACAGAACAACCGACAATAATCAGGCTGCTCTCAATTCACTGTGGCTCTACCACTCGACTTCGAATTTTCATATCATCTATCAGCACGACAATCTTTTTAATTCAGCACAAATGTTACTCAACAGATTTCTTGTGAATACCTTAAACCTCACAGCGTAATTCGCTTCATTGATGCCTTTGAGGAATATTGCCGATGCGGACCAACACGGCACGATGGTCACTCCTTTGATTTCTTTATTAGGATAGAGAGGTTTACAATTAATATGGACGACCTACGAGCGCAGTTACGCGTCTATAACCGTATACTTCTGCTCAGAGTTGCCCAATCATTGTCAGTGATAGTTTTAGCCTTCGCAGGGACGACCGCGGGCGGTGCATAGAACAACGGGGGAATAAAACTACCCGGCTACCCGGAGTCCCACGATCCGGGTTCCACGTCGGGAACATGTTTTACGTTCACGAAGAGCACTGGCGATGCATAGCCACGTGACAGTAACGCAATATACCTCTTCGTCGCAGGTGAAGTGGTGGGTGTATTGGGAGTTCACGAAGGCGATGGGCATCTGGATCACGCTCGGCACTCTGGCGACATACGTCATCTCGCATGCATTCAACATGGGCGGCAGCATATGGGTCAGCGTGTGGACCGACGACGCCTTCTACCCTTCCTTGGCAACAGACCCCGGGCAGAGGAGATACCGCCTGGGGATGTACGCCATGTACGGCATCTTCGAGAGTAAGTGCATATACCGCGAAAAAAACCTTCTGCTTAAACCCAGCGTATCCACGCATAGAAAGAACATTGCATATGTAAGTTTCTTTCGGCATGCCTTCCCCCTTGTGATACGCTGTACCTTAATGATATATACTGCGTTTCGTGCATAACATGCAGCACAGTGTAAGCTACAGAAGTAGTCAGCAGCAATAAATAAACCGTATGCACCGTTAGCAACACAGCGCGAAAAAAAGACCAAGGACAAGACGAAGACGACAAACAAGCGCTTCGTGTTCATCTCGTCCTTGGTCTTTTTTCGCGCTGTGTTGCTAATGGATTACCAACTAGCCGGAACCCTCACGCTTTTACGTATGTATCGGTCCGCCTCGCACCGGAAAACAAAACACGTCCGAATGATTAAGGATTCAAAGGCATCCTGGGATGTTTTTAGTGAAAGAATTCTTCAAGCAATAACACAAATCCGAAAATAAAATAGGCCTATGCAAATTAAGGGCGTATACATGGCTGAGAGGAAATAGAGCAATCACGAAACTGCCCGCGTCGTCTGCTCAAAGTTCAGGCGGACTCGTCCCGGAGCATTCCGCGTTAGATTTCCTGTGTACAGCTCCCCGAGAACACTATTTCGCCTGGACACGGCGCGCCATCTCTGAGTTTCTCGTGAAACAAATACTGAAAGAAAAATTTCTTCAATTATTGCAGCAGTAAACGTACGCCAACTTTGTTTGATCTGAAAAAAACTAGCAATAGCCAAATTAAAATTTTTTTCGTTCCCTGTATTTGTTGCAATTTTATTCCTTTAAGCGACCTCGCGACCTTCTTCTCTCGTCGCAGGAAGTGCCCAATTACGCTCTCCAGTATTGGCTGCGTTGCACCCTATGTATGATATGGGATATAAATGTTCCCGATATATGTTAGCCACAACCTTCACACAGTTTTAAATTTTCCGTCATTTTGCTAGATACCAGAAGCTAGGCCTAGCCCCGTCTTGCAGATTCATATTTTTATATGCTCAACAAAAAGCACACATGGCGCATAACTTTTTATTTTTTTATAGTTCTTAGTCCATTGGTTGCTCCGACATAATCTATGAACGAAATAGTTTCAAATTGTCTCTTATATGCCTACTGCTTAACGTAAGAGTGTTATCTACTTGGTACTGCATTGAATCAATGATTATCGTGTGAAAAAACAACGGCAGAACAACTGAGACGTTACATGGAAGCGCACTTGCCCATGTCATTTCTCGCTACGTCCGCAGTTCCTCTCTCAACGCTATCAGCATACAGATACAACACCTTTATTTGGGTTTTAAGTGTGTGGTACCACAACAAATGTTAAAGTCGGGAAACATCATTTTTATAGGAATAAACGTCGGATGTAATAAAATATGCCAAACATCATTTTTATAGGAATAAACGTCGGACGTAATAAAATATAGGAATAAACGTCGGACGTAATAAAATATGCCAATTAGCTTGTCTGCTTGTACACCGTAAACTTATTGTTATGAAGGAATGGGCAGGATCGAACGTACAGTAATGAGCCGTGCTACTGCATCCACACGAACACTCGCGTTATATTAAAAAAAATCCAAACGGGCCGGTACGGAAAGCGGGAAAAGGATATTTACAACGTTCGGACAGGACTAACGAGGAACTTGTCCACTTGAGTCCGCTAGGGCTCAACTGTTGAGTTTCAGTTATGGCACCCTCCCCCCTCTTTCTGGAAAGAAAAACGTGACACCAGAGACCCGCTTCTTTACCGTGTGGTCAATTTTCTACGCTTCTTTTTTTAATTTTCGAGGTAAAATTGCAAAATGGCCTCCCGTAGAAACGGGTGTTCTCGTAAATTCATTTATTCTGAGCTTCACATAATTTCTGAGCACTATGGATCTTCGGTGGTTGTGCTTCCTTGTATTTCAGTGTATGCTTATTGTTTAGTTCACTCTTGAAACACCATTGATGCTTTCAGCAGGGAACTCTGTATTCTCCGTGGAATATAATTGCATTGAAGGCATATGATAAGGCATGGTTTCTTCTTTGCACCTAACCTAGCTCCAACGTGGTTCAAGGATTGTTGAAGGGTCAACGTTAGCTTTGTTTTTCTCTTGCAGCCGTCTTTGTGCTCTTTGGCAGCGTCAGTCTGAACCTGGCCGTCCTTCAGGGCAGCCGACAGGTGCATCAGGGCATGCTTCATCGTGTACTGCGAGCACCAATGTCCTTTTTTGATACCACACCAATGGGGCGCATACTAAATAGGTGAGAGAACAATTTGTGACGTTCGCTTCTAGATCCTACACCACAAAATTCTTCGACGCTAGTGAAGCTGCACGGAGTCGCCACCGCTGAAAATTATAACCTTTAGAATGCTCTCAAAAGTAAGGTAGACACACTTTATTAAAGCGGTGTTGCAGTGCAGTGATTGTTTCCAGTGATTTCTCAGTTGCAGTGATTGTTTTTCATCCGCAGCCTATTTTAGTTTCAATTTTCCGCTGACAGGAAGGGCCCTGTTTCGGGCTTCTAAATCCGACGCAAGAGATACTGATAGCGCTGACACAGATAAGGACGAAGCATGTGGACACACACCGGGCGCTTCTATTGTAGATGCGACGCTCAGAGCATCTCTTGTCGGCGGCCCTGTCCTTCCTGCGTGCGTCCGTTGTTGTCCGCAGCCACTCTCCCCCTCTCCTCTCCGATAGCGAACACTCTCTCGCAAGGGGCATTGGATTGGATTCGATGGCTTGGCTTGGCTTGGCTTGGATTGGATTGGATTGGATTGGATTGGATTGGATTGGATTGGATTGGATTTGGATTTGGATTGAATTGGATTAAAGGGGATTGTGTTGGATTGTGTTGCGTCATAGCCGCGGCACTCTCTCCCCGGTCTCCTCACTTTCGGGCGCGCTGCGCATATAACCGGTGAGCCGCTCTCCGGCGGCCTTTCGGTCGACGGTTGCTCTCCGCTTGCGCTTGAACCCCCCCTCAGCGTCGCATCACACCAGGGTTCCCGCGAGGGGAGGTGGGCGTAATTTTTTTATTAGAAGAAAATATTTTAAATATGCATGAATATTTTTACAAATGTAATCATACTTGTTAAAGCACGTGACTCCGACGCAGCACATAAAGCTCGTTTCTTGACAGGAACGTAGCCAGCGAGCATATGTTTTAGAACCGCTCCCCCCCCCCCACACACACACTAAAAAAATTTGGCATTGTGTAAGCGCGTGCGACTGCTCCTTCTGGTCAAACATATCTTTCCGGTACCCTATGACCCCCTCCGCCCCGAAAACAATTTCTGGCTACGGCTGTGGCTACAGATGCAGTGCTGATCGATTTGATTCTCCGCGATTGCTATCATCTCGCCCTCTATTACCTCTTGCTGAAGTTGATTTTTGTGTTTTGCCACGGTTGCACACTTACCGTACAGAAGACTGCAACCACAGCGCTAAACTTTTATTGCCAGCCATACCACTGAGCCGTTCTTTGTATTGTCTCTGCTCCTTGAGGCAGTCATTAAGGGAACGCCAGGTTTCGCTTATGTACCTCTTCCGACAAGATAGCCTTCCGCTAAACATGTGGGAAAAAACTAACGCCCCGCGTGCGTCCACTCAGAAGGATGGCAAGTTGGGCTAGTTGGTTCGTAGTTACCATAATGAAATGCAGCGCGAAAAAGGACGGAACAAAAGAAGAATTAACGACGACACGGCGCTGACTCGCAACTGAATTTATTAGAAAAAACATTCCGTCAATGTCGTTAGCCGAGAGT
The DNA here is from genome assembly GCA_013339765.2 of Haemaphysalis longicornis. Taxonomy (NCBI): domain Eukaryota; kingdom Metazoa; phylum Arthropoda; class Arachnida; order Ixodida; family Ixodidae; genus Haemaphysalis; species Haemaphysalis longicornis. Next base: position 136,244,205 of record CM023455.1, on the reverse strand, counting down.
GAATATGTGTTCTTGAATGGTCGCAGTGCACAATAGGGTAGTGCTTGGCACGTGATTTGTATCAGTGGTGTTATCGCGTTTGCCAAGGTGATGGAGTGAATTATTGTTTTACTGTCTGGTGCAGTGCGTAGTGTGTGGTATTTGGCAGGCATAGTTTGACAACGTTGTAGTTTTGCTGCAATCGCGAGAAACATGATAGGAAGTCACGAGGATTGTGTATATATATGTGTGTGTTTTTTCTAATAAATTCAGTTGCGAGTCAGCGCCGTGTCGTCGTTAATTCTTCTTTTGTCCCGTCCTTTTTCGCGCTGCATTTCATTATGGTAGCGTCCACTCACTTCGTCCTTATCTGTGTCAGCCCGGCCAATCTTTTGCAGTTTCTTGCCAAAAGGCCCACAAAAGCTCTCTCGGGGGCAACGCATGCCCACCAGGCCCAGCCTCAATGAATTCCGATGGATGGGGGGAGATGGCCACGCATTCTTAAAAATCGGCCAATGAATGTTTCATTTTTATCAGAGGTACTAAGTACCGTTTCTTACCTGTCATGTTTACCTCTCGTCGTTTACCGAAGGTTCTCGAAGGACATCGACGCTGCTGACGTGACGCTGCCTTTCAACGGCCGTATGCTGCTCGTGCAATTCTTGCGCACCGTGGTAGCCTTTGTGCTGATTGCTATGGAGACTCCAATCTTCCTCGCAGCTGTAGCTCCAATCATCCTCATCTACTACTTTGTGCAGGTAATTATTACGATGGTGGAGCTCTTCCTTCGGTCACTTGGGTTTGGCATTCGAAAATTTGCGGGTAGCTCGTGAACAAAGTTTCAGCGATGCGGAAAACAAATGGTAAACTTGACTTCGCTAATTAAATTTGTTTCGGATCAAAAACGAGCTAAAATGTTATCTTATTTTGTGCGATCTTCTTGGTTACAGCTTAAAATAAAAGTCAGCAATAGCAAAGAAAGATACCGCTAGAGCTTTTGAAGCAGTGATTTAGCTTCGGTTTCCGTTTTCAATGCACACGCAGTATTGTGTTGATTGCATACTGTTCAAAGCAACTTAGAACGGTGTATTTTGCACATCACCAACAAAAAAAACTAAGCTTTCGATTCCTCTACAATCCAAATAAAGTAAAGCGAAGGAATGAGCACACGCGGAGGTATGCGGGCTTGTTTACCTTCTACCTTCGTGGGGCTGACAATCTGAATTTCATTCACTTATCTCCTTGCAATAGTCTATCAGTGAGGCACGTGGGGCCCTGTAATCACTTGGAAAGTTGGTAATAAGAGCGTAAAATATGTGTAAACATTAAACTCGCCGAGCAAACCTCGTGTCGGGTTATGTGTTCAGAACAGCTTTATGAAGGTTCCAATAATGTGAGGACTTAGTTTATTTAAAATTCAGCCGTCTAGTTGGCCTGCACAAATTTAGTGTTCTTTACCCATTCTACAAAATCGGTAAATGCACGAAATAGATTGGCTCAAGCGCATAATATTCATACACAATGGTCTCTAATTGAAAGAGTGAACATGCAAACCGTAACGCATAAGAACAGGGGACCACGACACGTCATTCTAGGCTACCCTTTGCCCCCCCCCCCTTTCCCCGACTATGTGCCAAATGCAGCTGGGTTACATTCCTACTCCTCACTCGGCTCGTGAAAGATGTGAGGGAAGCGTGGTCAACCAATTAGTGTAGGGAAGGTAATCATCACTCAAAAATGCATGTTGTTGGTCTAGTTGGTCTTGCATCGTTAATTTTAAACTGAGCACAAAGATGGGAGAGAGATAAAGAAGATACGCGCTCGTCATGTCGTGTCTTTTTGGGGCGAAGCACCATAGGGGCTCGGGCTGTCGGCGTCTCCTGTCATAGCCGTCTCATGCCGTCACGGTAAATCAAGCTGTCAAACGAACGTCAAAGACAAGTGTATATAGATAAAACTGGTTCAAAATAAACTAACATGATTTAAAATAATTTAAAGTCCAGGAATAATAAGGATTTAATTGCAATAATTACAGAATTTCGGCAGATTCCGTATCAAAATTGGTTTCAAACGCCAGGTTTTCTCCAGTAAAGCATACTTCTTAGCATTCTGGGGCGTGTGACATGAAGACAACTTGCAGCCAGTCTGTCTCCTTCAATTGATTGAATCCGGTTCAACGCAAGAGCCACCGCCTTAGCCACCGCCACCACCTTATAGCCAACAGCCACCGCCTTAGCAAGCCCACGATTGCTCCTCTTACCGGCGCTTCTCCGGTGCCCAATCAGCGCGCGCCGTTTGGGTAGAGAGAGACTTATAATCTTTGAATACACTTGTACACTGCATGCTTCGGCCCTTCCCAGATGTCACGGTAGTGGAAATGGTCCGGGATTTTTTGTCTGTTCTATCAGTGTGCGCAGTTTGACTTTTAAATTAGTAATGACTACTCAGATGACAATAGGTTGTACATACGTACACATACACGCACAAATTCTTTATCGGGTCGAAACAACCAACATAGTTCATTTCCAGAAAAAACTTTCGCATAAATTCACCCTTTTTTGAACACTCAAAAAAATTTTTCTAAAGTCAAAAGGGCGTAACGGAGAAATGCTTCTAACGCAGAAAGTCTACATCGCTACGTCGAGACAACTCAAGCGGCTGGAGTCCATCACGCGGTCCCCTATCTACGTACACTTCTCAGAGACGGTGACGGGAAGCAGCTCTATTAGGGCGTACGGCGCTACTGACCGTTTCGTGGCTCTTTCAGACCACCTTACCGATATCAACCACAGCACATACTTTCCGAGCGTAGTGGCCACACGGTGAGTATTCATTCCTCTCATCTCGCAATATATTATACGAGGAAGTCGAGGAAGAAAAAAACCTGTCCCACCTAGTTTGAAATCGGCTGAAACAGCGGAGCTGCGGTTCTCTCGTTTTGGCTCGAACGTTAACAGGCGCTTGCCTGAGAACGGCGGCGCCGTCGCCACGCAAATTTACGGTTCGTGCGAAGGAATCGGCATGCAAACATCAGCGGCAGCAGGCTCTCTTTCCTATCCCTCCCAATAAGGGAGGAAGCGGAAACCGCCCGTCGAGACCGCTCCCTGTGTCGCTGGGTCCTCGGGAGACCGGTTTCTACGAGGCCCATCGACTGGTCTGGGAGGCTAGTCTTTACCCCATGCTTACGCACGACCTACAGTAGACGGACACAAAGGCTGGAACTACAGCAGCTCCGCTGTTAAAATAAGGAGTTGAGGTCACTGCCCTGCAGAGTACCAAATGTTAGAAAAGTACGTGGGGTCGCCAACATTACGTCAACATTTTGTGTGCATTTTGTAAGCTTGCACGAGTATTTGTGAATTTTTTATTAACGTAATGATTACCTGGCTTGTGCATATATTGATCCTTTTTGAGGTACTGCTTCCTACTTGCGCACATGACTATTTTCCTTGTCCTGAACGTTGAACCGTGCTCTTTATAATTTTGTATTCATTATTTTCGAATTATATATTAATTTATTATTGTGTATTCCACGCTTCGCCGTCCTCAGTCATTGGTAGTACTATGTAAATTGGTTTCGTTTTAGGTCGTTTTATAATTAGCTTTTATCGAAACACTGCATTTTCGGTGATAACCGGCGTTCTTTTTAATCGGCTTTACGCCTCTCCTACGTTCCCTGGGGTGGGTGTTTTTTCCCTTGCTTCCTTTCTTTGTTTTTTTTTTCGGACAGGATCAGCATGTAAAATCAATAGTAAAAGGCGTACCTTCATCTCTTCCTCTCGCAACCCTATTTTTCCTTCCCTGCAGTCTGTTGCCCACAGCTATATTTATGCGCAAATGTAATGACTGAACTACAAAGAGGTAGGACTTTCGCGAGTTGGAAAATGGTCATGATGGTCAGCGCAAACGCAACAGGACAAGAAGAGAAGGGACGACAAAGGCGCTGTGTTGATCTTTCTCTTCTTGTCCTGTTTTCGTTTGCGATGGACATCATGAGGACTTATCTATCTGCTGCCAGAGCGGTTGGGCTCATGAAAGTTAAACACATATACGTATCCGTACGCAGCATGTCGTGTAAACTCATTATAATTTTTTTTCTACTTCTAGGTGGCTTGCGACTCGGCTGGAGTTCCTCGGTTACTGCATTGTGTTCATAGCCGCCTTCCTTGCGGCACTCGGCAGAGGCACTTTGTCTCCTGGAATGGCCGGTCTCTCGGTCAGCTACGCCTTAACAGTGAGCAATATTTGGACACCTCTTTCTGCAACACTGAAGTTTCCAAGTTTCGCATTTAGGAATAATTCCTCGGGTTTGTAGAGTAGTTCCATTTAGGTATGAGATTGATTAGTCACGCATGTCTGGCTTTATAAAATTTCCTGCAAGGTTCAGCATTCAATAAGGAATAGAATTAAAACTGCCGAGAGAACAGATCTGACCTGAACAAACAGGCAACCAACCAACTCATTTTACCCAACAATGGCGTCGACGACACGATCAGAATAATTATGGGACAATTATTTACCAGACCGAAATCAAGACACCTTGCTTTTGACGGTCCCTTTCTTTGACGTAGTGTGAGCCACAACCAGCATTATAGACAGCGACATTCCCCATGGACTGCAAGCCTACCGCGCCACAACTTCTTTAGCATGCTTGGCATTTTTTTTAATTTTTGGTCGACAGTATTGAGTTGTTTTAGGCATGCAGGGATGATGGGATGGAGACTCGGTGTTTAATTGAGCTGTTCACTGGCTACCGCAGTATTTTTACCATGCCTATACCATCGTACGTTAAGGTTCATTTTTCTGACATGTAACTAGAAACACTTTGCGTTCTCTTTCCCCTAGCAAACGTACAAACCTGTTATCCTAGATAATGAAGGGGCTATCCAACACAAATCTGCCTCGTTTGATCGGCTTCGGCACGAGCCTCTTTCTGAGTTACGTTGCGTGCCAGTTGACGGTGCTTCACTAGATAAGAATCTCCTCGGCGTGAAGCTACAGTTAAAAAACCCCATTAATGTGGAAAAATATCAGAATGGTTAGAATCAATCAACATAATGCAAGTGGTTAGACAGTTAACTTGTGGAGGTGATGCGTATGCCTACGTTCCTGTCCCTGTGTGCCGTTCAACATTTCGGGATGTCTACAGCGCCTACTGTCATACCGACTTGTTTTCATTAAAACTGCATGCGTGCTCGCGCCAAGCTCGTGCACGCGGAAAATTGTGGGCAAACAGCCTGCGCTGCCTTTGGCGAGCTGACTTGATTCAACACGACAATCAGTATGATCGGTTTAAGAGAGAGTGTTTGCGCCTCTGGCGTCACAGAATGCTGGAGAAATAGAGTATCCGCATTTTGAATATAATATGTGCTGGTTGGGATAAAGGCTGTACTATTAGTGGGGTTCGTTTGTTTATGTTGATTACTACATACCTAAGAGGCGGTTCCTTACTGATTGGCTCCTCGAGTCACTCTTCTGTACGACTTGTACGTTCTATGTGTAAAGTTTAAGGGCGCAGTGCAAGCGAGCCCAGAATGGCAAAGTTCAGAAATAACTTTCGCACAACCGAGAGGCGAACGCCGTTCTTCTATGCCTTTGGATTGTGTCCCCAGTATACAGTGGGATCAAAATAAAGTCGACAGCTTTTTAAAACTTAGGCCCTTATGCGGCCTAAGTTTATGTTATGCGGCCAGGAGGACACATAATTAGGTGCTAACTACTGATGTCGGCGGATCAATTAACTAAAATATGATAATTCCCTTTTGATCGGGGGCAGTAAGCAGGCATGTTTGCATTTAAAAGTTGGACGCAATCGTGTTTCTCCGCAGTTCATTTGGCAGAATTCTTCTAGCGCATCCGTACCCTGAGATATCGAACTGCGAAGAATTAATTGCCGTTCAGATAGTTACGCATGCTATACAGAGAAGACCTGCGCAAAGCTCCTCCTATTTGTTCTGTGTTTCCAAAGCGGCTCCGAGTACTGCAGATTGCGATAACGCCAGCCAAGACTGAAATGGTGCCAGTTATCAATTTTGCTTATGCCCCCCCCCCCGTTGTGAAACTAAGCACCGTATAAAGCAGGCACGTCACAAAAGGGAAGTGCTTTGCGCTGGTCTTCGCCGTCTAGCTTGCGTAATCATGCGAACGGCAATTAAACTTCGTAGTTCTATATCTCGGAGTCTCGGAGTACGGATGCGCTAGAAGAATTCTGCCCAATAAAATTGCGTAGAAACACAATCGTGTCCAACTTTTCAATACAAACATGACTGGTTACTGCAGCCACTCAAAAGTTAATTATTCAATTTTTGGGTAATTGACCACCGACATTCATTATTACACCTAATTATGTGTCCTCCTGGGCGCAGAACGTCACTGCAGAAGTGTTCTTCCCGTATCTAAGCGCCTAATTTAAGAAGAAACCTGTTGACTTAGTTTTGATGACCCTGTATGTGGTGTGCGTCTCTGTGTGTGCGTGTGCGTGCGTGCGCGCGCGTGTGTGTGTGTGCGTATGCGTGTGCTTGTGTGCGTGCGTGCGCGTACTGAGCGTGTTTGTGCGTGCGTGCGTGCGTGAGTGTGTGTGTGTGTGTGCGCGCTTGCGTCTGTACGTGCATGTGTGTGCGTGAGCGCGCGCGCGCGTACGTACGCATGTGTGCGTACGTTCATGTGTGTGTGTATGTGTGCGTGTGTGCGTCTGTAGTGTACTTTGTCATATCATCGTTATGTAATGGAACTTATGGCGAATAATCCCAATTTGTTACTTGCTGGAGAAGTAATGCCTTTGCCCACTCATGTTCTGTAACAGTTAACTTTTTATCCTGTTTTTAAATGTCCTATGACGTCACGCTGAAAACACTCAATGCAGTTATTTAGTTTCAACAGAAAAACAGCGAAAAAGGCAGGGCAAAAAAAAACTGCTCAGACGCAGAGCGGGTCCCGTCTTGGCGCTGTTTTTTGTTTGTGTGTTTAGGCACTATGCACCAACTGGTCCGCGTTACCCCTCTTTGACGCTGCGAATATTTTGGCTTGTGTTGGCAATCAAAATTTCCTTGTTTGGTGGTGGACGTTAGGCATTAACGTTATTTTTATTTTCAGGTCACAATGACTCTAAACATGCTGGTGCGTTCAACTTCTGACACGGAAACAAACCTTGTGGCAGTGGAGCGGTGCTTCGAGTACGCCAGAGTTCCCCAGGAGGTACCTACACTACGCAACGTTTATCGAAATTATTCTTTGTTCTTTAAAAGATTCAAGCTGTACAAGTAAATAAAAGCTGAGGCATCTTCGAAAGCACATGCTCCAGTTTGCCCGAAAAATATAGAAGCAATTGATACACACCCCATTAATTTAATTTATGGAGGTGTTTATTATCGGCTATAGAACCGTGTTGGTTTTTAGGGGGTGGAGTGTTCGCTCTGCAGTCAGTGAGGAACCGAATGCCTTTAACAACTCATCATGAATTGTTGATGTGGATAATTCTGTTTGTTTAAAGGCATGTAACTAGTATGCGTGAACCAACCCCAGCTCCTCCCTCAATTTTATACTACTGATAATTTTCAGCACACAATATAGTCTGTAGCGTGGTATTTTCAAATATATAACACAACGAATGTTGATTTCAGGCACCGTGGGAGAACCCCGACTTCAAACCCGATCCCTCGTGGCCTACGGCAGGGAAAGTAGTGTTCGAGGAGTACTCGACGCGGTACCGAAGCGACCTAGACCTCGTCTTGAAGGAAATTACCTGTGCTTTCTATCCCGGTGAAAAGGTTCGTCTATCAATGTCTTCACGAGGGATCAAGCGCCTTGGCTACAATGTGCTTTCACCTTCGTTCTTAATACTGTAGTAATTGGGTTAATAACGACTCCAAACTCATGAGAACAGTACACTTTAAAATATCCGTGCAGGTGTACTTCGCCACAACGTTCCAGAACGACCAATCAGTGTGACCAAGTGAGGGAATTCGGCAACTTGCGGGGTCTAGCATGCGTTTGAAGTGAAATAGAAACTGCGCCGGGACAACGACGCAAGGCACGCATTTACGTTGTTGTCCCATCAGAGAATGTTTGTTTATTCGCATGCTTGGTGTAGTCATTAGCGAAATTCACACATTTGCTCACGCTGCATGATCGTTTTGGAAACGTTGTTGTTAAGCATACGTGGGGCGATTTCTTAGCATGTTCACACGCTGTTGTGGTATTGTTACGCCACCGAATTTAGATGACCAGATTTCTAATAAAATTTAGATGACCAGATTTCTAATAATAAGTGGTTGCATCAGAAATTTACAAAGTAATACTGACCAGCAATCAGGTGTAATATAAAATAGTGTGAGCACGGCTTGTCGTGTTAAAAGAATGCATAGAAATATAATTACCCCTCACTTATCGAATTCCACCGTTTTGGCTAGAACACACCAGGGGTTTCTCTTTTCATTTCAGGTGGGAATTGTTGGAAGGACGGTGCGGGCAAATCATCTTTGACTCTGGCGCTGTTCCGAATTATTGAGGCATGCAACGGCGCCATCAACATTGACGGGCTGGATATCTCTACGTTGGGCCTCTACGACCTACGTTCCAAGCTCACCATCATTCCTCAGGTACAAAAGTCCGTCTGGTATGTGTTAAGATCCGCATATAATGCAGGTAAAGAAGCACCTAAACATTTATTTGCACTGCAGTTACCGTTCAGTCTTTGTCAGTTTCGCTGGCACCGTCCTCCCGACGTCCGTTTAGTCATCGTCAGGGTCGCTGCCGCTGTCTGCTGAAGTCGCCTTGTCGGAAATGTCTTCCCACAGAAAGTGGTCCTCAGTGCTATCAAGGGCGTTCGAGATGCCGCATTCTTAAAAGAGCGACTGACGAGCTCCTCTGGAATGCTGGCCCACGCATACCGCGATCAGCCACAAAGCACCGTGGAGAAACCCGCGTCAGCCATTCGGTAGCTGTCACTTACGGGTATCCTGTCCTCATCCACTCTTGGTAGCAGGACCCGATGCAGTCTTTGAGAGGCTTGTTGATGCAAATGTCTAGCGGTTGCAGCTGCTGGGATGTCATTCCTCCTGGCATGGACAATGAGTTCGGTGCGGGGTTCGTGCAACAACTTCTTCACGGAATTGGCCAGGTGGCAGCGAAAGGCGTCCAACACGAGCACTGACGGGAATCCCCAACAGTGCTCCAGGCCGCCGACACCACACAAACTTTATCCAGTCAAGCACCAGTGCTTTCTCCACCACGAATGCTGCCTTCGGTAACGCCGAACTGCCGTCATGCATCGCAATTTCTGATGGTCTCGGCACATAAAATAACTTTTCTTTTAATTGCAGCCGAATACTGTTTTAGTGCACCCAACATCTTGATAGACTTGCGGTGAACGTGCCGAGATCCTTCGCGTAGTCAAAACAATCAAAATGGCGCCGGCTGAGAGAAGCAGCAGCCAGTTAACGCCACAGCAAGATGGCGCTCCCTCCGCTGAAACCGAAAGTGCAAATTCTCGGGGGAAAACTTTGGGATCCACATATAATACGAGGCACAAATTTAACAGAGTAAAATTTGGAAAAAAACCTCGTATTATACGCGGGTTTTTACGGTAAGTTCGTAGGGAAAGCTTTTAGAACCTATTTGCCGACAGCTTTCTTTATGTTCAACTTGAAAATACCGCAAGAAGATACAGCCGCTGTATGAGAACTACTATCCTGTGATTTCCGAGAAGTGTTCTGGGGTTTTTTCTCGAGTTGTTTCTTCACCAAAACTTGAACACGTGAGGATTCTTCAATAGAGATAAATAGCCAGGCACCATACTTTTATTCTGTAGCGTGGCTTAATTTGAGAATTGTGGTCTTGTTCAGAACACCTTCGCTTACTTTACTCGCAATTGAAGCAGGCATGTGCAATTTTGTATGGTCATCACATGCCATGCCCTCACCAAGCATAAAGTCTTAAAAAACTGCACAGCCCTTCTCTAACGTCTCCTAAAACAGTATTGAAGATCCCCCTCTTGTAGGTAGCCGTGTGCATCGCAGAACAGATTTGAAGAGAAATTCTCGATAGCAATAGCATTCCATAACTTCGAAATACACTCTTTGCGTTTTGCTGCTATACATTATTCAGGACCCAGTGCTGTTCAGTGGAACACTTCGGTCAAACTTGGACCCTTTCGACACGAAAAGTGATCACGATATATGGCGGGCTCTGGAACAGTCGCACCTGAAAGATTTCGTCACTGGCGTCGAGAAAGGGCTACTTCACGACATCGTCGAAGGTGGCGAGAACATCAGGTAAGTTCGCATTGACCGTGTAAAGATTTAAACCTAGTTTTTGTTTCCTTACTCTTTGATGCCATCACGGAATCTGCACAAGGAGGAAAAAACGTTTTAGTTGTGTTGAGTATACAACATAATGATCTTTCTTTTTTAGAGATAAAAAAGACTTGTCGGTAGTGCTATCATAAAAAAAAAAGATCGAGGTTTATTCGAAGTTCACATTATTGAGGTTACGACGGTAGATATCAATGAGGCTGTCTAGATCTGAGCTAACTGCTTGATTATGGATCAAAATCATGAGAACTAAACCATGATGTAGCAAAGAATCTGGGAAGAACACTATTTTCTGCTTGCCGTTGGAACCAATCAGAGCTTTTAACAGAAGGGTTCAATTAATTTCTTGGTTATATTGGTTCATTTCTCTCTCAACTGGCGTGTCAAACCAGCGCTAAACACTAAGTCACCGTCAAGAGCAAGTTTGCAAGCCATGAAATTTATTTTACCGGGCGCAATGCCGAGGATACTGTGTTTATGATTTCTGTGAGGTTGAAATAGAGATTATCTCAGTCATACGACAATCAAGGTTGCTGCTGCTTCCTTATGCATTGTAATTGCCTCAAAGTGGCTTTGTCTCCGAGGGTTGATCTTGGTGCTTACAGAAACAACAGTGTAATAGGTAACTGTTAGGCTGATAGATTTGGCGCCTCACACACTGCTGAAACATTAATCAATGATACTTAAAGCACCCTGTGAATAATGAGCAGAAAACGTACTTTGAGAAATATTCGTGCGAATTAAAAACTCTAAATCACAAAGAAATAATTGTCCAAAGATATCGAGCAGAACAATCTCAAGTATGGCGCCGAAAAGAAGTCAGAGGACAATAGTAATGAGTAATATTATTACGAAGCAAGAAAGCCTAGGAAATATTTGAGAGAAGTTTTTAGACAACGTACAAAGAATTATGCCTAACTGGCCTGCTCTAGATTTTCGTCAAAGGTGTTCAGAAATAGCTTGACGCAGGTTTAAATAGCATGGTTTTCTCAGGATGGCTTTAAAGAATTTCGTTTTCTATTCGTACTATTCAACCTTTCTCTCCATGTAGCGTCGGGCAACGGCAGTTGGTTTGTTTGGCACGAGCCCTCCTCCGCAAGTCCCGTATTCTGATTCTCGACGAGGCGACGGCCGCAGTGGATATGGAGACGGACGACCTAATCCAGGCTACCATCCGCCGCGAATTCTCCGACTGCACCATCATCACTATTGCTCACAGGCTCAACACCATTCTCGACTACGACCGGTGGGTGCTTTTATTCAGTAGATCTACCTGTTTTATCTCTGCTGATATACTGGATACGAAGGTGTTCAGAAGCGATTAACAGTCTGAAACTTGAATGTGCCGTTAACAAAGCTAACCTATTGCATTTTGCGCAAGATGATTTGTTCTTTAAAAGGACCCTACTAAAACTTTTTCAACTTTTTTCGAAATACTAAATGCTTGCAGAACCTAGTCAACCAACACATCCGGTATTTAGGACTTAGGTCCGGGGGTTGCAAAGTACCTCAGCAAAAAATTGGTGCTCTATCGTCATCATACAACTTAGAAATTCGCTCAGAATATTTTTCTCTCTTTCCCGGTCTTGGCGTTCTTCGATCACTCGAACTACGTCCTCACAGCGGGGTAGCGGCTACTGGCCGGCTTTCTTTCACTTGTAGCAATGAACGTATCCGATAGCCAATTTTCTTTTTAAAAAGCCGCAAAACCAAAGCAGTAACTGAAGGCGTATTTGCAGCGACGACCAAAGCTCTCAATGCCGCTCCGTGATGGCGATGACTATAGTTTTCCCAGTGCTCGCGGACGCGAAGGAAAGGGTGAAAGCGTTTATCGGAAGTGTCGCGGAGTCCATTTAAAAGGTGCTCAAGTCCACAACTGTATGTACAATGTGGGGTATCGCGGCATTTTTTACATTGCGTTCTAGTAAGCTGGAACTGAGATTGGAGATGCTGATTGGACTATGCTGAGTGCTCAACATTCAAAAGAGATTTTTGAGGCACAGATCTGTCAGGTAAACTATCCTGTAAAAATTCCGCTTACTCTCCCTAGTTATGCAGAGGTGACAGCAAACGTAAAAGTGCTGATAGAAAAAGGCTTTGTGTACTGAACCATGTAACCCGCAGTTGCTTCATACCTATGTATCACAAATGTTTTACTCAATACAGTTTTCTAATCCGGGGAATATATTTCAATGCGAAAGCAACAAATGCCCCCTTACGCAGAAACCTCCGTCAGGAAATTCGGACACAAAGCAGCCACAATGAATCGGTTGTACAGTCATTCAGCACAGAGTCGGCAAGATTGTTAAAATGGTGTTAAATTGGACCCGCCGCGGTGGCTCAGTGGCTAAGGCGTTGCGCTGCTGAGCAGGAGGTTGGGGGTTCGATTCCCGACCCGGCGGCGGCCGCTTTTCTGATGGAGGCGAAAAGCAAAAACCACCGTGTGTACGAGATTTCGGCGCACGATAAAGATCCCCAGGTGGTCAAAATTAATCCGGAGCCCTCCACTACGGCGCGCCTCATCGCCTGCGTTGCGTCGGCGCGTAAACCCTACAATCAATCAATCTGGTGTTAAATTCGGATGATCCACGTATGCAGCGAGAACCTCTTTATGGCAATATCGACGGGTGCCGCGTGTGTGTCGCATTTTTTATCTATCTTCTCAGTTATACCTAGAACGAAAAGGGGTCTAGCACACCCTGAATACTTAGCGGCTTGGAATGCCTTAGCGAACCCGCTGTGAATCTACTTCAACGTCATTACACCACTTAGTGTCCTGCCTTGCGGGGATCAGGATAATTAAATTACTTAGGAAATACTCTGGTGCTGGATAAGTCATTAAATAAAAATCTCCTAGTATGCTAGTCTACCACACATTCAGCCGAATAATGCACAGAGTGCATTGAGAATATATTCATCATATGTTCGTGGGGAAAATATTTTTTTATTTATGCGTGAGAAATTATAGCTAAAGTGGCCATTCACAGTAATAGTGTGGACAAAAAGTGTATCGCCGAGTTTTATATGACATACAATTTTAGGTGCGGAGTACCTTAGGACCTCACAATGTCCGTCCGCGTGCGTGCGCATAGAATTTACAATCGCAAAAAATCACACAAGCACCGGCAGGATTCGAGCCTGCGTCTGGTAGACCAGACAGAGAGAGTCAGTCGTCTCACCCACTGGGTTACAACCGTGAATCAGTACCCGAGAGTCAAACGGCTTACTCCCTCACCTGTAACGGTGCGGAGTACATTAGGACCTCCCAATGTCCGTCCGCGTCCATCCGTACGCACACCACCTTCAAGCGATTGAGGGAATAATCAAAATGCAACTCACGGCTCAAATCGAATGATGGTCGGGGCGCAAATGGGATGTGACTCGGGGCGCAACTTGGATGTCATTTTGAGTCCCCGTACTCCGCACCCTCGCCATCATCGACGGAGTGGAGATGCTGCAATTTTTTAAATATTTTGCGTTGGTCATTCCTAAGGATGCTCCCTTGACCGTCCTCTCAGGTCTATTTGAGTCAGGAAGTCAGTGGTGGAGGAAACAAAACAAGAGAACTAATGAATCGTAAAATCACCAAATAAAATTACATCGAAGTTTATTTCAACATTGCTGACAATCATAAGGCGTCCCTGTCAAGAACTGCAATAGCAGCTTCACGGGGCCAAAGAGAGCCGTTGTGCTTGGGCAGACAACAGCACATGATGAGACAATGAACTTCTCATAAAGTGTGCAGTACAGCAATAGAATAAAAATTTGCATTACCGTACAAAGAATAATGAATACCTACAATACATTAAGAAGCAGGTAACACGAAATGCAATTGCAATGAAGAAATGCAGATGCCAATGTGTAAACCGGAATTTGCAATACGACGGTACGCTTATATAAATTTGACGCTTACTTTTGGCGCGGAAGAATCAGAGGAAATTAATGGAAACCTTTCGAGGATACAGACATAACAATCGAATTAGTTATTTGATTACACAAAAAATGCACAATAAGCCCCGTGTCAGGCTGTCACCTACACTTACATCATGTGTTTTGTTAGGGATATTTTGCACTCTCTTCATCAATAAATGTCAAAAGTAGTCTGTACAGCGATTGGGTATGATATATTGACCTATTCTTCGGGTGCAACTCGTAGCATGAAGCAGCGTAACGCAGTTCGCAGAAAATGAATGCACACCGAACAATAAATCAGTGAACAAATATCAGCTTTCACTTCTGATACTTTTTCCAGGGTCATCGTCCTAGACAACGGACTCGTCGCAGAGACCGGTTCTCCACAGGACCTGCTTAAGACTGAGACAACTAGGTTTTACGCGATGGCAAAGGATGCCAACTTGGTCCCGCAGCCCGACCAGGCCTGAAATCATGCCAAGCTTTACACAGAGACTCTGTCACCTTAGAACTGCGCACACGTGCAATTTGTAGATATTTTTGGACCTTAATTTCGTACATTGCCATCATAGTATTCTTATCATGGTATCCTGATTGTAGAACTGGATTCCACATGGGGCTGCACCTAGCCCACTACATGATGAAGCCAAGGTGCGAACAGGCCCCTCTTGGATATTCTTGCACTTTTCAGCCGTTCGTCAACTTTATGGAGTGGTGGCGATTTTTATCGGGCCTTTCCAAATATCAGGCATAAGGGCTCTGTTACGCTGTGACAATGTTTCTGTTCTCTTTATTTTACTGTTTCCTGGTTGTGATTTATTATTTATGTTGCCATAAATAAATTTGAAAAAGAAAAACAGTTTTTCTGAAGTTTGTGGTTTTTTCAGCGGTGGCGTGCACTTTACATTGGAATTGGGTGCTCTAAAACGTCTGCCAAGTAAGAACTTGCAGCACGTTTTTGCGAAGGGGTGGGTTCCCTGTGATTTTTGCTGGGCAAAATGAGCTGCCACATCACTTTGCCAAGTTGAATGGACAGTTCAGCCGTAGCGAATTCCAAGGGTTAGACAAGGGTACATTTATTTCCCTGCAATATTGGCTAAAGGTAGTGACGATTGCTTGGTGATTACTCATATAATCTGATTGGTTTAGGTACAACTGACTTACAAAGATTCATGGCAAATAAATCCGCACACCAGCGTCGCTTAGTTGAGTTAGTGACATCCAGGGGTGCAGCGGGAGGGGGGCTTATGGGGCTTCAGGGCCCCGGAGGGAGAAGAATCACCTAACACTGTTTTCGAAGCTTAGCACCGTCACTTCCAAAAGGCCTAGCACATGCTGCCGAGTGCGTACAGAAGCATACTAAGCAAGAATGTAACAAGCAGCAATGGCTAGCTAGCTGTAAAAATCAGTCAAGGCCATCAGAATTAGGCGCTTCTAAACACCCCAAAGCGTTTGTGAAACAATTCGAATCGCTGCCCAACGTTTAACCACAGCAGTTGCCGCATTTTTAGTGATCTTAGTGTGGCCAGTAAAGCAACTAGCTGATACGAAATAATGTAATGAAGGACAGTTGTGAAGCCAAAATTTAGTACAGTTGAACTCCGCACGGCCAGCAACAGATTGCACACAATGTATTGGAGCCTGCCCCTGCTTGGGGAATTTCTAACCTTTTTCATCGAACGGAACGGAACTATGCATGCGCGGGAATATTAAAGGGACACTGTGTGATGTAAACATTGCGGATTACTAGCGCAAATTGTGTTCGGAGTTCAGCATCCGTAGGCAGTTTTCGACCACTCTGGCCGCGTTTACGCGAATTTATTTAGTAGAAAAATCAATTCGAAATGCTGTCCTCCTCTCTTTACGCTCGCCCATTTTCTGTGGCGTTTTTCGTGTGACGTCAGCAGGAGATGAAAATGCTGGAAAATGGCTGCGCTACTGCACGGTGCCATCGCCGACCAGCCGACCTAGCGTTTCGTCCGCCGGCCGCCGACGGGTCGTCGCTATTCGTTCGCTCAGTCGGCCAGCGTTTTGTCCGCCGGCCGCCGACGGGTCGTCGCTATTCGTTCGCCACAACACCTTGTGAATGAAAGAATGTGTGCCTTTAATTACTTTGTTAGTTTGTACACTGTGTCAAACTCAGAGTCCGGGTCGCTCCACACAAGCGCTGCACAAGTGCACATCGACGCTTCGCTGACTTTACGCTAGTAGGAAAATCTTTAAGGTACGAAGGCGGGAGAAGAGTCATCAATATAGGTACTAAGAAATAAAATCACCTGAAACTTTTACCGTACAGCGCAAAACTAGGGAGCAGGAAGCACTTTTGCGCTGGGTCAAGCGCAGCGGTCGCTAGCACGACCGCAATCTGCGAACGCTTTTCGTCAAAGAAATGCAATTGCTAGCTTGACGTGAGATATTGGAAGTGGAAGTTTGGGGGACACTTCTGCAGGAGTGATATACAAAAATAGTCACATAAAGTACTTAAAATGCATTAAAATAAATAAAAGTGTAACGCGGCTCGTGGCCTATACATTATAAACCTTATATATCTAAGCGGTCTGTGGCCTAGGCGCTCTGGGCGCTGGAATTTGTTTTGAAAGTCGCAAGTTCGAATCCCCGAGGGTACATGTATTTTTTTTTTTGTAAGTTGATTTTTTTTCGTATGCGGCCGATGTTTTCTGAACTGAGTTCACCATTTTGGGCCGTAACGTTCACTGCTCCCCACGAGCGAGATCGCAGAACGCGCGCATACTGACAATGACGCGCTAGCGAGTTCTCGTTGGCGTGCTGCACCGACTGCCACAAGCACCGACTGCTTGCGGGCAGTGGGCCCAGGCCTGAATCAGCACACCCTTGCCTGGTGCGAACTAGCTTTTTACGAACAGACATGAGTGAGGCAAGCTCCGAATATGCGGGAAAAGCGCATGGCATTTGAGAGTCTGCGGTGACGCGGAGGGCGTTCATCCACTGCGTAGGCCTCGTCTAGTGATTTCTACGATTCCAAGCCGCCCTGGGAGGTTTATCTTAGACATTTGACAGCCGACAACATGGCAGAAGCGCGGTACGGCGATAATTGAGAAATCGAGAATGCCCATCCAACAACGCCATCAGATGTCAAGCATGTTGTTTTACAGAACCGAAACCGAAAACGAAACTTTTGATTGCTAACCTTGGGCATCGTCCAATCACGGTGCCCCCCCTCCTGACGTCACAGCCTTTGGTTGGTGCGGCCGCCGCAGTTGGTGCGGCCGCCGCAAACCGCGCATAGTAGTTTTTTTTCTTCTTCGCGCTTTGTAAAATAATTACCGATTGTCAACCGGATAAACGATAGTGTGTGTCACAGTGCCAGTCTAAACCGTGCAAGCAAAAACGGGAGCTTGACAAATTCACTTCAGTGTCCCTTTAAATGCAGAACTTCACTGAACCTGAGTTCTTTATTACATAAAAAAACCGTAATGAGGGCCGACTCGACCTCAGGGTGGGTGTGCCTCTTGGCGTATTCAAAGCATTGTCTTTCAATCTCGCCGGAGTCGCGTTTTTTTCGGCAGCGTCCTTGGACAGTCGAGTGGACCGTCTTCTTAGGCCCGTACTTTTGGCGATGTCTGCCTGTTGTTCGCTGTGTTAGACAGCGTTAATTATGCTTAGTTTATCTCACAGCCGCTGAAATCAACTACCTCGCCGCTGTGGCCCAAAAAAGAAAAAAAGTTGGCTGGCGATTATTTGACACTCCCTAATGCGATATTTGGGCAGCAGCGCTGAGCGCGCGGGTTCGCGATCACTCCTGGGTTCTCTCGACGGCAGCAAAGATGAGCCTCTGCGTCGGCGGCGCGAAGTCCGTCTCAGGAAGGGACCGCGACCCGCGTCTTAGGCAGGGAACGCACACCATCGTCACGCACACGCCCTCCTCACGTTTTCGCCAGCGTCGCGCAGACGAGCGTCTCGTGTGGACACAGCATACTGACCCCCCCCCCCTCCCTCCCCCACCACACACTTTCGGAGAGCGCTCACACCGCCACGGCCACCCGCCCTCCCCTCACAATTTCGTGACACTCCACTCCTTACAGCACCCCCCCCCCCTTCCCTACCGCACACTTTCGGAGAGCGCTGGCGCCGCCACGGCGAACCGTCCTCCCCTCACGATTTCGCGACACTCTGCTCCTTTGCTTTGTTCACTATTCGGTCTTGACATCGTTCACTCGGTTACGACGGCGACGCGGCTCAGCCCAGAGACGGGCACCAAAGGGCTGCGCCCTAAAAGGCCACCGGCACTCGCTTGGCCTCGGCTGCGCCAACGGTCGATTGCACGCCGACAAGGTTGCCCGACAGTGTAGTTTCTCCGCCAAAATAAACACAAAAAAAGAGTGTCGGGTGCCGGCACCGCGAAAGTCCGCTATTGAAATTGAATCAAAACATTTTTAACCCGAATTTTAGTCTGTTGTAGCTGACAGTCTGCTATAGCCGGGCCCCTTATGAGCGGAGTAGATTCCTCGTAAATCGCATGGGGACCAAACGAACCAAAAGAAATAGTCTGGTGTAACCAGAAGTCCGTTGTTGCCGGATCCGCTGTAACGAGCATCAGACTGTCGTTGGTTATTTATTTTACATATTTCTACTTCTCGAAAATCATGTGCGGGAGGGCGATGTACAATCTCAGCACCACCACTCCTCCCCCGAGCAAAATGAGTGGCTACGCCCGTGGTGGCATCGTATTGCGATGCAAGGCAAACGCTTCTAGATCAAACTCAAGGCTTCTCTTCGTGAGTTGGGCTAGGGGAGGCCCGCATTCCTACTATCGTGCGTGATGATTTCATTAATTCCAGGATAATCCCACTTAAGTGTGCATGCACAACTGGGCACGGGCCACAAGCGAAGGTTTGTTCAGAACACATAAAATTCTGCCTACATAGTCGTATACAGCTGCACTGTAAAAATATTGAACTGAGCTGATATTTAAAAGTAGTCAAGGACGACGCAGGGATCGTGAATAAATAAAGTTTATTGGCGAGAACTTGTGCCGCGCAATTATTTTAAAGAATACACAACTGTCGAAGGTAAGTCAACAAGTTTACGTGCATGGACGATCGTCCAGGAATTGTTTGTTGTGCACGTAGTTACGTCAAAACCATCAATGCGTTACGCACCCCACTACGACGACACGCTACGCCCCTTCGCATGAAAGAACTCTGTGGAACCTTTCAGCGTGAAAATAACACCGATACGTGAAAATAACACGAGTACACGAGTGCAGTTTATGCCTGGCCACTCCGCTAACCCCTGGAATGAGGAGGCCCATAGGCTCGCGAGGGAGACAAGTCTCTACACCACCCCTCTGAGTCTGCAGCGCCTTCTCTTCCACATAACCCTTCTTTTAAAGAACGCAGAAAGACACTTCGAAAAGAAATTCAACACCAACTAGCCCAACTTTCAGCCTTAACCTTAAAGCAAAAAAGAACTCAGACCACCGATTCTCGAGCTACTGCACCCGATACCCCGAAACATCCCATGAGCTGCACGTTATTCTTACAAAGACATGGACGGGTCACGCCCTTGCAGAAGACATCCTAGCTCGCTGGGAACACTACCGTCAACACAAGAACGTATTACCACCACCGCTGTGCTTCTGTGCTCCCTGTGCCACCAAGATCGACTGAAAATCAGCCACTTGCAGTGGTCATGTAGAGTCCTGGAAGGAATCCGAAATAGACACAAGCACTTTGGCGTCAAATCTCTGCAAGATTGGCTGTACGCAAAGAATGATGCCAACGACGTGTTGCTTGGACTGTGGTCCTTCGTGAAGGAGGCTTACCTCGTCCATAGAACTTGAACTTTATCGACCCTGAACCCCTTCCCCTATTTCCCCCAACAGGCCAGAGTGCCATCGTTTCTGTAATAAATTTATTAATTCGTTCATTCATGTCAAAACGTTTCCTTTTCTAGAATTGTCCAAATTCTCCCCGTTATTTTGTGGTCGGCGCAATCAAAGCGGTCCTCTGTTTTATTTAGTTGTACAGATTTCTGCCAAAGGAGTTCCGGCTCGTAATGCTGATGGCAACATAGGGCTGTGACGTATCTCTGCCGTAGTTCAAACTTTTTCACAATTTTAGCAAATTCGATGCGTAGAAGGTGGTTTATAACAAGAAAATGAAACGGTCCTTTTCATTTGAAACCTGCAGGTAGTTTTTTTTTTCTATGCAGCGAACGCTAATATAACACACATCGCAAAGCCTCAATGGCTGCTTTGGGACTGTGGAGGGACACGAATACTACAAAACAGCATTAGTGCCGTCACAACATCACCTCAAGTAAATTGTGCAGCTTTGATGATCTCATACTCTCGCCGGTACCTGGCGAGATACGAGCGCATATAGACCGCGAGGAGACTGGAGATCAAGAGCGCCACCAACACAAGGAGGATGACGAATCTGAAACGTCGCATCCGAAGCGCCCATTTTGGCGCATCCCCTGCTGAAGCATTGGCAGCGGCAGCCGGCGAGAGCAACCTCTGCGCGACTTGCGTTGTAATCCGCTTTTCGGATGGGCTCCCGTGGATGATAGCCAATGGCGTGTCGTGGGGCGCCACCATGAGACCAGGAACGACCAACAGTAGTGGAGCTTGCGTGGTTGTTCGCTGTGGCACCACTATGTCGAATGCGTTGCTGCTGTTTGTGGCGCTTTCGTTTCCTTCCGCTCGGCAGCGGCAGTGAAGAACAGGTGGGTCGCGCACGGGCAGCACCCTTTGCGTGCTGATTAGTTCAATGAATGGGCGCGGATACAAGGTCGTGGTTGTGCGCCCTTGTAACTGCACCTGGAAGGAAGTGTCACAAAAAACCGGGAATTTGTTCTTTGACTGCGGATTAAGACACAACAAAAAGTGAAGGGTGCATTTGAAAACTGGGTAGTATCTATTATCACGGCAACCATGAGAATTACCGTCAGAAATTTCTCACGGCAGTCGCCTCTCCATTGGCTAAGAACGCCACCCGGAGATTCTATGGGATAAGTATTCCCTAAAAAGCCGTGTTGGAAGCTGCCCCTGTAGCGCTGTGGTATAGTACGTGGTTTTATTTGAGAAGGCTAGGTTCGAGTCCGACATTGCGATGTTTTTTTTTTGTTTTTTTTAGCTTACGGAATTTTTCGGTCATCGTGATTTGGTGAATGCTTTTTTTACTCTGGTTTTTACCATATCAAGAGATCGACGCACAGGACTTCTAGAATGGGTTAAATTACGTTTAATATGGGTTGCCTTCTGTGTCGTTGGCCTGGGTTTGATTAGGTTTGTTGCAGTTTGGCTGGATATGGGTAGGTTATGAGGCGTTCGGTGAGGGTACGTTATGTTCGTTGAGGTTGTGTTACTTTAGGTCCCGTTGGGATAATATTATTCAGCAAATTTTAGGCCAGCCAGCTTTTATGGAAACTTCCGCGGGAATTTCCCGGAGGTAATTATCACAGCTGCTGTGAGATTAGACGCAGCCTTGAAAAATCTCTCGAATGATCGAAAGGCAATGAGGCACGCCGCAGTGGACGGCTACGCATTAATTTTAGCCAGTGCCAGGAGCATGCTAAAATTAATTAAACAATGCCAGGAGCACAATATGCGGACTCTTGACATAGCGAGAATGCTCAACCAACGAAAGCGTCAGATGCCAAACATGCTGTTGCACAGAACCGAAACCAAAACTGGTTTGAATTTCAACCTCGGACATCGACAAACCACATCGCATCTCGAACACGCGTCACCGCTTTTAATTGTTGTGGCCGCCACAAATTTCGCGTAGTATTTTTTCAGCGTTCAAGCTAGAAACTAAATACTGCTTTATCGACCGGATAAACGATCAAAGGTGGGTTCATTTGAGCCAGTCTATGCACTGGAAACAAAAAACACACTTGACAAATTTACTTCGATGTCCTTTCAATAGGCCGTGGTGAGAACGACTGTATATTTACATGATAAAATTGTCGCCTAAATCACTGCCCTGCTCTTTTTTAATTCGTTATTTTTATCTTTTTAGAAACATCAAATTTTCTGTACTCGATAAAGGAATGGGGTAGCGCGATCTGTGCAAATCCTCTGGACGATTGGAGACCACTGAGGCTCAACACTTTCGTAGCAGTGATTTGCGAATAAGCATATTTCGCTAGTCGCGAAGAAAAAAATGAGATAAGGCTAGGCTTTGCCACGGGCGACTGGCGAACGCTGCAATAGGAGCAATTTACTCTGCGGCTGAAATTCAAGACAGTTGACAATTAAGAAATAAAGTAACACAACCAATAAAAACTATGCTTTTGACACCGCGCTTCGACTCTCTAAAAATCTCACTATTGCTACGCATCCGCAACACTTATTACCTTGTTAACCTAAAGCAAGGCCCGCTTGGAAAGTCGATACCTAAGCTATAGTATCATAAGAATTTGGTTTAAAGGCGAAGCACGATTTGAGGAAAATGAGGTAGGTAGGATAGAGACTCTCCTTATGTATCTCTTATCCTGTCTTTCATGTGTCAGGGCACCCTCTGAGAGGGGATACATCTACACCCCCCCCCTCGAAAAAAAAAAAAAGATGAACAAAAACGCCAATTTGGGCGTGCCAGGAGCGCACCAACGAGCGAACGCCAGCGCCTAAACCCCGAGGCATCATGGTCAAATATGGCAGCGCACTAGTCAGCCAGTCAGAGAAAGCCTCGCAGGAGACCAGTGGCGTGATGACGATATATGGACATGAAAAGGCAAAGAGCCAATGAGAGTGCGTCCGCGATCAAGCCCAGAGGGGTTAAAAGCCGGGCGGACAAAGAGAAGGGACAGGCAGGAGGCGAAGGTGCACGTGAGTTTCAAGGAACGAGCCAGGGGGACGCGACCATGCCAACGACCACGGAGCAAGAATTCTTGCTCCGTGTAAGCGACTATGCCTACCATGCCAGGACGGGAGCGGGGCGACTTCACATCGGCTATGGCATCCTAGGCGCACCACGAACCTGTGCCTTCGTGGCCCCAGCGGCGGCGGTCGGGCACCTGCGGCCAACTTCCACGCTTCGTCGAGCTTCGCTTCGACGGCCCCGAAGGGGGTACGTTCGTGCCGAGAATACTTGGGACCTCCAGTGGCAGCGGCTACCAGGAGGTAGCCACAGAGGAAATGTCAGGACGCCCGGAGCCCACGCCGTCCAAGGAATGACTGAGGGCATCCAACGCCGACATCGAAGCAAGACGAGGATGGCTACCACCGGGGCGCGGCCACGCACGGGTGCGACACGTCAGCGCCGACGGCCGTGGTTTGATTGTAGGGTTTAACGCGCCGACGCAACGCAGGCGATGAGGCGCGCCGTGGTGTAGGGCTCCGGATTAATTTTGACCACCTGGGGGTCTTTAACGTGCGCCGAAATCTTGTGCACACGGGCGTTTTCGCTTTTCGCCTCCATCAGAAAAGCGGCCGGGAATCGAACCCGCGACCTCGCACTCAGCAGCGCAACGCCTTAGCCACTGAGCCACCACGGCGGGTCGACGGCCGCGGTAGGCCAGTCCAATAGAGACGAAGTCGTAGGACACGACTAAGGCGTTGTGGTGGTAGAGAGGTCACCGAGAAGGTGATGGTTTGAGTGGATTTGACCTAATGGTGTAGGACTTTATTGTAGAGACTTGAATTTTTTATTTGAATTGAATTTTGGGATTTTTAGTTCGGGATTTGAGTGCTTGTTGGTTGAGTGCAATTCATTTATGAAGTGGTTTGATTGAGGATTTTTCGTGTGCATTAAATGCTTATTGTGTTAAACATGTCAACGGTTTTGCTGCGTCCATCTCTATGAGCTGGTCAAGACAACCTCACCATCCGTTCACGTGACACTGTCGTATTGTCTTTTCCTTTTTATCTCCATTTTTCTTTAGCGCTATACCCACTATCCTGTATAGACACAACGATGGTATAGCTCCAGCGTTAGATAATGTCTTGTTCGCGAAAGGGAAACATTCACTGGGTTCCCTATATGTGAAACGACCTTGTTGCGCAATTAATTCAAGCTACGCGAATTCGGGGTCAAGGAAATTTTATAGCGGTGCACTGGTCGGCACGGCTTCTCCACATTTTTTGCCGGAGTACTACATTTTTTTTATTGAAATGCTTCGAGGTATAATACTAGCCAAAATTATTTGTTTTTTGATACTATAGTCCTCGCTGGCTCATCAAATTTTTGCTACTAACAGCTTGCTGGTAATACAGTGCCATTCACGTCACGAGCTCAAGGTATCGAATGTAAAGAGCCTGCAGGAGCAGCTGGGGGAAGCTCAATGTCCGAAATGAGGTGGAATTTGAGGCCATTTCGTAATTCATAACGGTACTACACAATTGCTCAAAACGTATGAAAACACGGACACGTAGATGATACAGCGGGAACTTTTAGCTAAATCTCTTGTGCCACTGTAAAAAATTTTACCCTGAAGAGAGAGCTACCGCAAGATAAGTGTGTGCATGATCAAAATGCCTTTTAATTTATTTTTATTTGGGGACGAAATAATGCTACTTCTTCTTCCTCCAAGCAAAATCCCAGAATTCTTTGTGGCGCCCAAATAGTGCAGGGCACAACTGCTTGACCACTTGACTAATAAATTAAATACTAGTCACGCCTCAATCAACAGGTAAGGAACTGCCAACTTATGTCTGGGGTGGAAACAGAATGGGCGAAGGTGCCAAAAGACGCAATAGGCCTGTTCTAAATATTTGCTTTTAACAGCGCAGCGGTTGTAGCTGGCCGTAATGCGTGGTGTGGAACGCGTAACGCGTTAGAAATACCAAGAAAATGCCGGGCGCTGGTGATAGCCTGCTGCGCGGCGTATCTAGTGGATTTAGCAAAAAAAAAAATACAACTGGTGAAAACCCGAGGAGCGCCTCACGTGACCTAGCAACCAACAACGCCACAGATGGCGCAACACGTGCTCCACGGAACCTCGACGCGACTCCAGGAACGCCGAGCATACATCGTGCACGTACGCACCGCCGCTGCGCCCCATCTGTCGTGAAGCGCTGCCGCGCATGTAATGCTTGGCATGAGGAGCCCGACGACACCGATGTATATGATGGTGCATAGCACAGTGCAAAGCAACAGCAGAAAATGTAAATAATTTCAAACTTCTACTAATGCGTTGTGATGCGTTGTTCAGGGCTCCCGTATAAAGAAATCCTGCAGCTTCGCAATGCTTCAAGTATTGAGCGATTTCGTTCAAGCTTCGCGAGTTTTTTTTTAAATGCGAATGCATTTCTTAGCCGCGAGTTGTCTTGCGTCGTTGAGCGGCGTGCGCCTAGCAACAGCTGTGGCGCGCGCCTAGCAACCGGAGCAGGTCCGGAGTAGCGGAGGGCAAGGGGAGAGGAGGAGCGCGCTCGGCGTGTGAGGGCGCTCGCATCGCGGAGCTCGGGGCGGAGAGAGAGCTCGCGTGCGGGCTGGCGCGGGTCTCTCTCTCCTCTCCGCGTACCCCTCTCCGCTCGCTGCGCATATAAATGCAGGGAGCGCGCGCCTCTCTCCGTGACTGCTTGCCGACTGGCGCCTTGATAGCGATGGAAGTCGGTGAAGTCGAATCCCTCGCGGCAACGATACCGCAAAGAAGAATTCGGTGCACCCAATGCATTCGCATTTCCGCACGATCCCCTTCGGGGAGGTGGGGGGATTTTTTTGTTAAAGACGATACTCTTGGGCTATTTAAACGCAGAAATTTTGGTCTATATGTCTGTCTGTCTGCCTGTGACTCGATTCAGCCACCCGGCCAAAGCGAAATGAAAGCTGCGCAATAGTTTTACATACTCACAGCCAAATCTAAACGTCTAAGTCCGCTGTCAGTGTTCCTACTTATCAACATTGCTGAACAAGAACAAGAAATTACGCAAACATAAGGCAGCAAATCAATACATCAGTGGTATTTGCAGTGTTCCTTTATTACAAAATTCATGGTTGCTTGGTTTCTGTGATAGCATATGAAAACTACATTAACGGCACAATACCGTCGCCTGCTGTTGTCAGGGCTACCTCCTGGCGGCATTTAAGAAATCACACGGCAATAGCAAAGAAACGTTCCACTAGATGGGATCGACATTCCGCTTGGAGCGCTCGTGGAGGGGGCAACGTGGTTTATAAACGTTGTGTAGTAGGGTGCCTCAATTCACGCGCGTCTCCGCAGTATGGCAGCGCTGGCATCGAGACACCCGACTTGGAGTGGTGGGGTAAATTTAAACTGACTTGAGCAAAGCTCTAGCGTGTTATCTTGGGAAGAAGGAGACGGGAGAGGAATAACATGAAAGGTGAGCGGGAAAGAGAAGGGAGGTGTTTACTTGGCAGGGCTGCCAGTCGACTATCGTCTGTCGGCGACATTTTCAACGAAACGAGCAAGTGCGCAGCCATATATTTGTTTTTGCTGTAAACGGGCTGGTAGGTTTGATTCTCTACTGAAATGAAATCAAGGCTGACCGGTCAGGAAGGAAAATAAAGGACGCAACGACACAGACGACCAGGCAAAAACAATACAACGAAGTTCCAGCTTCCTGAACGGGAATCTTCTTCCCCATAAAAATCTATTAATAAAAATGAAAGAAAAAATGTGAAATAAATTTGGCAAGTCTAGTTTAGTGCGCTCCCGTTTGAGGGACCGAAACGCCGTATCGTGTTTCTGCTATGGTAGGGTCTCAATTTTGTTTTTCTTCTCTATGAATGTGCAGGAGCAAATTAAGAAGAAGAAATGGACGTGGACAGGGCATATAATGCGAAGGCAAGATAACCGTTGGTCATTAAGGGTAACAGAGTGGATACCTAAAGAAGGCAAGCGTGGCAGGGAGCGACCGAAAGTTAGATGGACAGATGGGACGAAGTCGTTTGCGGGAATAACTTGGTCGCAGATAGCACAGGACCGGGATAATTGCACATCCATGGGGGAGGCCTTTGCCCTGCAGTGGGCGTAGATATGATGATGATGATGACTATCGCAGTTGGATTATGACAGACAACTTCCCGCTTGACCGGCTGGCAGCTCTACACCAACACCAAGCGTTACGCAATAGGACTATACGGCTGCCAGTCGGTGCACTTCACACATCGGCAAAGACGTAGCTCCGCAGCATTCCGAAAGGAAGGCAATAAAATAGCGAAAACAAAACAAAAAAGCCGATGTAAATTGCCGTTCTTCCAGGCGAAAAAACTGTTTAAAAAAGGCAAGCTACTGTCAGTCATGCAGCACGGGAGCTGGGTGGTGTCGTTTCCTGCTACAGTTAAACCTGGATGTAACGAACCTCTATGCGAATTACTGGATTTAACCAAGTTTTTCAATTCCCCATTTCCACCCCCATTGAAGCCCATGTGTTTGCATCCTCTATGTAACGAAGGCGTTGATGTAACGAATTCTCTGCGCTTATGAGGCATTGTTTTGAGCACTTTCTCAAAAGAATCGGTTGGAAAAATGCACTAATTTAGCGATCTTCACCCGCACGTCAAACTACAGTGCGTTTCCAGTGTCAGTTACCCGCTAGGCCTGCCTGTCCACGTGTAGTCGCGAGTCTTCACAGATATCTGTAGCGTCGTTTCCTCGGTGATGAGATTGGCTGCCAGAAAACTAAAAGTTTGGTCTCTTCAAGACAAGCTCGCAATTTTAAATATCGTATCCCCCGGCGAAAAAGTACGCCTTCGCCCGGTACAGTATCCCAGCTAGCACCCTCTCAAGAATTACCATTGCGGAAAAGAGCGTCAAGTTTCCGAAAAGCGCCCTTTCAGCGTAAGTTTGGTCATTGAAACGGGTTAAGGCACCGAAAATTGTCAAAAGGAAAGCTACGTTTCTGATGCAGGGGTAAGTGACCTCGCTTCTGTGACTAAGTTTGTGGGAAAGCAGCAGGCTTAAATCCCGCGGTTCTTCACTGCGAAATAAATACTGAAGAGTTCGTTCACCATCACTCATGTCTAGCATTTTGGTTTTGTTTCTGCTTTATTCAAGCAAGCCTTAACTCGAAACATGGATGTAACTAAAAATGGCAAATTTTTGTCAACTTGGTCACATCCAGGATTAACTGTTTTGTGAAACGGGAACAAACCCGCCTATTAATGACTGGGTTGCAGCCATGCTCCATTTTTATGATAAAAATAGCCACAGTTCCAGGCACACGCGTCTGCCTATTCCCTCATTTGGATAGGTTGTACTCGTACCTTATTTGTCGGTAAGGGGTTGGGGTGGCGCCACTGCATAGGCACATCCGCCGTATTTGCCACTTGAGGTGTCGCAATGCGGTGATACTGTCGGCGCGAACCCCCGGGTCTCTGCATCAAAGCCTGGCCAAGATGCATCCGCCAGTCACTGCTGAGGCGGTCGCTGTTCCACAGGCTATCGTCGGCTTCGACCAAGACCCCGGCGTCGGTGGCCCAGTTGTATTTATATTCACGGACGGCTCTGGGTACGGCTTTGTATGTGGGGTCCTCGACGAGGAAAGAACGGACGCGCCCCGCCACCAAATTCTTCCAGATCTCGTACCGGGTGTCATGCTTAGGTGGCTCCTGCGAAGAGCCCACAACTACATGATTATCATCAACATTATCATCACCGTCATGATAACGAAAAACTGGCTCGTAACATGAAAGTTTATAAAAACCAAGGATTACGGTCTCGTGCGTGAGCCGAAACGTCTTTGTTTTTAGACTATCGTGTTCATAGTCACTTTTTGATTGTCATGTGTTTTCCCGACCAGTCAGGATTTGATTATCATCATCATCATCACCAGCACCACCATCATCATAATAATCATCGTTATGTACATCGCCATCCTAACTACGTACACTGGTGGACACAGACCCTTCCTATCGACTTCCTACTTCGACCTTATTTAGCGACGCCCGAATATGTTATTTGCCTTCGGAATTTTTTATTCCATTCGTTGAATTCATTTTCTCCCCATACTTTGAATGCCACCTCTATGGAACCACATCTATCAAAAGAGTCTACCAGTTGTTACTTCTGCGCATTCGAAGAGGAAAAGTGGCCTGCCCGTACTCAGATAATTGCAATACTAAAATTTTAAGTTACTATTGCCTATAAACGAGCTAAATATTTCATTTCTTTTATGTAACACGTCCCGACTGTCATGTTGTGATTGTAATTCCTCCTCGTGCACATTATCCGCATGCCTTGAAAGCCTAAGTTTACTTCCCGTGCCCACAGCATTCCAGGTCAGATTTTAAGAGCAGCAAGCTTTGTACCAACAATTTTTACAACTGTAAACAGATAGATTCGACAATAGGTAGAAATTTCAACGAAATTCAAACGAATATGCCTAATAGAAGTGCGACACTGCACTGGGCTACAGCACCCTTATGCAGGACGGGGGTGTGCCATGTGCTGCATTATTAATTATTATTTGGTTATAACTTCCGCACTAGTTGCATGAAAGTGTGGTTTTCGTTTCTTGTCTTTGTATTCTCGCTTTGGTTTTTTAGCATCGTGTATTTACGTAACGTGCACAAAATGACCATCTTTCGCTTTCAAAAAACCACACCACTTTCAGCCACTCAACCGGTTACACGCGACTGTGCAGCAAAACGCGCTGGAGAATTTACCGTTGCTCGGAGATCTTCTATTCGGGTCAATATGTACCAGTTATAGGCTGGTGAAGTTCACGGAACCATGCAGAGAAAATAGTACTGAGTTTCAGTGGCTAAGCCGTTGTGCTACTGAGCACGAGGTCGCGGGTTCGATTCCCGGCCGTTGCGGCCGCTTTTCTGATGGAGGCGAAAAGCAAAAACGCCCGTGTGTGCGAGATTTCGGCGCGCGTTAAAGATCCCCATGTGGTTAAAATTAATCCGGAGCCCTCCACTACGGCGGGCCTCATCGCCTGCGTTGTGTCGGCGTGTTAAACCCCACAATCAATCAAAGTAGTACTGAGTTACAAACAACAGCGCAGGAACAGGAAGATAGGAGGATCACACAAACACGGCGCTGACTAACTGATATTTATTGTCGTGAACAGACAATAATAGCATAGATTAGCATAGCATAGAAACGTAGATTAGGTGATGCCCCCTCGTCTCTTAAACTTATTGCATACAAATCCGGTGAGACCCACCCTGGAATACGGGAGCATTGTCTGGGACCCCTACACTATACCCTAATAAAGAATTATGCTTGGAAAAAAAATTGCGCCACCTTCCCACCAGGGGAACCCTGGGGTGATGCAAGGCATCTCACGGGGTTCAATTCGCGTTTCCGTTATGTTGGGTTACACAAATGTGGTTGAAGTGTTAGTGAACCTTAAATGATGCTCAATCACACGTGAGTTCCAAGTACGTAAAGACCGTCTTCATCGGAAGATTCAACGGAGTTGTCGTCGTCAAGCGAAGCACGAGCAAAGTCAAGCGGAGTCGAGCAACTGTGTCAAGCGAAAGCGCGCGCTTAACTGAACGGGCGCCGAGCGCTCACCGCTTTATATGCGCGCTTGAAGGAGAGGAGACAGTGGAGGAAAGTTGCGCATGCGCACACATGCGCGCACAAGCGCTCCGGAGCACATGCGAACGTAGGCGAAGCGCGCCAGCTGTTGTTATGATAATGAGCCGGAGAGAGCGCATAACGCACAGCTGTCGGAGAGAAGAACGGATGAGAGTTTACGCATGCGTAATGAGGAGTGCGGACTACGCCGGTCAACGCGGGACAGGCCGAGTGTAAGAGATGCCTTGCTTCTAAAATTATGGATTGTCAGCTCGTTTTATCTATCAACGTTTTAGACGTCGCGACTCCCCTTCAGCTGTGCTAGAGCTTGCACACCTTGAGCCATTAGCCAATCGACGTAAAAGTTCCCGTCTAAACTTTCTACACCCGCTGTATTTTAATAAACTAGGAATCCGATCACGAGATTACATAACAACCCTGGTCGAGTGTCTCGTCACAAACATAGTCGATGTATTAAGCCGTTTTTTGCCCGTACTCACCAATACAAAAATTCATTTTCCCCAGAACTGTTTCCGATTGTAATGTTTGGCAGAGTTTTCACCCTCGCCGTCATCCACTGCATAGTGATTGCATTCGTATACCCGTTGAGTATGTATCTACGCGTTCATTTACGGATCTTGTATTCGTGCGCATGTCTTCTGAGTGTGTATATCCGTCTTCCTGCTTGGACCACTCAAGGTCCGCAGTATTGTACAAATAAATAAATAAATAACTAAATAACTAAATAAATAAATAAATAAATAAAACAAATAAATAAAAAATAAGTAAATGAAATTATAAATAAAAGAATAAACAATGAAATATTACCCAAATAAATAAATAATGAAAACAGAAAACACGTGGCATACTAATATAGGAATGACAAAGACAAAAACAATAATAAAAGAAAAAACTAAAAACTTCTACGGCACTGTAATCTCCACTACTCTTAAATTTGCAGCAGCCAGCACAGTTTATGTCAGAGCGCCCACACCATCTCTCCTACCAAGGTAGTAAATCTTTTTCCCAGTAAGGGCCACGGAGGGTCTGCTGACGCAATCGTGTTGCCGGGTGTGAATTTCCCAGGCTTCTCTGATCTCCTGCCGCAGCCTGTCCTGATACCTGGCCACCACACGGCACTGCTCAAACGAAGGCGATTAACCCGGGCAATTTGCAACGAGCGCAGCGAACGTGCTCCCTGTTGCGTTTCTTACATAGCACGCGTGCTCCCGAAGGTGATCATTGAGGCAGCGCCCCGTTTGACCCACGTACGACCTCAAAGATACCACTGTCATAGATGCCATAGATACCATAGATTGATGCCGTGTTTGTGTGATACTCCTGTCGTCCTGTTCCTGCGCTGCACTGAGTTGGTACTCAGTTAAGTACCAACTGGCCCGCCTACAATCGGTGTTGCAGAAATGAGCAGTTTCGTTCTTTGGTGAGGGTGTCTTGTCTCAATAGCAGGAATAACATTTTCAAAGCACGCAATAAATGTTATATAGCCATCAAGGGGAACCGATTAAGCAGTGGTGACCCACCAGCCAACCTGGCCCAGTTTTTCTGGAGACGCAGGGACTTGTCGGTGTGACTGGGGGCTGCCAACCAAACACTCCACAAAGAAACCTGCCTGTGCAATTTTAGTGGTGCCTCAATAACATTTGATCGTATAATCTGAATGATCAGTGGAACACTGAAGAAATTGTTGTGCCCTGAATTTGTCGCTTCTGACATCGTGCAGCGTAAAATTTGAATGTTTCTTAGTATTTTTACCTTTTCTTGCGAAAGCAACGTCTCTGAGGGATGGAAATAGCTTGTGTTTGTTACCACAGGCTTTGTACCCCTTCGTATTCAACTACTTGTCTCTCGTCTTCGCAGTCTTTCTTTTACTCCAGGACCAAGGCGTTTTCCCATTCCGTTTCCCTCGCATCTATCCTACCACAGCAGAGTCGTCATTAAACAATCAGATATCCTGGTATAATTCGTTCTCCATAGTGCGTAAATCGCAAAAGAATTCAATCCAAACTCCGCCTTCATTCCTTTGATTTCCGAATAGAAATGCGAAAACGCACGTAGCTAAACGGTGCAATATATTCGCGTCGCCAAATAACTGAAAGCCTGGTAGTAGATCACCTTGATCTAAAGCGGAACAATTGCAGCTGTCGCCCTGAACCAGCGCCGATTACTCGAGATAAATATTCTCATGTAGTGACGCAGCGACCTTACCTCGTCCAGCAGTGTCAGGAGTCGGCTCAGGTAGTTCCGCCAGTGGATAGCGTGTGCATCCGCAACGGGGACGCTTTCGGCGCAAGAGAAGATTATGACGACCGCAATTCCGCGAAAGTGCCGCCAAGACTGGTGCCCCGGTGGGGAAGGCATCTCAACGACAACCACGCCTGTTCTTTTTCTTGTCTACTCGGTTGTGCGACGGTCCGTCGGTTGGTAATCTCGGTTCAAGGCACACCCACGTAGGTGATTGGCCAAAACCTGTTCGCGAAGATTGGCCGCACCATTGTTTTTTTCGAGCGGCATCCGACTGCAATGGCCTTAGTGCTTAGCTCGCCGCCCACATCACCCAACATGTACTTACAGTGACGTCTATCTTTTCACAGGGAATGCCTAAGCTTGTTTCGTACCTTTCAAGCATTACCCCGCAGCTTTTTTGCTTTCCACCTAGTAAATTTTTCTTTCATCTTCCTCCGGCTTATGTATTCAGCTTAAATTATTCCAGTTTGGCACCACGTGCTGTTCACGAGTTCCTAGGTGTTTTTTTTTTTTGCTTCGTTCAATCACCAGTACCGTTTTCATTTGTCATAGAGGCTAGAAACAGTTTCAGGTGAAGGGGTGGACGGAAAATCAGGGGGGGGGGGGGTGCTTTGCAGGCAATCAGAAAGAAACTCAGCCAGGTTATTGTTACTGTCAAATATTGTAAGTTGGCTAAGTGGATTAGGTACACTGCCAACTGACAGCAGTTCTGTTCTTGCTTTTCGTCTAACCCCATTTGAGGTCAAAACTGCCATGTTTGCCTTCAGACAGAACAGGGAGAGGGGTTGGGGGTCCTCACAACGGCCTGGGGGCCGCATAATTAAGCCCCGCGTACCGCACGCGGCCGGAGGGCCAAAGTCTGCCGATCCCAGTTTCATGTATAGCACTTCTTAGCTCCAACCCTTTATGTCATAATCCCTGTACGGCTCTTTGAGGTAATAGAGGGTTTTACGATATGAATACAGCTGCTGTCGTGTGTCGGACGTAAACGAAGTATCGCTTTGAAATGTAAGGAATGTACTGTGACAATCGCAACTAAAACAAATTTGAAAGGAGTCGTATGGCATAATAAAAATTGTTCAATTTACGCAATCCAGTTTCCCCCCTCACCTGAAGCGATTTCTGGAAATGTAATGGCATTTACAATCAGGCACACCGGTGTCGGGTACCTGAAAAAAATAGCACGAGTAATCTTGTTTAACAAGACATTGCACCGTATTTTTTTTTGTTTGTTTCAAGGAAGTCGACAGACAGAGAGAGGAAGTAAAATTTATTGCGAGGGATCGGTAAAACGCCTGAAATCTTTCAACCGAGAAAAAATGCAGCCCTACACTGAAAGCAAGCAACACAGTCCTGAAACATTACTGGCTCATCACAACAAATTCTTTACTGTTGGAAACCAATACCGCAGCACCGTTAACAGAAGCAGGTCGCAAAACTACGGGCATAAAAGCACTAGAGACGACACTCACAGAAGCCCGTAACAAATCTGCAGAGAATTGTACTTGCTCCCTTCGAAACTCTTGGCCATCTCTGTGGTACGCATCACCAGCCGCAACTCACTCGACTCCCTTTCATCGTGACCTTCAAGCATCGTCGATTTCATCCCTGACAGAATCCCAGAGCATGGTCGAAACCCTTCACGACCGTCAGGAGTTACTTCGAAGTTGTTCTGAGACAGGAACTCCTCCTTGAGCGCGTAAGAGCGCTCCTTGTATTCATACGAGACGCGTGTTGACGATTCATGGACGTCCGCGGCGAGAAATCCGCATCGCGCGCAAGAAGGTCCAGGGCGGCGTCGTTGTACTTGAGGCTGTCCAGGGCGACCGCACCTTCGTGGGCCGATCCCTCCTTGATGATGTCGTCGATGACCCAGTTGATGAGCATCTCGTTCCGGTGCAAGAACGGCAGGAGAGCGTGGTCGAACGCCTCCTCTCGGTCAGGGCCCTGGTAGATCTTGACCGCGCACACACTCGTATTGAAGAAGAGGCCTTTGAGGAGCGAGTTCTTGAAGCGAGCGTACTCGTTCATGTCGCTCACGTAGAACTCGAGACGGTTCAGATAGCGGTTCTGACGCAGCATGTCGATGAAGCGCCGTTGCACGCTTTCGCTCATGTCGAAGCGCTCGAGGGTGAGCACCGCCACGCTGGTGGACTCGGCCAGTCCCCTCACGATCTGCAAGGAGGCGCTCTTTGTGGTCGGGCATCGGAGCCGGAGGACCTTGAGAACGCGGCTCGCACGTATCAGTTGGGTCACGAACTGGCCGCCGAGGGGGCTGAGTACCTGAGAAAATGAGGCAAGCACAAATGCACGTCGGAAATCGCGACGAGAAAAAATTGTGCAATGGTCGTATTTTCGCGTGTCGTACTGTAGTCCTATTCTTGTGTGGGAATTCTGATGTTCTGTTGTGTCGTATTCCTGTCCTCATTTTGATAGTTCGTCGTGCCGAATTCCTGTATTGTGACCCTTACATTCCATCAGTAGTTGCACATGGTTAGAATGTAACAGGACTTCCGTTGTGAAAACAAAGCTTTTTGTCGTACGACCGGAATTCCTGTTAGGTTTTTGCGGTGTTCCCGTTGTGATTTTAGATGAAAATTCATCTCTCAGGAGTATGAAGTGCATTAACGTAACGGCTTCGAGGATGACTCGCCTGCTTTGACCGCTCGTTACTGAACCCTCCCTTTCGTCACGTTCACTTGTCTCAGGCTCATGTCCACAATTCTGTACTGTACAAGTGAAGGCAGATGTGAACGAAAACGCACCAATTTCATTACGCAAACTAACGGCAAACTAAGATCTGGCCTTAGTTTGCCGTTCCAGATATGTGCGCCAAATGTCCGCAGGTTACAACCAGGTTGACAGTTTGTAGCGCGGCTTACTCGTTTGTAAGCCGTTCAGCGTTCAGTACGTGAGAGCTTCGTGCCACTGGGTTGTTTCTTCACCGGGGTGGCTCATTAAGTTGCTTGGCGTTTTTTTACTGTGAGGTAATACTCCCCAATAACCGTGCTTTATACTGCGGTTAAATTTGGTCTGTAGCGACACCATCACCATCGTCATCATGGGCGCCACAATCACCATCAGCGGTGCCTGGCCAGGTCAAGAGGGCAACGCACCGCGATCATCATCAGTGGACCGGACTGGCACGTCAGCAGTGACACGCGCCAACAGATCGAACACGACCGAGCGCCTGGGTGACCGCATGTCTGCACCGCTCCCACTCCTGGCCGGGCCTACGCTCTCTCCAATAAAATGTAGGAGGCCACCGCACCCTACCGAGTCTGCTTCCTACAGGTCTATAGTGCTGTTGGAAAATTCTTTGAAAGGTCTTCATCGCTTGCCAATTCCGGAATATAGTGGTGGCCACGAAAAGTTCGGGAAATAATATGAAAATGTAATAACCGCTGTTAACTAATTTTGGAAACTTTCGAGTGCATTACAGCGAAAGAAACATGCCCCCTTCGCCTAAAAAAACTGAGGGTTTTTTCATGCAGCAATAAAAATGCGTCACGGCACGCATAACTATCACTTACGTTAATCTTCAAAATTCCGCTTACACATTTACGTCACCTACGAGCGGACAGATTCCTAATAAACAGAGCACATGTTGTAATATTAGGCGTATATGGGCTTGAGGTTTCTGCGTACGACTGTGCATTACGAAGTCAGCTATGGTACAGAACAACCAAAGGTATACGGCTCACCCCAAACGCGGAACGCAATTGAAGGACAGATATCACTTTAACTTCAACAAAACATTTCACTTACTTGCGGTGTATCGATGCAGAGGCTCGTCAACGTGCAGGTTGTCGTGCGCAAAGACCGAAGAAAGGGTTCTGCTGTATCGCACTGCTTGTAAAACAGCGAGATCTTGGAGAACATGCAGCTGGTCTCCGCAGCCTCTTGGAGCAAGGCCATCTGGCATTCCTGGTAGACGCAAGTAACCTTAACAGAAACGTTGAGCTGCATCATCATTTGCAGAAACTCGACCTGCTGGTGATCCGCGCCTTCCAAAAAGCCGAGGTTGAGTTCTGCAAGTCGTGGACGCTCCTTGACAACGCTTAGAAAAGGGAAGGCGTCTACGCAGGATAACCTACAGTCATCCAAGTGAAGCTCTTTAAGGCTGTCGCTCAGGGCCAAACCTTCAACGACACCTTTCAGGGCCTCGGGGACAAATTTAGAACCGGAAAGAACGAGATACTGAAGGCTGTTGGTGGACACGATGGTTCGCATGTGTTCGGCTGCGCTGGTCAATGTTGGGAACTTTCGGAAGTCGACGCACACCCTGATACGGGTTATAGAGCGGCACGTCTCCAAGAGATTCGATAACGCACCAAGGTCTTCTGTAGATTCAATCGGTGCCTCAAGAACAAGTGCATTGAGGGTCAGACTTTCAGCAAGGCCTTCCAGGATCATAAGCATGTCGCAATCGAGGTGCAGGTGGAGCCTCTTGACACCGGACTTGCCGAGACGCGACAGGGCTTCCGTGTAGGCAGGTACCGGTTCGTTTACGGCCATCTTGAGTCGGAAGTCCGCCAGCTGCCTGTGCTTCACTATCCTGTCGATGAGTTCGCTGAACGTGGCAGCTCCCATCTGGATGTCGATGAGAATAAGGAACTTGAGGGACACGTTATTCTCGACTGCCTGAGCGAGAAGTGTGCCGCTGTCGCTGGAAAGGTGCATAGAGGCCAGGCCCAACTCCGTCAGACGACTCATGCAGCTCAGTGGATCCAGGATGGGGTGCTCAGGAATAATGGCGGCTGGTTCCTTCAATGGATCGCTGCCACGAATCTCAAGTTTACCTACAGCGGGCGTGAGCTTGAGAAGGGAGCCGAAGACGAGGGAATGACGCGGGGCCAGGACTTTGGTTGAGACAACAACGCCTGTGATGCAATAATGCTGGCGGAGGAACCAGAGGTACACGCAGAGGAACATCACGTCTGAGTCGCTCTGAATGTCGTCGGGGTCCATTTCGACAGTACGGAAGTGAAGTGAGCCTCTGTGGACCTGAACTACTTCCACTCCCCGTCGGTTGAAGAGATGGTTCAATTTGACTTGTTGCTTCAAGGTCCAGCAGGGCGATTCGCCTGAGTGACTGCAACCGTCGGTGAGGAGGGTGGTGCCATCTTTGTTGAACTCGCCGCTGGCGGCGTCAAACATGGCTTGGATGTCGTCTACGGTGCCAAACACGTGGGGCGCTGCCTCGGCGAGTAGTTTTGCAAAACCGGGAAGACTGGCCCCGAGGTCGCCCTGCGGAAACAATATCAAGCATTGAAAATGGCGCTGGGGATTTATTTTACCGAGCTACAGCTGGCTTATGAGGCCCACCGTTTTGTGATGCCGCGGAATAGTTTTCGAAACCTGAAAACACTTATTGTGTGCCGAAGCACGGACACAAGGGCTCCGAATTTGACCGCCATCTTAGAACCGTCAACCTTTCAAGCATAGCTCGATAAATGTTGGGGGTACATTCATGACTGGTGGCTATTGATTGTGCTCGGCTGTGCATGAAGGAGGAGGTCTGAATGTAGGGGACACATTTCGGTGTGTAGAACGACTATTTCCAGCTGAAACAAAGCAGGATCGACAAACTGGGGGAATGGATAATAGACGTAGGTGTCCAACTACGTCTGCGGATAATTTCGCTGCTTTGAGCAATCACCTTGCAATTTTAAAGGGTGTGCATAAGTGATATTTACTAACCGCGTGCAAATTTTAGAGATATTTTATAGTTTTTAAAATAAAATTCCAGTCTTTTTAGCTTTCTTTTTCAGATTAAGGAACATTCAGAAATACTTTTACAGGCACAGAGCTGAAACATTTCTGTGTTAAATGATGCTTGTTTTAGAACCAGAACAATAAAAGTGGTCATAACCGTTAACTCAGAAAAAATGTACAAAACATTTATTTTCAACCGAAAAACAGTTAAGAGAATTGTGGAGAGAACATCTTTTGGTTCGGACTGTGAACTGCATTGATAAATTCACAAATAGTGGCTTTGGAAACTAATAGTAAAAATGAACTATTCTTTTTCTCAGCGGCAATGGTTGAGAAACCCAACTTCAAAGTTTTCGTTTCATTCTGTTTAATTGGAGCCTTTTGCACGAATTATGATAAAAGCGAGGCAATGCCACTAGCCCAGTGCACCTCAGGAGTTGAAAATCGCTCTAATTAGCCAAAAAAGAAGTGACGTGTGCGCGAACGTTGATTGATTGATTGTAGGGTTTAACGCGCCGACGCAACGCAGCCGATGAGGCACGCCGCAGTGGAGGGGTCCGGATTAATTTTTACCACCTGGGGACCTTTAACGTGCGCCGAAATCTCGTACACACGGGCGTTTTTGCTTTTCGCCTCCATCAGAAAAGCGGCCGCCACGGCCGGGAATCGAACCCGCGACCTCGTGCTCAGCAGCGCAACGCCTTAGCCACTGAGCCACCGCCGCGGGTGTGTTTGCGCGAACATGCTAGACGACCGA
This sequence comes from Haemaphysalis longicornis, assembly GCA_013339765.2. Classification (NCBI taxonomy): domain Eukaryota; kingdom Metazoa; phylum Arthropoda; class Arachnida; order Ixodida; family Ixodidae; genus Haemaphysalis; species Haemaphysalis longicornis. The sequence goes on along the minus strand of CM023455.1, from coordinate 136,204,842 downwards.
CCAGGCGTCAACAAACATTTCGCAATTGCATGCGCAATGCCATTTCAACTAACACAGCGCCATTGCGGCATTGGTTGAAATACCGAAAAATTGAAGTAACCGAGCACTATATCTGTCAGTATAGATAAAAGTAAGCGTTAGTACGCAGTTTTTTAAAAGAACAATGTAGGTACTACCGTGCGTTACTGGAAACTTACAGTGGATAGGCGGAGCAACACGAGGGTGCGCCTGGTGCCATTTTTAAATGACCTCTGGTACGCGTCTGCGCATGCCACTTAAGGGGGGGCAGTGCTCTTAAAACAGCTTCCTTTAATTGTAATGTAAACTCTGTGAAACTTGTCAGTGTTGCAGCTTTTTCCCCACTGATTTCAAATATGCCATTTATTGAGTCAGTCAATTAGTTATTAAGGTAATTAGAGAGACATTTTTGGACAAACAATAGACGAAACACTGTGGCATAAAGACGTAATCTTTATATTTTCCAATACTATAAACCCTGGTGAGTGCAATAAGAGGATCGGTTTTTTGGCGCACTGCTTGGAACTAATTTGACAGCTCATTAAACCTTGCTGGCACCAGTGGCAAGGAACCACTTCGAATGCCCATTTTGAAACCCACGGTTTATTGAGCGGTAAAATTAGTTCCAAGCGGTGTATCAAAAAACCGATTCTCTTATTGCACTAACCAGGATTCATAGTATTGGAAAATATAAATATTTCAGTTTTATGAGTAACTCTTGTCTATCGTCTCTCCAAAAATAACTAAATGTCTCTAATTACCTTAATAACTAATTGACTGACTCAAGAAATAATGACATGAAATCAGTGGGGAGAAAACAAGACTGGCAAGCTTCACAGTGTTTAATTAAAGGAAGCTGTTTTAAGAGCAGTGTCCCCCCTTAATGGGGCTGTTTTAGAAGAATGTTACCATAACTTCGCACTATACTAAAAACTTTTTAGCCGGTTTTGCCTTCTATCCCTCTTATTACGAAAGAATTTAAATACTACACAAAATAGGTTCGATTACAACTAATGCAATTCCGTATTTGAACCAAGGACCCCATATATATGGTCGTCCGCACTGCCCAATGAAATAACTCTGAACAGTAACCTTTTAAATTTCTGTGACAGCCTAACTTCAGCAATTAAACACAGTATTACCAGGAGAGGCCAAGCATTCACTTTTTGTATGAAAGAAATGAAAAAGGTCTGTGCACTGTAACAACAGCTATTAAAAATTCAGCTGGAGATCGATCAGATTAGAAGAGTCAGATCGGTCAGACATGCACCAAAGACATTGCCGGTCTTCGGGAAGCTTATTGAAGACTAAACGGGAGTGTACAAAAAAAAAAAACAATGACAATCACTTTTCAAGGGGGAGGATTTTTTTCGTAAAACGCGTGAAAAGAAAAGGCGTTGGGACATTGCTCAGGTTAATCGGAAAAAAAAAAACCCGCCCGCATCTTCCCACGGGGGAACTCGAGTAAATGCGTCGCAGAGTGGTGGGGGTATCGCGTGAATGTTGCGTAATTGGGTATGGTTTGGGAATGCTTCATTGTTATTTCGTCTTTATTATTCTTATTTATTGAATGAAGGAGAAGCGAAGGCAGGGAGTGTAAAGTTAAAATCTGTCTTTATTGCTTCGTGCCGTCAAGCAAAGCGTCAAGTCAAGCGAAAGCCAAGCAAAGACGCCCTTGACTGAATCCGAACGCGCGCTCCGCCCGCTTATATACACACCGCGCCGCGGTTCGATTGAGAGGAGTTCGGGGGAGAGACGCGCATGGCGCACACTTCCCGTACACAAGCGCGCGAAACTTTCCACGCACGCCCACCACGCAGTTTCTCACGTGTACCACGCCCTGCCGCCGTTACTGTTGAGCGCGACGCAGCGCACGGGTAGGTACGACACATGCGCGCACAGACGCGCTCCCCCCGCACCGTCGCAGCTGTTGTTGAGAGCGAGGAGGGTACGGGGGAGATTCGCGCACCTGCGCCTCGACGCGACGCACATGCGCAGTGAGCGTGTGGACGGCGCCATCAACATCGACGAGTGACATCGCGAGCCTAAGAAATTCTCCGCATTTAAAAAGGTCGCAGTCGAGAAAAAGTCCATTCCTGCTTAGTAAAATGGAATGTGCTTGCCACTCTCGCAGTACGCGCGCTGGGGAACATTCGCGCCTCGGTTCGCGATTTTACCGCTCCGCGCATGCATGACTTACGGCTGTACTCGCGTTCACGAAACATTTTTCGCGCGCTGCGCCGACAGCTACGTCAGAAGTACAGTCGCCCAATACTTTGCTTGCGCGGGCCGCGACTTGTCTGCGTAGGCGCCATATGATGGAGCCAAGGTGCGAACAGGTTCAGGCTCATCGCGGGCGCAGAAAGCGCGCCCAGCTGGGCTCAGCGTTTGCTAGGTGGTTCCTTACTAAAAATAGACCCTTTGCAAAATGGCCAAATCGTTGGCGGAAAAGCAGCAAGCCACTCTGGCAACACTGTGCACCCGCTGCGCCGCCATTAGAAAGGAAGCGAAAAGGCTGCGAGCACAGAGTTTCTACGGAGTAGCTATCGTCCATCGCACGTAATTGCATACGCGTCCCGCGAAGTAGTTGGTGTTCCCACTGCAGGATGGGAAAATAACTTTGCCGCCCTTCCTTCGATAGAAGGGCGGCATATTCAGGATTTTTATTCTTCGAGGTCGACCACTCAAAGGTCCTACGAGTACGAGCGATCATACGTAAGCGTGGAGTCCTACGTTACGCCATCGTCACTGTTGACAAACAGCAGCAAGCAAAGGTTGGATGTGTTGCTAATAAAGAATAGCCTTAGCGCTGCCCTCCTTGTTTGGTTGTCGAGTTTTGTGTTTAATCGATGCGCCCTTGCCCCGTGGTAGCGCGGCTGGCCGCTATGAACGGGCTATGAAGGGTCCGTCTCTGCTGAGCGCTCACTTTGGCGTATGTTCCAAACTTTCAAAAACTATTCGCGAAAATTACCAAAGCATGCATAATGAACTGATTTTGTTCTCTGCTAGAGGTCATGTTTGCGATTCACCGCCTCTGTACTTGCGGCGCTTAATTTTTCCGTCGGTGATGCGGGTGCTAATGCGGGGAGCGATAGGTCGCACGCGTGCGTCAGCAGCGAGCAGAGGCAGTCGACCTTGAGAGGAACTCAGAGAAGGAACAAAAACACAGAAGAAATGGAGAAAAGAAGTCGCGTCTCGACTCGCCCCAGACGAGCCGTTGTGCGACGGGGTAGATAAGCGGAAGCGATTTTTAACAGCTTAATCTTCGAAAGGTAGTGGTAAACAAACACCACTCTAGGAGAGAAATATTACTACGGCGATGGGGCAACAGACTCCTGGGGCAACAGACTCGTGAAGCCGTGGGCGAAAACGCGCGACCGCAACGGCGTTGCTACGACCTGCTTCCTTTCTAATGGCGTCGCGTTCACCACCAGTGTTACCATTGCTGAATTCTCAGCGTTGTCCGCCTTTTTGCAAAGGGTCTGTATCACCCCCCATGTTAGGCCACGAGAAGCTGGATCTGGCTGTGCCACCCAGATCCAGCTTCTGGAAAAAAATGTCTTCAAGTACACCCGTTCAATTTGATAACAGTATCACGGGAGCGCCTGAGCGTCGGCCATTCTGTTGATCCGCCCCGTATAACGGAGCTACACCGCAAACTTGGCGAGAGTCGCGGCATGTGCACTAAGCACTGGCCATCGTCTGCTAGGCTGTTGGAAGGGCAGAACGCCGGCCCCGATTTTTTTTCTTCGCCTATTATACTGTCTGCTGACGGTTTGATAAGCGAAAGCAAGCGAAAGTGACTAGTGGCAGCAGCCTGACGTTCCACGAGCAAATCTCGAAATGCGCGTTTTTTAGCGATTTATGGCGTATTGATGTAACGGGTCTTCTCGAGGGTGCTCTCAGCTCCCGAAAGAGCCTAGCAGACGAGGGCTACGGCAGCTAGTGCTTAGTGCGCATGCGACAACTCTCGCCGTGTTTGCCGTGTCACTCCGCGTCAGGTGTACAGGGGGTATTAAAAGTGCGAACGACGGAGCGCACAGCCTCCGACGCATACTGCACCCTCTGGCTGCAAGGTCAGCAAACTGCGCGCATGCGCACTTCGTCCTGAGCGTTTGAGTGTGTGGCCTAGATTTACGGTGAATGCTTGATTAAGAAGCGACGCCGGTCGTTTATTTTGAGGTCCCTTTTGACGCTGCGTCACCGCTGGGCAGGATGATCGTTGAAGGGTATCATGCGAGCTGGAATCAGCCTGCTGCGGGCTTGGCTTCCGATGTAGTAGATAAAAGGATTTTCAGTGGCGACAGAGCATAAAAAGGCGCCTCAAAAGAAACGACCGGCATCACTTCTTTATAAAGCATTTACCCTAACAGTTGGCCACATACTCAAACGGTCTCAAAGAACGACGCGTGCGCGCAGTTTACTGAAAGTGGAGTCCGACGGTGCGGCATACATCGTAGGCTGTGTGCTCCATTGTTCGCGTTTCTTTTAGTACCCCCGTAAAACAAATCCAGGGGTTGCTGTGAAAACGCAACTTCCTCACGGAGGGCAGAGCTGTGCTTCATGCGCCATATAAAAGCAATGCCCTAAAAAGCACCACTACTCCAGCAAAAAAAAAAAAAAAATCACATCTCCACGCCGTGAATGATGCCGAGGGTGCGGAGCACTGACGCAAGGTGTGTTGCGCTTGTGTGATGAGCGCCATCGTCCGTGCGTGCTGATGCACTCTGAGTTTTAAATGATTTTGAGGTGCAGTAAATGACAAGCGCCACACGAAAGACAATTCGCGTACCAGTAATTCGCACCCTCGGCATCGTTCACGGAGTCTTTTTCTGCGAATTATCGTTATATAGTTTAGGGTTATTGCTTTATTTTTGCGTTTTCTACCCTTTGAAATTCGCGCTCTTTGCTACTGCTGTTACCGGCGCTCTACGCACAGTGTGCGCCGCTCTCGATAGATGGCGTACAATGCTGTGCGCACGTAAGGCCCCTTGCGCACGGACATCGCCAGACATCGGCATGGACATTGCGAGGTCCTAAAGAGCATCGACCTTAAAATAATGTTTAGAAATATAACCTGAATGATTTACCCTGAGAGAGTAAGTTTAAAAACAGGCTAAGCACTCGATATTCAAACCCACAGCGTCGGCGCGCATGATAAGAGAAGCTACCTTGACACCAAAAAGGCAAGCTCTTTTCGACACGGATGCTCAACGATGAGTGGTCGGGGGTAACTAATTGCTAGGTACTCTCAAGCAGGTAGAAATTATCCTCCGGGGTGTACGAGCTGAATATAGGACACCGCGGGGACAACCACCGCAGACTTTCTCGGTTCAAATCATTAGCGCTTGCAAAGAAGCCTTGTTCGTTAAGGTTTTAAACAGGACCGCCGCCATTACCAGCACAAAGAATAAAGAACGACATTCCAACTTTGTTGCCAGAAGACCTCACTGAAGTGGAGCGAATTAGATGACAACTTTTGTACGATAAAATTACATTTTTAAACGACAAAGAGCAAATCAGCAAGTCTTTGTATACCTTCAGACGTTCCTAACAGAGCCATATTGCAGAAACTAGTAAAATCTCGAGATATGCAAGCTTAGAACTCATTGGAGGGAAATGCTTTCTGTGCACAACAACGATATTTTGAAAAAAAAAATGGTCGTGTTCTTTCGATTACTACGCAGCTTCACTTGCCATTTCGGAGGCGAGGGGGGCCGAGGTGTTGAGGCACCGCCCCCAAATTTTCTGAAGAGGGTACGAGCCGAAATTAGGACTATCGATTTTTTTTTCTGGAAACCTGTCTTAGGCAATGACGCAATTCATATTTCTTGCATTATGTGTCGAAGCTTGCGTACCGTGGAACAGTACACGACACCTTACGGCCCAGGGCACCTAAAACAGTGCCTAATAATTCTGGACATCGCTTGCTTCCGTGAAACTTTGGCACAGTGATGCATGTTATACAGTGTGCAGAAAAAGGCCGTAAATTTTATACACTCACGGGGTCATGTGTTAACACTATAAAACAGTAATACAGGACGATGTGCGGATATACTTGTATATTTTGCTGCGCAAATCAGCCTTCGTTTTACACCGAACTCTAGACAGAATACTGTTGGTAGAAGTGGGCGATATCTTATTTCATACAATATGAAGTTCAGCAAGATTCGTTGACGGGATAGTTGGTCAGATACTTGAAAAGCCATGGGGATTCCGCGGAAAGACGACACACATGCGCTCGTCCTATTGTCTTCCCTGTGTGTGTCGTCCTTCTGTGCAATCCTCATAGCTTTTCAAGACACAATGTGCTTATTCAATAACGCAAAATTGATTCCCCTCCCAAACAGTCTTGAACAAAGCCCTCTGAGAAACAAGGGATGGTGGTGTACGAGGTCCGCGCAGAAGCTAAACTGAGCACGGGAGCGGTGGCCGAACTGCATCGCTGCGCCGCGTATGGCGCCGACGGGAACCATGGAGCGCCGGTCAAAGAGTGTGTTCGCACTGCCCCGCCGCCCTATCTGATATGTTTAATCGCCGCTCTGCTGGCGTGTCATGCTCGGCGAGACGGTCTTCAAAAGGCAGCGCTGGGCTATACAGGGGCGCTGGTTGCACTGCCGCTCGCAAGCATCAGCGGCGACTGAATCCGCTGCTCACGAGCTGGACGGAGCTGCGCGCGCCCGGGTACGTTCGTTGTTGCGCGCTGTAAAGGGCGGCATAAAATTGTAGGCCGCTGCGGTTTGGCACAGCATGTCATTGCGATGTAATTAATAGTAAGCCGGCAACAAAATTGCCCTGGACAATATAGAGAGCACATTCACAGGCATTTTCGTTGTTCGGGAAAAAACCTCACGTCCGACATTGTTTTTTAAATTTTGGGTTTGTCGCAAGTTATTGCTGCCGCTCTGTCCAGGTCTGTTATGAAGAAAGAAGAAAACAATCACTGCCTGCTATTATAGCGGGCCTCATAGGGCGCATCTTTTGCTGTCGCAGTAAAACCGACGTTGTTATTTTTAACGAGCACCATATATCAGTTCAGACAGTGTTGTCAGATTTAAATTAAACTCCGACGACGACGACGACGATGATGATGATGATGATGATGATTGCTATTGGTTTCCCCTTTCGCATTGGTTTCGCATTGGTATCGCAGTGAATTGAAAGATGGCTTTACCGCATGACCCCCATGTCTTGCAAAAAAGCACCGTCAGGGTCCTAAATGACCGAAGACGAGTATAGTCGTCATGACCAATGACGACCATACTCGTCGTCGGTTAATTTTGGTACAAAATCTTATGACGGCTATCCTCGTCAACGGGAGCGAAAGGATTAATGCGACAACAAAATATGCGCCCTATGAGGCCCGCTGTAATAGCAGGCAGTGATTGTACCTATGCTTTACGGCGTTGTCTATCACAGAATTTTCACCACATGGACATCTTTTTCCCCTTTCTTCAGAACATACCTGGACTGAGCGGCAGCAATAACTTGGGACAAACTCAAAATTTAAAAAACAATGTCGGAAGCGAGATTTTTTTCCGAACAACGAAAATGCCTGAGAATGTGCTCTCTATATTGTCCAGGGCAATTTTGTTGCCGGCTTACAATAAATTACATCGCAATGACATGCTGTGCCAAACCGCCGCGGCCTACAATTTTATGCCGCCCTTTACAGCGCGCAACAACGAACGTACCCGGGCGCGCGCAGCTTCGTCCAGCTCGTGAGCAGCGGATTCAGTCGCCGCTGATGCTTGCGAGCGGCAGTGCAACCAGCGCCCCTGTATAGCCCAGCGCTGCCTTTTGAAGACCGTCTCGCCGAGCATGACACGCCAGCAGAGCGGCGATTAAACATATCAGATAGGGCGGCGGGGGCAAGTGCGAACACACTCTTTGACCGGCGCTCCATGGTTCCCGTCGGCGCCCATACGCGGCGCAGCGATGCAGTTCGGCCACCGCTCCCGTGCTCCGTTTACTTCTGCGCGGACCTGTACGTGAAAGAGGCCCTGAAAAGGCCACTTGAATCGAGGTTTCAGATTGTTATCAAGCACAAGGTAAGATGGGTGTGGCTAGGCTTACGACTAGAGTCCGGTGGTACATTACGGGCAATGCCGCAGTTGCCACAGCTCACACTTCTCGCCTAGGGCAAAATATTTCTTCAGGTATAAGAAAGTAATTTTTTTAGTAGGCTGTCTTGTCGAACAGTTACACTAAGCGGGCCAAAAAGTAAAATGTACTCACGTTTGCTCTTCCGTTCACGTTGAGATCCCGCATTGTGGACGATCAAGTCGGCCTGTTCCCGTGACGAGCAGTCTGTTTGCCGAAAACGGCGACCGTGAACGCGATGGGACGACAGCGGAGACGAATACTTGACCCTGGAAGCAGTCGTGTTGGTATGACCCAATCGTCAGTAAAGAACAGGCGTATTCGGTGATTTGGGGTCGCTGCGGGCGCTCTTCTGATTCGCAGCAAAGAAACACTGACGTCACCAGACGAAAAGACCAGACAAAAAGACAACAAAAAAAAACCATCAGGCAGATAGCGACGGACGCTGACTAGGAGGGCGGACGTTAAGGCAATAACGCTTCTTACTGTGCAACTTCAGCAGCCAAAAGCGCTGTGGCCGATAATCTAAGCACATCGCAAGCCCCGCGATAATCGATAACAGTGCACGGTTACTCAGACTCACGGAACGAGAATATACTACATGCGGCCCGCTGGTTATGCGTGTATACTCTAAGGGACCACTAAAGTGAAGATGCAATTTCGCCGCTATCCCCGCCTTACAGTGCCATGGATGTAAATAAACCAGCAGCTGCAAAAGCAGTTGCGTGAAGAAGCAATGGTCAATGAGCTACGAGCGCTGGACATCAGAAGACATGCCGTGGTTAAGTTTGTGAACGAAATATTATCGCTTCGTCTGCTGTTCAATGAGTTAGGAACATTTATCAAAAATATTTCAGATGTTTTGCTAAGGGCCTGATGTGACGCTATACGCCATAAAAGGTTATTGAACATACTTAGCCGCCTATGGAAAGTAATGTCGGTGAATTTAGTATACTAACAGGGACCATGAAGAAAAATACAACTGTGTTCAGTTTGAAACAACCAGCCTTTGGTATTCCACTCAGTTTTGTTACAGCCACGAAGGACTTTTTTCGATCGAGAAAACAGAACAAATGTTTCACCCGCCGCGGTGGCTCAATGGCTAAGGCGTTATGCTTCTGAGCACGAGGACGCGGGTTTGTTTCTTGGCCGCGGCGGTCTCTTTTCTGATGGAGGCGAAAAGCAAAAATGCCCGCGTGTACGAGATTTCGGCGCACGTTAAAGATCCCCTGGTGGTCAAAACGCATTCGGAGCTCTCCACTACGGCGCGCCTCACCGCCTGCGTTGCGTCGGCGCGTTAAACCCTACAATCAATCAATCAATCAATCAATCAATCAATCAATCAATCAATCAATCAATCAATCAATCAATCAATCAATCAATCAATCAAAAGAAATATCTAGAAAAGTTCTAATTTCGTTAAACATTGAAGTATGAAGGGGTAAGAGTGACTCAACATGAGCCATCCCTAAAACATACTCATCATTACGCTTACGGGGGTTAGAGTTCAAGTGATACGATCGAATGAATGAGAGGCCCATCTGCAATCGCCGAGTCATTGTTCGTGACGGTGGCTGAATTAGGCGGTCGTCAGTAGCAAGTTCAAGATTCTGTGACATCATACAGGGAAAAAGAAAGAGAGGGAGATAACAAATCTGTATTCATAAGCTGAAGTAGTGACGGCAGGGCACCTTCCCGGTGCAGCGAACCCCTAGTCGGAATAGCCAGGCTCCAGCTTGCCGTTCAGGCCCTTTTCGCCAAGATTTTCTGGGGCCCAAGTATACCGGGTCAGCCAGACAAGTCTTCCATCGCCAACCGCGCTCCTTCATCGTTCAAGCTGGCATCACCGTTACTTTTCTTCCCTGTCCTCTACTCTCGTTTCTTGTCCCGCTTTTGTTCGGTGCAGCTTTAGAATACGCGCAGAGGCTTCAGCCACTGGCCATATTTATTTGGGGGAACCGTACGTCCCCATAAAGCAATAAGACCAGACGTAGCATACGGGGTGCTAAAACTCTCTATTTACGCAAAGGCGGCGGTGTCTGACTATACTCTTCGGTTACGCGCGTTTTCTGCAAGTTGAGCGAAATCTTGCTACGTTTGGAAGTTTGTCGGGGATCTTGGGAAGGAACTAAAACTTCTGTTTCAAGCATTAGGGAGGCACATACCTTTCAACGGACGCGTGCGCTGCCATCGTCCTTTCCTTTCACTGCCTTACCCTCCCCCCTCCACTTCCCTTCCCCGCACAAGGTCGCATGCAGCTGAGCTGCCTGCCGAGCTCAAAAATATCCGCAGTGCACTTCCTTTCCTTTTCATTTCCCACAAACCACAACAACAAACAGCAAAGCGAAACGATAAAACGGCTCAATGCACTGAATGAGCATAGGCGGCTTTGGAATGCATAGGGCGCATATAAATGTTGTAGTTTCTCGTAAGGACGCGGGAAATGGAAATTATGTTGGGAAACGTTTTGGTAAACCAGAGAATAAGGAGTATTTGGCAGTTGTACAGATAAAACTACCCTTGGGCCTGGGCGATGCTCAGATTACACTACTTCAAGGCGTATAGATGTAAAGGCAAAGAGTATAGATGTAGAACTGAGCTTTTTAATATGTCTGTGTTTTTTTTTCTAAGACGGTCAGTGAGCGTAAGTGAGCGGCCAGTGAGCGATGGTCAGTGCTGGTGCTTTCAGAGGCCGTGGGTCAAAAGATTTTTTTTTAATTACGACATTCTTTTGTTATGTCAGACCGATTGAGCATTGAAATAACGGCCCTCTTGCGTCCACAAAACTGGGAATAAGGCCAGGAAAAGTTTAAGGGAAAAATCTACCCCAAATCAACGGCGCCACCAGTGCGAAGGTCTTTCGCTTGCGCACAGCTGCTGAGATAATTTTAAAATTAGCGGAACAATGGATTTACGCGTCGGTAGGAAATGTGGTAAGAAAATATCCAATAACAGGGGCATCCGGACATTTCGGTGTACGATATTTCGGTGCAGGACGTCTGGGCCGTGCACACTTCGGTGCACGGGATTTCCGAGGCATTCTTTTAACAATTTTAGCTTTAACATTTTAATTTTGTGAGGCGATATCATTTTAACGCTCGGGAGTTGTGTTTGGGACGCAATGCGTGGACAGAAACAGTCAAACCCAGGCGAAAAATAAGCGCGTAAGACCCCATTTCGATAGCAGATGTTAAAAATGAACGTGAATGTGCTTCCGTTCAACCTTTTCTTTTGTTTAGAATTCATGTGAAACAGCTATCATCCTTTGATCTAAGTGTCACCAAAGCGCCTTATTTCATTCACCGAACGCTGCAAGACGCTACTGCTTTTAGTCCATTGCTAGTTGTGCCTCCCTCCCCCACCCCCTTTCCGACAAACTGCCGCGAAAAATAGGAAAAGAAAACGGGCTAACTTTTAGGCATGTGTCCATTCCCTTTTCATTATTTTCTCTATCAACCTCGTCTTCGCTGCCTTCGGTATCGGCTCTACTTAAAACTAACCAACTATCGCACTTGCAGTGGCGCCGCTTAAAAGGGGTGGGGGCTGGGTACCGGGTACCAGCCCCATTAGGAGGGGGGAGGGGGGGGGCGGAGTGTCCTCTGTGCTTGATTCCGTAAAACGGGCGTCGAAAACTTGAAGACGACTGTCGCAGCTCTCGCCAAACCAGCCTATTGAATTTTTTTTCCTCTTATAACACTGCCCTAAAGCGGGGTTCACATGACGGGGGAGGAGGCGAGCGGAGGCGGACAGATATGTGACGTCAACAGTACGTGAACCGCATAGTTGACACGGTAAAAAGCGCAGAGGTTCATGGTGACATTGTTTGCTCCCGCGGAGTCTCGCCACTTCCGCTTCGAGAGCTCTCCTGGCCTCCTGTACGCCAGCGGCTTTCACGCGCGCGCGTGCCTGTTGTTTATCTGTTTCCACCGAAAAAAAAAAAAAAAAAAACGCTCATGCATTGCGCATTCAATGTATGACAATGATCAATCGTACTAGGGGCTTCTCTGAAAGGTAAGAACTCTGTGACGAATAAACAACACGCACACACCGCCTGAGAGCCGCCGGCGTATGGGAGGACAGGCGAGATCTGGAACCGGAAGTCGCGGGGGGCTTGGCGGTGCATCCACACGTGCGAAGGTACACGGAGTGACTAGCAGACGACAGCGCAGAGGAAGCCAGGGGATTCTCGGCGAGGCACCCTGCAGGACCGGTTTCTTTTTCCTTGCTCTCGTTCTCCCATAGCGGCCAAGGCGCGCTTCTCCCTGTTTGCCCGTTCGTCAGATTGCGTTTTGTCATAGGCCGGTTCGTAACAAAGGAACATTCGTCATAGGCCCGTTCGACAAATGGGGAAGTTCGTCATATGTGCGACAAAATAAAAATCCGCGTGTTTAGCTTTTTTTATTTATTTTTTTTTGACGCGCATTTGGGTATTAGCGAAGTAGATAAGACGGTCAACGACTCAAAAAAGGGAGGCGAGGAAGGCAGGTAGCACAATAAAAAAAACCTTGGAATAGGAGTCAGGAAGAACTCGCGCTCCCCTCTTTTTTGTGGCCGTTTTGGGTGGGCTTGAGCCCCACACGAGGCCGTACTAGACTTTCTACTGAAAAAAGATTTGAAGAATCACGTGGGTTCGGCCTACATGTTTTCTGTTCTTTTTCTCCTTTCTGGCGACTTTACATCCGGGGCTTTGCAGCAAAGAATGCCAGTCAGAGTTGAGAGGTAGGGTAACATGGTTCTAACAGGAATGTAGAATACAAGGTTAACGACCCCAGGCAGGAAAGTGAGGCAGGGACGTAGCAAAACAAAGAAATCATCCTGGAAGAAGTTAGTCAATCTACGCTTCAAACAGTGATAAGCGGCTACAGCGACGCCGATCGGTTGACAACTTTGAGGGCAGCATTCAGGAATAGTGCGTTTTTCTTGGGGGGGGGGGGGGGGGGGTGAGCCTAAAGGCGGTCACGTGAGCGGGCAAGAAAAACAATATGTCTCCGTTGTGTCGATCTCGCTTAACACGTCACGTAGAACATAAATGGACCCACGGAGCCAGCTCGCACATCCAGCGCTGCCCGTATTGCGACGAGACGTGCATCCGTAACCTATATCATTTGATATGGCAGTGTGCATCCTTCACGGCCAGTCGCGAACCGCTATTAGGCCTCGGTTTCCCCCCCGCAAATGAAGAAGCGCATTTGCAACGCGTTCGAGAGGACCCCGCAGCGCTAGAGAAAATTATTGAATATTCACTGACCAGTGGCCGCTACAAGTTGGTGTGATAATCTGGACCGACTCCTTTCATAAACGTAGCACCTATGTCTTCACGAAATCTGCGAACTATATTTTAACGGGATTACAGACTTTAAAATGCTGGCCACCATTTGAAGTGATTGAACCTTGAACAGAGTTTTTTTTTTTTTCGATTATTCCCTCCCTTCCTCCGGGCCCACCTCCTTCCCCAATAGGGCATTCAGGCCCTCTCTGATAATAAAGGTATTCTTCCTCCACTTATATGGTAGAAAGCGAGGAATAAGGAAAGAAAGCGAGGGTGTTATATGATATGCTCGACTTGAAGAGGTAATTGCCTATGGGGCGACCGTAGGCGAAGAAGGAGCGATTCTTAGAGAGGGGGCGGTGTCGGTATGACCGCGATGCGCGGAAGGGTGCAGCCAGAAACTTGTTCCTCGAGGGGCAGACAGGGGAAATTCCAGCTTATTGTGCCTTCAGAGGCTTTTTTGTTGCTTATTAGAGAGGTTGTGTGAGCTCATGGTGCATGAGTAGCTTTTTCTTGCACCAATGCGGTGACGCTTTCGGAAACCGCAAACCCCGCTAGGCCTGTAGGATTTGCAGGGGGAACAAAAAATAAGGGAAAAAGAAATCTGGGGGAGATTTAAACTGCTGGCTTGGCTGCTGGGACAACACATTAAAGCGCGAGACAATGGACGACTGGTGCACGCAATACGCATGCGAGTGATCGTTACAATTGAGCCCCCTCCGACCTGCGAACGACGCCAAAACCGGTCCTAACGATCAATCGTAACGATCAGTCGCATGCGAATCGCGTGCACCAGTCGTCCTTGTGTCTCGCGCTTTAAACCAGAAGAAAGTAAGCATGTAAACATAAAACGAAGGTCAGTTTGCCCGAACACGAGACTGGGTGGTATTTGTACGCACAAACCATACGCGCTTTATCAGCATTGAGAAAATTTTGAAGCTGCAGCTGTTTTCAAAGAGGCCCGTTCTTACTCCACGAAAATGTCCCAGACTTGTCCGTAAAAAAGTTACCGACAACACTGTTTGCGTATTCGCTTTATGGTGACAGCGCAGCCTACCTGAAGCTTTTCATAAGATTTTCTGCATTTTGGGGGGCAACCGATTGTTTGTAAAGCTGCTTTGTTTGTACAGCGAGAGTGTGCCTTTTGTTTCGAGCAAATTGCATAAAGAATGCACTAAGCCGTAGTACACACCGGCTAATTGTCTTAGCTGATTTGCTTGCGGTAAAAAAGTGCTGATATAAATTAACGCCTTCACATAAATAAAAAAAATGCGCAAAAGAATTGAATCCAGTTGGCTGCGAAGCAAGGTGTTTCCCCTGAACGAGAACCACTTTCGAAAACAACGGGCAAAAATCAAACACGGCATCAATCTAAAAATGTAATCACTTCGCTAGATTCTTGTCCATAGCTCACGTTATGCGGAAATTAAAATATAGCGGCTGTTTCGAACAAACAAGCACCCGTTAGCTCGGTCGCCGGAAATTTCGCGCACCGAAACGTCCGTACACGGGAATGTCCGTACGCCGAGACGTCCTGCACCGAAATCGTCCTGGAACCGATAACGGCCCCCCCATGCGACAGCGGCTACCTCACATGGAGTAGCGTGGCCGCAAATGTAAGTAAAACTGCAGGGAGAACAAATACATGTTTAACTCTTATGTACTCGAACTAACGCTGTTCTGATACTTTTTGAATAACCCTCACCAACTTCCTGCTTCATAAAAACATATAAGCGTTTGTATGAGCTTAATTTACGTGTCCCTTCATCATAGTGGCCTCTCCGCCTCACTGTGGGCACGTATTTCAACAACCAATTCAAACGCAAATATTGCATCCTAAGTGAAACGAGGTACAAATTTTCTGGCTCACAGGCGCAAATGTTGCTGTGACATGAAGTAATTATTCGGAAGCGGTTATTTAAATATAAAAAAACTGTTTATAATTAACATACACCGCTAATGCTCATGCACAATGCAACCTATATCGCCGCAAGGCACCAGTGATCATGCAACGATAAATCAGTGGAAGAAAATGACTTACAATTCGAGGCCTCTTTTCCTACTCGGGTGTGAGCGTCTCAAAGCCAGGGGCCTTCTGAGGCAGTTCTCGCGTCGGCCACCGCTCCGGAAAACAGCGGCCGTTGGTTGACACAATGGCGGAGCTTCAGTTGTGAGGGAGCGCGAAGATCCCGACCGGCGTCTGCTTGTGGCAGGGCTGGTGAGTGTCGTGACATCACCGGTCCTCCTAGCGGCCGCCAGGGCGAAATAAAAATGGCAGTAAGGCACGCCCCCCAAAAATGCGGGCTTACGGAGAACTCGTACTCAAAATGTCCTGGTCCTGCAGTCCCTCCCGTGTCCACCCGTAACCGGCACCTTTTACATGAAGTTCACGGAAGCAGGCGCACGTTCTCGTCTCTGCAGTAGTCGAAGGGCCCCTTTTTCTTTACTTTTTTTTCCCTTTTCCTTACTCCCTCACTGGCCGCCATACATGTGCTCGCAGTGTGGTTAGCTTTTGCCCCTTTGCTTAGAAAGCCTTTTGTGTGTGTGCACGGATGAACCCACCACCAGCTGTAGAAAGAGAAGAAATACAAAAGGCGCAGCGCTAGACAGCATAAGCCTAGGCAGCTAGACAGCAGAAAGGGTCGAGTCGGCTGGCGGGTTCAGCTACCTCGACCCCTTCCGCGTTTATATGAACTCCGTTCAAAGAATCGAGGTGAGGGGAGCGGTGGGGTTCCCGGAAAAGGAGCTACCGTATTTTCACGATTCTGACGCGCACCCTCTTTTGCTAAAAGGCAGACTTAATATTTGTGCGCGCGTTACAATCGGGATAAAAAAAAACGAAGCGGTTAGCAGCAGTGCCATGCGGAACGGACACGGAGAACCCGCAAAATGCAACTAAATCCAATAAAAACAATCCGTCAACAGTGAGTGAATTTCGGCGCACTGATTCCTCAATGGCATGTGACATACCTTGGTCAGCTGTTGCACATTTAATGAAGATCAAGAATTATGAAGATCAAGACACTTGAAATCGCAAACGGCTTCAGTTTTGTGGCTATGACTTTATTTCCAGCAGGAGCTGGATAAGCAATCTTATGAAGTACAATCATTTTTGGCTTTCCCATCTGTGCAGTACAATCAGTGTCAATTTTTTTTTTTTCTGATTTTTCGGTGCGAACTTACCCGAGCGTTACGATTGGGGGTGCGTTAGAGCCGCGCAAATACGGTATTCTTCTCCCCACGGTAGCCGACTCAGCACGACGAAGGAGCCAACCCACCCCCTGCTTCCGAGTCGACTGGACTCGCCGCGACGGCTCTCCGCCGCAACCCGTCCGCTTATACATGGGAGGGTTGAGTCCAAGAAAGTAGAGCGGCGCCCTTTTGTTTATTTTGCCGGAAGCGCCTGCCAAGAATGGCTCATCGGCAGCTCGCGCTATGCGCAGATCGCTACTGGAAAAAGGTCACGAGCATGCCATTTTTGTTGACCCGCTGTTCCCTATTTTCTAGGTTTAGGATAAACAACCGCCGAACAAATCGGCCTAATCGCGGAGGTGAAAGCAGCTGCTGCAACACCCGCTTTCAGAAGGCGACGCGGACGTGCGCGCAAGCTGAGGCCTCACGATTACTAACGATTATACCATACCAACAAGACCCTCTCGGGCTAGACGGAAACGTGAAAAGGAACCCGTTGCGCGTGGGAGAGGGGCAAGTTTACTGGGCGCCTATTTCACAAAGGCCCTCTGTCGACGCAGCACAGAGCTGAGCCAAGCATTTCGTACAATACGTTGACCCATCGCTTTCTTCGGTTACCTTGCAGGAGCCTTGAATACCTGCCACCGCCGCTTGCACGTGTCTCTGCTTACACATACAAGGATCCTCTGTTCCTTTTCGGGCCCTTCATCGTCTCAGTATTCACCCATCAAGTGCCAGTGGCCTCCTCTTTTCTTCTGCGACGAGTGAGTGCGGACAACTCCTTGCTTTCCCTGGCCGTACCGTGACGAGTCAATCTCCTCTGGTGAGAATGGCTTAGCCGGCCAATTATTCCCCTCCTGACCACGTGCCATACCAACGCACGCCTTTGGCGTCCCGTGCTCTGAGCTTACCCGAAGGAGCCATCTCTTTCGGGGCTGCACAGCGGCAAAATTTGCTTGTTCGGGGCGAGCTAGGTGAGCCGCCACCAACGGCGGAGGTAACGCAGAACGGCGCCTTTGCGAACGAAAGAAAAGCAGTTCTGCCTATTTTTATGTTTTTGGAAGACTTACCAGTTACAAAAACACGGCTTTAATATCGCCGAAGATTAAATTATGTTTGTTTCCACGAGAATGTAATAAAGGGGAGCGCAGCTTGCGCTCCGAGAAGCCGTCTGATCACCTCAATGCCTGGTTCGAGCATTTCTTCGTCAACAGCGTCTATCGTGGCTGCTCTTGCACGCAAACGTCCCCGGCCGTTTCTTTGCAGAGCCGACCTCGGGACCCCCACTTCGAAGACGTGGACAGCGGCTCCCCTCCCCCTTCACCATACATGCCCCATTTCTGTCGCAAGGTTTGTAACCTGTTAAATGCAAATATAAAGTCGTTAAAAAAAAACGCTAGCAAAACTGCACTTCACAACGCAAATTTGGGTGCGTACCCTTTTCGGGCACAGTTGATTACTGGTGCTGGCTTGGTGCGACGTGTACACTAAATTCGATGTCGCGCCAATTTCAAAAGCTCTCGTCGTGCTAACATTTAAAGAAGCGTTTTATATGCCGCTATGTATCCAGCGTTCGACGAACAGATGGATTATTCCACGCGAGCGTCAACTCCGTGGACAGTTTGCGCTCGACGCTCACGGCTGTTCATGTAAACAGCCACCGTCGCCGCGTATTAGCCCTACCCGCGCCTGACAACCTCGCACCAATTTCCTCAGAAAATGCCGACGTGGTTCGCCGACAACTACAGACACAAAATTCTAGAAATGTTGAGAATTGTATACTGTGTAAGGATTATTCCTACGTCGCTTCTGTTTATTTTTAGGCTTTTTTGTGTAGCAAGATTGGGGCTAACGTGAGGTGAGTGCGACGAATGCGGCTATTCTTTATTTCATTAGCTAATTTGTAGCTGCGTTTTATTTCTAGTTTTTCTGATAGAAATAACATATATTTGCGCTATTATACGACAAACTTCGCTACTTATGCTCCGTCGTGCAAATGCAACGCCTTTAACGTTTGGTGCGTTTTACGATTATTTTCGTGTTGTGTGTTTTGTATTTCCGGGATTTTATTATTGTATTTTAATTATCGCTTGATGGGGGTCTAGGTCTTTTCGGTACAGGGCGTTTCGGTATAGGGCGTTCTGGTACGGTCTTTCCGATACACGGACGTTTCGGTACAAGGGTGTTTCGGGACACGGGCATTTCGGTACAAAAACGAATTCGAGCGAGCGTTTGAGGCAACAGAATTCACGTGTGTTGATAGCATGGGAGCTGGAAGCACACAAATCGAGTCTGTTTATTAGCACT
The DNA here is from genome assembly GCA_013339765.2 of Haemaphysalis longicornis. Taxonomy (NCBI): domain Eukaryota; kingdom Metazoa; phylum Arthropoda; class Arachnida; order Ixodida; family Ixodidae; genus Haemaphysalis; species Haemaphysalis longicornis. The sequence goes on along the minus strand of CM023455.1, from coordinate 136,185,953 downwards.
GTTGTTGCCCATATTTCTGCGTCATTTTAGGCCACTAAAAATTTATGCGGCCTTGTCAAAAAAAGCCTATTTGCGTAACAGTATAGCCAGAGAAGGCATAGCTCGTTCATAACTTCGTTTCTTTAGCCATCTACCCTCCCTAGTATTTTATAAAACAGATCCTCCAAAGTATCACCGTGTATTTTCTCTCGTTTTTTTTATAAAACATCAGCGACAGTAGCTATTTTTTTTTCACTGTCCAGAAACTACAATAACAGATGCGTTATTATGCGCCACCGCCGGGGCAAACGAACCTATGTCTTTCTAACGTAATCACGAAGGTCTTGCAATATTTTGGCATTGTGTATATGTGGCCGTTGATTTCTTCTGATAACGCAATTCACATACCGCGTCATTATCTACTCATACCGAAGGCATCTGTTGCACATTGTCGCACGCTTCAGTACCGGCCTCATCGTCGTTTCATTTACGGCAGGTTGTTAATTCATATTCGCCCTTTTTGGTGGCATGCAAATCAGATAAGACAATTGACTGGTGTTTACGATGGTCTAACGCCTTCTTTGTGTATTTTTTAAAATGACATACAATAAAAATTACATAAATTACATGCACACTCTCAATATCCAAAACATAACAAGCATACGGTAGCCCCCCAAAATGCAGCAAATCTTATGAAGAGCATTACGGGGACTCTGGTATTAAGTAGGCTGGGCTGTCGTGCTAAAAAGAATTAGCCAACACTGTTCCCTCAAGCCTTTTTTTTTATGGACACGTCTAGATTATTGTCGTGGAGGAAGAACGGGCCTTTCTGAAAACATATTTGGAAACATATTTGCAAGTTAACGGGGGAAAGAACAGGGTAAAAATGAACGAAGTACACAATAAGCGTTTCGAATTTTTTTACTGAAGTGAGCACGCAGACGGGCTATATACAGAAAGAGTTTACAAATTGTTCCAAATGAGGTTTTCTACAACTTCTGGCATGCTCGTCTCGGGGAAATTTTTGTCACGATGGGTCTGCATTCGTTCTACTTCCGGAACTGCTGTGTTGCTTGCTTCCGTGTTCTCCTCAGTTAATCCATAGAAATTCAGTTGCTTATGACTCTCAGGATAGTTTTTTTCTAGGCATGTTGGAGAGTAACTGGCCTGCCATGCGGCAACGTGTGCCTCAGGACCTAGCAATGTGCCCGAATTTAGTATGGGTCATCAACGTGTAGGTTCCATGCTCGACTGTAGTGTTTAACGCGCCGACGCAACGCATATGCTGAGGCGCGCCGTAGTAGAGGGCTCCGGATTAATTTTGACACCTGGGGACCTTTAACGTGCACCGAAATTTCGTACACACGGGCGATTCTGCTTTTCGCCTCCTTTCTGTTATAGAAAACCTAACTCACTATAGTTGATGACAGGGTAAGAATGCAGCTCCGCCCACAAGCGTTGTTTGGCCGCTAGCTGACTCTCCGCGGTTAGAAAAAATAGTTCTTTATATTGCAGCTGTTTATACCCATGATTACTAATATGAGCGGCTGACAGTATAACCATCTGATTATAATGTCGTTTATATATGTTTCATTCCGAAGAATGAATGATTTTCACAGGAAAAAGAAAAAGTCGTCCTCATTGAAGACTGGCTCAGGAGAAAAAAAATTACTCACTAAAACAAAGGTTATTCTTGATAGAAACTATTTCCGGTGTATTTTATGCTTAAATCAAAGCTATCTGTGATTGTTTTACTGTTAGACAACAGAAATAAACATATAAACAACGCGCACACGATTTTTTGGGTCTGAATAGTTCGAATTTCGACCGCTGCACGTCGCTTAGCCGTCGTCTGCTTGGAGAAACATAATCAATGGTCGTCGTTATATTTTGTCGGGCTCGTCGCAGTTCGACTATTTCTTCACTTCGCGTGTGCAATCATTGTCAAGAAATGTAGTCGGTACAATATCTTCCACAGCCATCATCACCGCTAAATCAAGCGTCGTAAACGCAGGGCGGAAGAAAGGGGCGGTTCGTCGCCGCAATGGCTGGATGCAGTGCACGGACTGTGTAAGCCCAGGGTGAAAAGGAAACCAGCGGCGAAAATTCATCGGTGTCTTTCAGAAATCGGCCGCGATATCAACGGGCCACGCATTGTTCTATGCGACTGTTTCGAACGTAGTGACGCACTGCAAACACCTATCGCGGCGACGCACGCAACCGTGGAGGTCGCGATGCCGCATAAGGTGTCCTGCCTTGCGAAATCAGCTGTAGGTGCGAAGAAACAAGCGTTATTTTATTCCGCTTAAACGAGACAACACCGTATGGCGCGAGCAGAGAACTGCGGGATGTCAAACGTTACAAGACTAAGCATTTCTACTTCACGAGACACGCGAGTGGCAAGACGCTCTACGTCAGTTGGTTAGACTGACAGTATACAGTGTCATGCTTTCAATCCAGGCGACCATTTCCGAGGTGTTTCCCGGCGATGTAATAAAAGATCTGCCGGCGTTTCTTTAGTGTCATATCACCACCCCGCAGTTTACAGTGGAATGATAACGCAGAGAACCCCAACTGACGGTGAAAATTGATAGAAAAACACCCTTAAGCACTAGCAGCCGCCTAAAAAAATTACTGTTGCGAGCTTTTATGGAAAAAAAACGAATAGTGACCTACAAATGCATCCGTCCGAAGTTCGTTTCCAAGTTGTGCTACATTCAACTTTCATTGGCTTTACACTGATGTGCAGCAGCCTACCGTGAAGATATTTTTATTGTTGATGAGGCTTTTGAAATAGCATACATAAAGAAAATATTCGGTTCAACATGTAGTTGCTTTGCAGCCATGTCATGTCAAGCTTTTGTGGAAGCATTTTAATTTCTGATAATCTTCCCGAAGCCAATAATCTTCCCCTATGTACACCAAACAGTGACGTCGAACACTGACTGCCCCATACGAAACCTGAACGAACAGCTATACAAGTGCACTCAATTCTTACTGCACCTATTTAGACAACCACACTCAACAGGCCCAATGATATGAGTATGAACGTGAGATCTAAGTGAATTATTTAAAAATGTGCCGACATCTCCATGTAAGCATTTCCATTTTATCCACTTCTGCAACCAATCAGAGCACCAAACTGGAACAGGGAGAAGAAATATTTAATTCTCACTGCCCCTTGTCAACGTGTCATGGGCTACTGCACAAGTATTTTCTATTCTTATCACACTTTCCAGCCAGCAGCAGCAAAGTGGCACCCTGAAAGCCTGACATTGGATCCATTTTGATTTGCTGCACCAGTGTTTTCAATGCCTAATGCAGCTTTAAAGCCAAAAGCAACAGTGTGTACGTGAAAAGCAGTGACTTCACAGCATGAAGGTGTGGCATGAATTCATTCTAACGTGCTACATAAGCATCTTCAACTCTCACCACAACTTCATGGCCAGAAACTACAATGTGTGTGCGAGAGAAGCAGCGATTTCATAGCCTGAAAGTGTGGCACGAATTTATTCTAACGTACTATGTAAGTGTCTCCAACCCTCACCACAACTTCATGGCTAGAAGCTACAATGTGTGTGTAAAAAGCAGCGACATCACAGCTTGAAGGCCTGGCATAAACACGTTCCAACGTATTTTATTAGAGCTTTCACTTCTTACCATAGCTTTCTAGTCAGAAGGAACAGTTCAACCTTGCAAAGGAGTTACATAGCATCTTGAAGAAGTGACGTAAAATCGTTGCGACCTGCTGAGTAAGTTTTCCAATTTTTACTGCATCTGAACCAGCTGGAAGCAACAGTGCGCACAGAAAGCAGCGACATGACACTCTGGAGGCCTGAAGTTTAACCATTTTGATATGCCGCATCACTGCTTTCTATTATTCTTGCAGCTGTATAACCAGAATCAACAGTGCATGCTTGAAAAGTATGAACATAGCATTCTGAAGGGGTGACATACCTCATTTCTACCTGACACACAAGTATTAGCAATTATTGCTGCAGCTCTTCAACCTGAACCACCTTCAGTCACTGTTTGAAGGCTCTCCACAGTTGCTGGAACAATAAAAACATCTAAAAGTGGGAAGCGGTGTTGAATCTAAATTAAAGTATGCTCCATGATAAGACGCTCAAACATGTCCTCCACTCTGTATAATAACAGTCTATCATGACAGAGACACTGGAAATCTGAATGTCTGCCAATACACTGTAACCCCTTTGTTGAAACTTAAACTGCACAAGCACCAAAATGCAATCATTAAACTACAGCCATCACTATGAAACACAGCTGCAATAGACAAATTTTTATAACTCATAAAGCCCATCACACAAACTGCATGAAAATAAAGGGAAGATAAACTATTGATTCATTCCTACTAAACGCATTCAGCTATTTCAAAACAACTTTAACAGCTCACGACACTTAATGAGAAATTCCACACTGCACACGAAATACGCAGCCTCAGTACATGCATAGTCAGTTTCTCTGATGCCACTTAGTGTAGCGATGGAAGCATACGCACCATAAGCTTAGCAGGCATAATAAAAAGCAGCGCGCGTGTGTATTTTTGGCAATGTATAAAAAACTACATGATCATGTTGCGGGGCCACATTTCCGACTTCCTTCAACGACGTGGTTCAAATTTCAAAATCCAGCAATCATGCACTTTCGATGTTTATTTAGCCCTCTTATACGTTTCAAAAATGCTACTGATGATTACGACCAACCAATGAGTCAAGAAACGAAACGCAACCACATTTGATTACCTCAACAATACTCGCACTCGTTCATACTTTTGTATGTTCTATAACGTGCCCATTGGCACAAACAGAACGCCATAGGCACCCGTCTCTCGCAGGAAGGCAGGTTCATACCGATTTTCTGAAAGCTACCCAACCCAGTCTCGGATAATTGTGCACGAACGTTTACTTCTTCGCGAGTCCCTGCAATAATGGTTTAATCATACCTGTTTACGCCAGGGGGAAAAAAACGCCACACCGCTGCTCCGTTCGTACCCCGGCAGGCTAAAGCAATGCGCGAATCGGCAAGGAAAGATACCTCACATTGTAAGATTTGGAAATCGTCTTAATAACGTGTTCGGCTGTACGAGCGGCCGTATCCGGCCAAAAAACACGCCGCACACGTTTGCACGATCCGCGTCGGGCCGGACGGACACCACGTAGGCCTGCGCTCAACATCGGGCGCAGCCTACGCTCACAGCAACAAACGAAAACGCTTGCAACTTGTCACCGCTACTGCCGTAGACGAAAGCAAATCGCATTATTTCTTCACAAAGGTTGCGTTACACCGACACAATTTCCACAATCACACCAGCAACAGATGCAGCTTCGACGCTTTCCCGTTCTCAGATCGAGTTCGTTGACGACGTTCCGAGTACGTAAAGCAGCCCACCAGTGCCGCCACGATTTCCTCACGTACGTACAAACCACGACGCGGCAAGACACACACGGGACAGGTGACGATAAGCGGCTTCCTGATGCACTAATCACATTCGTAACACAAATCGCCTACAGAGCTGTTGGTTCTCGGCAACCTCGTTGTCGCTCGACAGCGCAGCAGCGGTGGGGAAGCGAGCGCGGCCATATTGGAAGTAGTTCTCCTTTCAAACGTACGTCGCAGGCGTCACACAAATGGCGAGACGCCATTGGTTGCGGATGAACACAAAATCCCTTTGATCTTGAAAAGCCGCTGCAGAGTTAAGCTGTCACCAACTATAGACTCTAGCCGCATTAACTTTCCTGCCTTCCTTCTACATCCTTCTTTACTTCCTTCCCAAGTATCCCTTCTCTTTACGGGGCCTAACACTGACGACCCGGTCGGACTGAAGCATTTAAAATTTCGCCACAAAGGACAGACACTTCATTCTTCTGCTGCAGTTCTTTTTTCTTTACTTGCAGGCAGGGAGGCACGACCGACTTTGGCCCCCAGGCGGACAGAGCTCGCACGATGCCAGGCGGGGCTCCCCTGCTCGCTCCCCTCTCCAGCTCAGGAAGAGGGTTTTCGCGGCCGGGGGAGGCGCAACACGGGGGAAGAGAGACATGGGCAGTGGGATTTTGAGACATGGGGGGAGCGGGGCGGGAAAACTACAACGGGGGAAATGCGACCAAAGGTATTGCAGAGGTTGAACGATACGTTTATAGGCAGCATTTTACAAACGCGTTGTTGATTAACGTGTTGTGGCTGTGTTCATTAGCTCGCATCATACATTCGTGGGTACTTCAAACGTATCGGGGGCCGTAGGCCATGGATCTGTCAGTGCGCTCTGGTTACAAGCCAACCTCAACAGTAAATCACAAAATTTTCACAAACCATGGCAAGAAGCTTCTCTTTTTAGTAATTTGTAAACCTTCGCTCCCCCTTCCTCCACAGCTACCAAAAAACTGTCCCCTTAGATTAACCACCCGTGATTTTAACGGTCGAAATGTGTGTGGGGGGGTTTTCAAAATTTACTGTCATTGAACTTTTTGAAATTTCAGTATTCAAACAAACAGCCCCGAACTTTTATTCTCAGTGTTGCTGAAACAATTTAAACAGAGTGATTGTTCGTTTATTTTCCGCCTTGCACGTCTTTACGCTCTTCCGGGAATGAGGCTTCCCGTCGACAAAGTAAAATGAGGGCCATGAAGGCTGAAGTTTTAAGCATAGCAAAAAAGTTTATGTGCACTTATTTAAATTCGCACAAAATATTAAAAATGGGGGACAGCTTGGGATTGACTACCAGGGAATGAATCCCTCTTCGGCAAAGGCAATGGGGCAGCCTACGGTACACAAAAATACAGAAATACTCATATATTCGTCCTCTCGCGGGGAAGGATTTTTCGTCTGCACCTTCGCCTTTCCATCCATGTCGTCGCCCACGTGATCGCTTTTGTTTCGGCACAGTCTGCGATAAAAACCGGGCCTGGCACCCCGAATGGTTTGCCTTGGCTAGCTGAAGGTGCAGTGCGTAATTAGCGGCACGAAGCAGGGGGGGCCCGATCCAAGGGCGAGCGTTTCAGGCGAGCTTCCGCGAAAGCAGGCACCATGCACGCTCCTTCCCTACTTCGCATGCGTTTAAAGGAATTCGTGAAAGACAGGTGGTTGACCCCCAGAGCCAACGTTCATCCGGACTCCACAGACCCTTCAGTCCAAAATCTCGTTCTAGAATAAAAAATTAAGGGTTTTAAGGAGTTTTCGGTGCACGAACATATCAGTTTGTTTTTGTTTTGATTTGTTTTTTGACAGGATCTCTAGGATCGAATTTTTAAAGGCGGCATCTGTGCTCTTATTGTGACTCTTTAACGCCTACTTATAATCCGCATACTTTTCAAGCGATTTCTCGTGTAATACTTGTTGAGGATAGTTCCTTGATCCTCTTTCATTTGTTTACTCTTCGCATAAATGTTCTTTGAATCGAATATCCAATTACTTAAAGGCATTCTTTTGAATTTTTTTCTGAGTAGCGAAGTTCTTTTTCACAGAAGTACCGAGTGTGAGCTTCAGAGGTAGCAATGAGCCTCGATCCAACGTCGCTCCTATTCGGGGACGCTGCTTTGACGTGCATGATTGCTGCGGAGAATATTTCTTACGCACTAGGTGCTTTTCCATGCTGTTTGACTAAGCAAACACCTATTTTATAAATAAGAATGAAATGGTTTAACAGTGCAGTTATAAACGAATTATCAGCCAGAATAGTAGCGGTGAAGTGTTGCACTGGGCTTTTCACTTATATCATCCCACGCGATTTGAGTTGCAGCGGCTCATTATAACCTGCAGCATGCCTGTTGCAGTCGGCACTTGTTTTTTTATATACCATGTATAATGTGACGCCGACATCTGATTCTGCGAACATCATTTTAATGGGTAATGTTGTGCGGCCTAAAAAAGTACTGATGACGGGGAGCTTAGGTGACAGTAGTCTAAGATCACGACCATATTATGGGAAATATACTCTGCGGCAAAACGCTAGGAATTACAGGTGAGCAGTCCTTGCGAAGACGAATAACTGTATGTATGCTGCAGAAAACATCGCACAGTGCTTTCCACGTCATTACACAGCATTTCCTACTTTTGATTCACAAACACGATTAACTCGCCGCAGAACCTGCTAACTACGAATAAGTCGGGACGGAAACGTGCGGCAATATACAGTAGGTATAGGTGCCGTCAGAAGTAATTGGAGCACGGGAGCTGTAGCCGAACCGCATAAGAGCGCGGTGCAGCTGCACAGGCGGTAACTACATGTTGCAGGAACAGAACACGCATGCGTGCCTGCCGACGCCGATAGCCACTCTATACTTCTTAACCTACTTCTTTTAACGTGGTTTCGAGCGTTGTTCGCAGCATGCTGGTCACGGCGATGGCGCTAATAGCAGACCCACTTGAAAATACTAGAAAAGAAAAATCGTCACTTCAGCTCCCTGTGATTACGATGCTTCTACAGCAGCTATTGCGCGCTGAAAGTGTGCGAGCGACGCTGCTCGATACCGCCTCTGCTATCAGCGCAATCGCTGAGACCATTATGCCGCGAATAACGCTCGAAGCAGCGTTAAAATAAGTGGGTGAGGAAGTATAGATGGGTTATCACCGTCGGCAGGTGCGCATGCGTGTTCTGCTCGTTTAGTTTATAGCCGGTGCAGCTAAACGGCGCTCCTATGCGGATCGGTCACAGCTCCCCTGCTCCAATTAATTTTGATGGTACCTGTACATTCCTTAATGCATCCCTAATTACGCCTCAGCTACTTGCGTTATCAGAAGAAAACAACGCTCACAAATGTAGAATGCCGAAAAATTGCAACCTCTTGGTCATTACTTTATAAAATCACAGGTTCCTTTCTCTCTGTGTTGGCACTCATTTACGCTGCCGTTGTCGCAGGGACTTCGCAAACTGCTAAAAGAAAATAGTTACTCTCACTTATTTTCGAAAAAAAAAAGCAATTGATAATAAGTCGTCAAAAACGACTGGAAAAGACAATTGCACTGTCACTGATTTGTTATATAAAGTACTGGTGATAATAAGTCACAAAAAAATAATGAGGAATTAGGTTTTATAAATGCTACAAATATCCAAGTTAATATTTAAAAGGAAACCGTCGTTTTTTCCATGGCAAGGCCGCATATCCATCGCCTTTCCTGAACAAGCACATAACACGCGCAGCCTAAAGCTCTTGCCAAAATTCGTCTTTGTACCGAAGCACCCGTGTCCCGAGAAGTCCGTGCACTGAAAAGACCTTACCGAAACGCCCTACACCGAATCGCCCTGTACGGAAAAGACCGGACCCGGTTGGCGCCACCATACAGGCGCAGGTAAAGCCCTTAGGCGCAGGAAGGAGTGGTTTTTCGCACTTTATCTCACCTCCACAATACTCTGCGCATGCGCCTCGTTGTTATGTCAACGGAGGCGTGTCCTCTGCTTCAAGGACAACACGGCGCCAAGTTCAAACGAGAGGGCACGATGGTGTCGGAACGCGCCGTTCGCAGCAAGAAGCGATAAATAATTGCGACCGTAAAAGGCCAGTCATTCAGCGCATTCGGCGCGAGTCATTCCGCCTAGCGATGAACAGCTGATCTGGCAATTCGCGTCAACTTTGGATAGGCGCTGGCTGTGGCTATGTTAATCGGCGCTAGCAAGAGCTCTTTAGGGCTGGGAATCAAATAAAAAGTAATTCAATTAATCGACAGGCAATAATGAATTAGCTAATCGGTCGATGCCAAAAACTGGATTTCGAGTTCGACGACTTTTTTTTTTTCATTTGCTATGGGGTCTCTTACTCGGAAGAGTCACAATCATGTACATTCTTGAATTTTAAGGAAATATATCGTCTATGTGTGAGGTTGTCCGGATCACGCGCTAAGTAGACCCTAGTGTAGTAGATGTGGCTGGAACGCGTGCTACTTTTGAAAGAAGCGAACCCGAACACTCTAGCTGTTGCCAATTCAAACCTGCAGTTTTAATTAGGGCATTATACGAGCGGTTTATAATGAAGGAAGGCGACAGCGTGAGATAATCTAACATATCGTTTTGGGGAGCTTGATTTTTGGTTTAACCCGCTCACATATTAATTGAACCGATTAACCGGTAAAAATGTTATCCCGATTAATGCATTAATCGAATAATCCCTAGGGTAATCTTTCAATCGCCCATCTCTAACTTTCATCACAATAGTCGCTTGATAACATCGACGTCCTTGACTGTCCACCCTATTCTGGTAGCGTGTGCTTCGAAAACCGACTACACGATGCGAGCACGATATTGTCATTTGCAAGGGGTGTATGCCTTGTTTCGATCGTCCTGTTTTTATTTCATGAAAATATTCTGTTACACGTGCGTTGCGTACGGAAAAGGGAGCTCTCGTAATTTGCTCAACAGGCAGGTTTTAGGTGTGGTCGCTGCATTTCGGTCCTGTATGCGATAAAATGTTAAAAGATGGTACACTAACAGCTTGCCTACATGACGTAGTATTGTTTATATGTTTTATAGTTTTTAGGTTTTCTTTGTTGTATATCACCGTAGAAGGGATATGCAACTTATCGATTTCACCGATATTAGCGCGTGATACAAAATTATAGAACAAAATATTCGACGAGTGACGAAATGGGCCAAGTCAAATAGGTCAAAATCAACATCATGCTCCACGCTAGTTTAATACCCCTGCAAGGTCTCACACGTGGTTGCCAGCTGTCAAAAGCCGGATAGCAAACACCAGCCGACTCGATGTAAAATATAAATTCACTTGCCGCCGGATGTTCTGAGCGGTTGCTTGTGACGTTCTAGGAATTTAACACATTGCAGTTTAAGTGTTTATTAGCGGACGAGACACACGTGCGCTGGAGTGATTTTAATGATTGTAGGGTTTAACGCGCCGACGCAATGCAAGCGATGGGGCGCGCCGTAGTGGAGGGCTCCGGATTGAATTTTGACTGCCTGGAAATCTTTAACGTGCGGCGAAATCTCGTACACACGGGTATTTTGGCTCTTCGGCTCCATCAGAAAGCGGCCGCTGCGGCCGGGAATCGAAACCGCGTCCTCAATCGTGCGGTGGAAGACAAGGTAAAAGCCTCCACGTCACATCTAGGTAACAGTGGAAGGAGCTGCGCATAATGGTTCTTAACTTTTGTTATCAATGCGTGCAAATACAGCGATGTTTTGTCGCTGTGTTTGTTTTCCCAACAACGAGAAAGCAGTTAGAGCTTCCTATATTTAAACCCAATGGCAATATTGTAAGATGTCGGGTGAAAACGTTTACCGCGGTCCTTTAAAAAGTATTAATTTAACATCGATTCCAAAGGTGAACTTTCAGCTACTTCCACAAATACTGTAAAACATAAAAATTAGTTTTTGCATGTTAGGGTGGAAATGTCCACATGGTAAAACTCTTCAACCTAAATAGCCACAGTAAGGCTTTAGAGACGTGTCAATATTTCCTTTTCAAAATATTAGTTCGGAATTAAATCGCTAGTTGATTTCAGCAATAGTTATTTTCTCAGCTTCTCCATTTAAAAACAGAGGTTTTTTAAATGCAAAACACTAAGTTAACCTTGACAGTGTAAAGCCTTTTCTCCATCAACTTTTAAATACCTCTGTCCTGACGTATAAAAATTAGAGGTTAATTTTACTTTTACGGCAAAAGGAGAGCTTTTTTTCAGTATTCGCGCTTGCTGTTACGTCTGCGTACATAAGGTGTAAAAATCAATGCTGCCGCATTTAACATATCTGAATCTTGTAACACAGCGGCGCGCACGAAACGTTGCCGCAGGTAGAATTAGTATGCATCAGAAAAAGATGCACATGAACACAGGATTGTGGTGCGGCGATCAGAAGGCAGTGGAACCAAGAAATATAAAGCAAATGGCGAAGCTAATGATTTCGCATATATCACGTAAGAATACTTATGTGCCGATATATTTTTTCCAGCTGATGCGTTGGCAATCTTATCGGCCGCAGCCACTATTCACATGTAGTTCATGGTAATAAAAAGCTTTTCAGTGTCAAACGCCGAAGCAAACACAATTCCAGACGTGACAATATTGTTATAAGTGTTTTGTTACATCTTTCGTCACAACTGTTCTGATTTCATTATGTTTTTATATAATTATTTTCTTGCGCCTTTTCGTGGTATATATGGTTGAATACGACTGGCAGTTTCTCGGATGATGTTCTGTTTGTTACGGGTACAGAGATTATGAGCTGTAACAAATGATAACTATAGGGTGTCGCATTGTTTTGTGGCTTATATTCACACTGCGAGAACAGGAACTTAGGGTAGTAAACATCTCTTGATATTTTTGGTTTCTCGTGAACAATGAATGTTACGTCATCAACAAAATTTCTGCTACTGCTCAGTCAACATTTCATGATGGGTCGCAAGTCTGCGTTGTGTACAGAGTATTTCAAGCGCCTAAATTCCACGCCTCTTAAATTTTTGTACTTAATCTATCTCAATTTCAGCACCCAAATACAGCATCCAAAAGCGCTAATCCAAACTTCGCTAAACACATCGCCTGAACTGATCTTAAAAACTACATCTTTCGTGAATCTGCCAGGTGAAAATTTGAATTTTGCGAATATTGCTTAAGGTAACACATCTACCAAAACAGTACAGTGGGCGAACAAGTTATACCACGGCAACGAAAATCTCTGTTCAGGTGCATCGTATATGTACGGCTGTGATATACTTAAGCGGGTTTATTCTCTCATTGGCAATGCGATGTGATGACTCGACTATGCTGTCTCTTCGTTAAAATGGCCCACACTTATACGGTGCTGCGGCAGCTCCTTGCGCCCTACTATGCGGTGCCTTCGCACGCATTCAGCATTAATATTGTTTTCTGGGTCGAAACATCCACGTGGAGGAGCACAGATAAAAAAAAAATATTCAGTTACAGTCGCTGACGCAGGCAACTTTCCTCATCCGGGAAAACATGAACATTAAAAACTGTGTCAGGATGGCAACGACCTTCACTGTAAACAAATGACAGGATACGCGTGCTTCCGGTGCGTCGGGGGTTACCATGCATAAAAGCTGACTTTGCGGCACATGTGCACATTTCTACTGTCACAACCTAGCAGGAAACACCACACAAGACCAGAACATGCAGTTTTTCTTAAAGTTTATCATCGCCTCTTCGTTGGCCACAATGGCGCTGGGAGCGGCAAGGGTCGGACTTACATGGGACCTGTACCAGGTGAAGCAGTTTGCTTATTTTAATACTTCCTATTTTACGACTGTAGTCTACCGAAGTCCCGTTTTCATTTCATATGGTTAAAATCTTCAAATAAATACTCGATTTGTTGTTTCTTTTCCTCGGGTCTTAAAAATGGCCCTGAACAGCGAAATACTTCTAAGGGCGTTTTGTGCCAAACATAGTGGAATAAATTCCGAAATTTATGCCAAATTGAACATTGCAGCTTTTCTACGCTCTTCTCTCCTCCTATGCGTCCCCCAACGCTAAATATAATGGGAGTAGAAATATTATGTTTGCCAACTCTTCGGCACTTCTTTGTAGATATCGTTTTGTAATAATGTTCGTCGTGTTTACGTAGATGTACTTGTCGATATACTTGGAAAGCGTTGAAAAATATTTTGTACGATATCCTGATCTAAACAAGTGTACTGGTAAACGGGATCGGGATATCGTAAAAAAATGGCAGCATCCCCACTCCGTGGATGATGGCGAGGGTGCGGAGTACGGGGACTCGAAATGGCATCCAAGGTGCGCCCCGAGTGACATCCGATTTGCGCCCCGGCCATCACTCGATTTGAGCCGTGAGTTGCACCTTGATTATTCCATAAATGAAAGTGCAACTCACGGCTCAAATCAAATTTCGGTTGATTTTCGCTTGATGGTGGTGTGCGCACGGATGGACGCGGACGGACATTGGGAGGTCCTAAGGTATTCCGCACAGTTACAGGTGAGGGAGTAAGCCGTTTGGCTGTCGGGTGGTAACTCACAGTCGTAGCTCAATGTGTAAGACGACTGACACTAACTATGTCTGGTCTACCATATGCAGGCTCGAATCCTGCCGGTGCCTGTGTGATTTTTTGCGATTGTAAATGCTATGCGCACGGACGCGGACGGACATTGTGTGGTCCGAAGGTACTCCGCACCTAAGATTTTTTTGTGGTTTTCTAAGTACAGTGTCATAAACAAAGGCTTAAACACAACTATTACAAAACTATGTCTACAAGGAGGTACGGAATAGTTGGCAAAGGTAATATGCGCACTGCCATTATATTGAGTGTTGGGAGATGCATAATAGGAAAGAAGAATTTCAAAACGCGGCAATATTCAATTTGGCATAAATTTGGGATTTCATTACATTAAGGTCGACAGTGCAAGTGAATTCGTACTTTTAGTTCGGGACCAACTTTTGTTAAAAAAAATCCCCCCCCCCTCCCCGAAGGGGATCGTGCGGAAATGCGAATGCATTGGGTGCACCGATGAGTGCGCTGCGAGTAATTATTATTAATGCCGTACTTAATGAAGAGAGGCGAGAGTGTGAACGTAACCATTTATTTATTCATCAGCACCTGTTTGTGTTATCGTTGTACCTGACGGCCAGAATCACCGCCTTGTGGTCGCTGAAGTGCACGGTCAAAGGGTCTTTGAGAAGCATACGCGCGGCACAGTTTCGCGTAAAGACCAGATCAATGCAACTCCCGCGAATGGTAGTGGGGCACGTGTCGGAGCCGGCATCGCGCAACACGCCCGCCCCGCGCGCGAGCTCTCTCCGCCGAGCTCCGCGGTGCGAGCGCCCTCACACGCCCGAGCGCGCTCCTCCTCTCCACTCACTCTCCGCTACTCCGCCCGAGCTCCGCGATGCGAGCGCCCTCACACGCCGAGCGCGCTCCTCCTCTCCCCTTGCCCTGCGCTACTCCCGCCCGAGCTACGACGTGCTCCGGTTGCTAGGCGCGCCACAGCTGTTGCTAGGCGCACGCCGGCCAACGCACGACAACCCCCGACTAAGAAATGCATTCGCATTTAAAAAACCCAGCCCTATGTATCCAACAACAGCTCTGCAATACATCTACTACCACGAGCAGCAAATTAAGTGAACGGCGGAATCTTAGCTTACGGCACAATAGTAAATATGCGTTTTATGTCGCATATTAAGTCGCCGTTATAGTAAACATATTTTTTATTGCAAAAATTGGCACCGCTTCTATTAGTGGTGCAAGGCTGGAGAAACAGCAGTGCTGGGTGTCGACCTAGCTTCCCCCAACACTGACAGTGGATCCCAGTAAAGAGGGAGCAGAACAAGCAAGTCTGTGCACATTCCTCGTACGGCGATCGGCAACCCAATACTGTCACCCTCGTCATTAACGACCGCAAAGACGTCGTTGCAGGCGACCGAGTCAAGCCCGGTTACGTCGCCTCCTCTCGACCCACCCAGGGCTTCCCCGTATTCACGATTCCGCCCCGGAATTCACAAGCTCAGGCGACCAAAAACATCACGTGGGCAACATAATACCCTCCGGCTTTACGAGGAAAGCCCTGCAGGAACCGGGGCTCTATAGGTGCGCTGCCCCGAAGAGGACGACGACGAAGGCGGGAGGTCCTCACGTGGCGGAAGCGCAAGCGCCAGCCAGGACGCGGGTGCTGCTCATTAAGCGCACGGGAGCGCGGTATTGTTGCTGAAGCCACTGCACGAAGGTCGTGCATGGTGCCTCACGCTGAGAGAGTTTTTTCTTGTCATTTTCTTGCTAACGCCAACGGACAATGCTCAAGCCTAAACAGCTCTAGTGTTATTATGTAATAAAAAAAATATGTCTGAGTGCCAATACTGTGCGTCTCACGTTTGCATAAAATGTAAAAATAATTACCGTTGATGTTCATAACATCAATGGGTGATTTTATTTATGAAGAAATATTTTCGTTTTTTTGGTAACGTTTTTTTTTCCTTGATCTTGTTTAATTTCTTCTTTGCAGGACATTCAGTACCGCCCGATTATGATGTACGAGTGCTATCGAACTGGCGTGACAATCGAACCGGAAGGTACCCTGAACTTCACGGTCCTCTGGGATGGCACGGATCAGATGAACGATGAAGGCGCGGGCATGACGTGGATGGCTAAGAAAGGAAAACGAGACGTTTATTCAACGTACGTACTGTAAACGTACCACTGTAGCTTCACCTGCTCACCGATTATGAAATTTTTGACCTGATGAGTGTGGTGCACTTCCCTTTTAACTGTGGCCATCTTCTTTTTTGGTGAGCTGATCTTAAGCTTGTTTTGCTTTGTGAAATATTCCAAAGCGCAAAGTGTTTGAGGTATACGTATAGCTCAAACTGGTAGTTTGAAGAATAGGTGTCAGACGACCAGTTTTATTTTAATTTTGCATGAATTCCCGCTGCCCGCAACTTCTCGTTAGACTAAGAATGCAGCATCTTTTTCAAGCGGCCGTAAAATGACACGAACTGACCAGTAGTTCACTTTACTGTTTTTTTTTGCAGAGGAACATTTGATTTCATGTATGATGATGGCAGCTCTTCTATTTTTGTACAATCGGGAGGTAAGTGAAAGAACTCGTTCCCTATGAAATGGTGCCGCATAAAAAACAGTGTATAAGCACTGCTCAGCCGAAGTTAGCCTTTGGTTGGAAGAAGACTTGTCTGGAATTTGTTTTTACAAACCGAGTTTATTTTAAAGGAAGCAGACCACCAGATATGTATCCCAAAATATTTTATCCACATTATTTGGCGTTCCGCATCATCCTTCCCACCATTACTAGCATTAGGTTGAAAATGTTTTAAGCCGTAAGAATGTTTTTCGTCCAGGCTCCCAACCATTAGTATGCTGCATTGCGGAATTCACGGTGTCCCCGAAGGTCCTACTATATGATCTTTTCATTGTGTTATCTTTGTTCACCATCTTTTAGATCTCTCTCTCTCTCTGCATCCATTTTGTACCTGCCTCGCTTTTGTCTTAGTCCTCATAATTACACCCACAGCCTAACTTATCTTGTTCCCCTTAATCTAGGCTAGTATGTCTTCCACACAAGTTTTTTACGTTACTCTTTTATGCTGGTTCCAGTTCCTAAACGTCGATCCAACGATCCTTCTCTTCATGGCTGGTTAGGCCGTCTTAAGTTTTTTCAATTTATTGGCCAATTACCCGTTTTTTTTTGCTTCGGATATCTTCCAAGGGTACGCATTACTTGTGCGCACCTCCGCGTATGATTGCGTACGATGAGGGGAAACAACATCCAATTTTGATGCCTTTTAAACATTGAACTTTAGAGTTGTTCGGTCATGTTCTTGTCCATATGTGTGCGGGCTTGTGGGTGTAACCACACTTGCTGCGTTAAAAACAAGAGTCAGTTGCATGAAATGATGCGGAAATTTTGGTATTCGTATCTTACGAATCACAAGTCATAAATATACCTCTGAACCTATATGAGACTACAGTTCATTAGTTTTCGGAAGACAAGGTATGGCTCACTCTCAATTGGACGTCGTCTTCAGTATCCAAACAATGTGCTAACTTTAGTGTATAGTGGATGTACTCTCTTGTTCGTTAGAGGACATTTTGACTTTCTCTAATAACCATTATTGAGCAATTGACCAACATGGTTTTGAAGGTACGTTGCGCTTGCTGTGAACACAGAGACGGGCACGGGAAAAAAAACGTAGACTTTCACGAGAAGATGCCGCCGGAGACGCTGAAAACGGAGAAGACTATGCTACACCAACTAGCACGACATCAAGCTTTATTGACCAACAACTAAATTAGGAATGACTCTATGGGCATCTGAACCTCAATTATTTTTCGTCCACTTCACTTTACAGATGTAACGGTGTTTTTTGAGCTCGTTTCATACTTTTGAATAAAGGTTCTGAGGCTGGCAATTTTTCTCCAATTTTTGGGGTTTCGAAAAGCTGCTCTTCAGGTGGTTCAACTCATCTAAGCCTGCGTGGGCAGACTATACACAATATTTCAAAGGACTGCAATGCCTTGAAGTAACGCTTAGATTACTTGAAAAGTTGTGGAATTTCCTGCGAAAATCTCGTTTCTGCAATCACAATAATACTTTTTGTACATCGGAAAATGTATTGGAATAAGACATATTGCCTTTGCCAATTTTTTGTGTTACTTGATATCGCGCCAACTCCCTCGCGTAAAGTGCCCTGATTCGGTTGTTCGCGCTACAATTCCAAGACAGCTACAATTCCGTAAAAATTATGCGTGTGGGCTAAGCATAATACGTTGGATCAGTCGGCTTACTAGTTAAATACCAGGAGCTTTTTCACTGGGAGGCACTTGTTTCACCAGCTTTCATGACTAATTACCTCTTATGTATATTTATAAGCATTACCCGTTACCACTGTTTTCAAAAAAGACACAGTCAAAGCGCCCCAGATGATGATTTGGAAACCATATTTGTTGTATGATGTTGCTGCAAGACGCTGTAAAAGTTATTTTTTATCATGTGGCGCAGATATCAAGGAAAACATTGTTCAGCTTCTTCCGACGTTCAATAACCTGGCGTACTACTTCGAGATAAGTGAGTATGAAAACCACCCCTTTCACTGATATTAACCTTCGTTCGGGAGTTGCCGTTGCGTGCGCGAATATTAAATTTATTGATTGTGGTGTTTAACGCGACGACGCTTCACGGGCGATGAGGGGCGCCGTAGTAGAGGGCTTCGGGTTAATTTTGACCACCCGGTGATCTTTAACGTGCGCCGAAATCTTGAACACACGGGCGTTTTTGCTTTTCGACTCCACCAGAAAAGCGGCCGCCGCGGGCTGTAATATTACACTCTCCTAACTAACTTGCACAAGTTACACTATGCTTGGTGCAGGGCAGGGCATCGATTTGATAAGCAGTAGCTTTGTTAGAAAGAATTTAGGTTGGTGAACCAGTGACACGTTCCGAAGAATAAGTTAATAAATTACTTTTTTCCAGTAGATGATGATGATGATGGTTAGAGTTTTTTGGCGCAAGGCCAGCTGGGGCAAAGAGCGCCAAACAAAAGTGTCTAAAAGAAAATAGTGGCTACTAAAGCCAAAATAACAATAACATCAATTAACGGCAATGGTGATGGCTGGTGTATAGGGCCAGATTTGATTATGCGTGATAGGAAATGAGGTTTAAAAACTGCCCTTCTGACAAATACTCAAACACACGTTTCACGGAAAACATTGCATCGTCACCTAGAAACAGCGATGGATGTAGGGGAATATGTTGTCTGTAGAGTTCTGTGAAGTGTTTGTGTCGTGTCGTGTGAAGTGCCTTGCATGTGATTAGTATGTGCACTATGGATAGGGCCTCTCCGCACCTGCTGCACTGGGGTCTAGAAGATCCCGTCAGCAGATACGAGTGCGCCGCATGGGTGTGCCCTATCCGCAGCCTACCCAAGGCGACTTCCGTGTGTCTGTTGTGTGAGTTAGCTGTGTACCGTCCCAAGTGTGGCTTTATTACATGTAGTTTGTTGTCTGTCTGTTCGTCCCAGTGTGTTTGCCATGTTCTGCGCAGGTGTTGTCTTATGTGTGGCTTGAGGTCTGTGTAGGGTATCGTTGTAATGTCTACAGTGCTCCTGAGTGCAGCAGCAGCGGCCATCTCGTCTGCCAACTCGTTCCCAGCGATCCCTGCGTGTCCTGGGACCCAGCAGAGGACCAGCTCATGCTTTTGTGCATACACGGACATGATAGTGTTGAATACAAGATTAACTATGTGGTCTTTGGGGGGCTTGTGCGATGACAGTGCGCGAACAACACTCAAGAGAGAGAGAGAGAGAGAACGCCTTTGATGAAAGCTGAAGAGGTCAAGAATCTGTATAGATGATGGACATGGGAATTTGATTTTCAAGAATGTGTCGTACAATCAGTAAAATTCAAACGCTTCTGCTGAAAAAATTGTTGTATGCACGCTCATGGTTCTGGCTGCATTAAAATTTGGACCATGAGCAGCGCACGACACCATAGTGGAGGTTTTAGAAGCGTCACTATAAAATTCTGCACATGTGTATTTAAACTGCAAAGACAAGAAGTGCTGCAGTATTGCAGCTCGTGGTACACGATTTTTGTCAAATCTCATAAAAGAAAGGTCGCACGACACAGGGCGAACTTGCCAAGGCGGTAAACTGTTAGAAAAGAATGACCTGTACACATCTAAAAACGAAGCACTGAGATCCGAGGCTCGCTCTCTCACTCTAAGTGAAAGGGCAGAGGAACGGATGGGTGATTTACAAAGAGCAGATATGTTGATGTATCGTTAAAGACAGGATAAAAAGGATGATTATTCAGCGATGAAATTTTAAAAGCATAAAGCAAGTCCATGTACGTTCGTTGGTTCTCAAGGCTCCACTTATTACACTCGACATAAAGACTCTCAGCAGGGCTAGTGCGAAAAGCACCCGACGCAAGACGAAGGCCCAAGTGTAGCACTGGGTCAAGCATTCGCAAGGCTGTCTTAGTCGCCGACCCATACACCACACTGCCATAGTCGAAGCAGGAGTTCTTTGTCGGAACCATGGGATTGGTGGGAGAGAACCTTAATTATATTCATTGTTTTGAGACATTTATTTTTAAGTTCCTTGATGTGGGGAATGAATGTGAGTTTGTGGTCAAACACCACACCTAAGAACTTGTGCTCCTTGTTCACAGGAAGCGACACGCCATTAAGATGAATGTCTGGCCCGCGCTTCCTGGAGAACACAACGCAGGAGCTTTTTACAGGATTCAATTTAAAACCATTCTTGTCTGCCCAGCCAGCAAGTTCCTTTACACCAAGCTGGACTTGACGTTCGCAGATTGACATATTGCACGATTTATAGGATATCTGGACGTCGTCTACATACATAGAATAAGAGATTGTTGGTGGCAGTGCCTTTCCAAGAGAGTTCATCTTTACTATGAAGAGAGTGCAACTCAGCACGCCACCTTGCGGCACGCCATTTTCTTGGACGTGAACCTTTGAAAGTGTACAACCAACTCTTACTCTGAACGTTCTCTCTGACAAATAACTAAAGGGTGTTCAACATATTACCCGAAACACCGAATGACCTGAGGTCACTAAGGATCCAATAACACCAAGCGGTGTCGAAGGCCTTCTCGAGGTCGAAAAATACAGTTACGCAATACTGCTTATGCACGAAGGCATCCTTTATATACGATTCAAGAGCTACGAGTTGATCGTTCGTCGATCTCCCCGCCCTGAAGCCTGCCTGGCAGCTTTCGAGAATACCATTGTACTCTAGGAAGTACACAAGCCTGCGATTGATCATCTTCTCGAAGAGCTTGCACAGGCAGCTCGTCAGGGCAATAGGACGGTAGCTTGAGGGGGACGACGGGTCCTTTCCCTCCTTCAGGAAAGCTACAACTATAGCCTCCATCCAAGAGTTTGGAATGTGCCCCGAAAGCCATATCTGGTTATATAGGTGTAAGAGTGTTAGAAGAGTGTCTGCGTGCAGGTGTTGTATCATTGTGTATGTGATGTTGTCTGGGCCTGGAGCTGAGGATTTACACGTGCTCAAAGCAGCCCTCAGCTCATGCAGTGAAAACTCTGAGTTATAAAAAGATGTTGAACTATTGTTATCTAGTATAGGCTTCTTTTCGGCCATTTGTTTGTGTTTCATGAAAGTGTTTGTGTAGTGTGCTGAACTAGAAACGTGTTGGAAGCGTTGTGCGAGTGTGTCAGCCTGGTCTTCGAGTGTGTCCCCTGTAGTGCTGATCAGAGGCAGGCTGTGTGTTTGTTGTCCCTTGAGTTTGCGTATTCTCGTCCATACTTTCCGTGTGTCTGTGTATTAGTTTATTGATGTTATGAATGTACGCCAACTCTCTCGTTTTGCCTCACGGCGCACACGTTTTCCTAACGCCTTGGCCCGTTTGAACAAAAGGAGGTTTCCCGACGTGGGGTACCGACGAAGGATACCCCACGCTTTGTTCTGGGCCTCTCGCGCCCCCTACAGTCCTCATTCCACCACGGCCTCCGCTGGTTGCGCGGGGCACCAGAGGCGTGGGGAATGGACCTTTCGGCGGCGTCGAGAATGTGCGCCGTGAGCAGTTGGGTAGGTTCTTCAACCTGTAGGTGTCCTATGGATGTGTGGTGTAGTTTGGATTTGGATGTCTCTGTAAATGTATTCCAGTTAGCTCGTATTTCATTGAACCTATTATGGGAAGATGGACTTCATGGGCCTTTAGCTATGTATGTGAGTGAGGTGGGGAAGTGGTCACTACCGTATGGGTCAGTGCCCACACCCCACTCGAGGAGAGGAAAGAGGACTGCAGAGCCAATCGCCAAGTAAAGACATGAGTATGTGTTGTGTCCTATGTTATGGTATGTAGGCTGTTTATTGTTAAAAAGGCATGCTCCTGAAGATGTAAGGAATTTCTCTATCAGGCGACCTCGGGCATCCGTGCGAAAAGAGCCCCAAAGAGAGTTTTGAGCATTAAGGTCGCCTGTCAGGATGTAGGGTTCGGGCAGCTGGTCAACCAGCGCCTCGAAGTCAGAGCTTAAAAGTGAAACATCAGGAGGAATGTATATGGAGAATACCGTTATCAACCTATTAAATATTATTGTTCGAATTGCAACAACCTCAAGGACAGTGTTCAGAGTGACAGGATGGCATGATAAAGTTTTCCGGGCAATTATGGCCACACCCCCAGAAGAGTGGGTGCAGCCATCCCTGTCCTTTCTGTATACCAGGTAACTATTCAAGAAATTTGTGTTCTTGGAATTAAGGTGTGTTTCCTGAACACACATTACACTTGGCTGATTGGCATGCAGAATCTCATACACGTCATCAAGATTATTCAGAAGGCCTCTGCAGTTCCATTGAACAATATTTTCTCTTCCCATTATTATGTGTTCACAGCTACTGGAGTGTGACTATTTATGTAGAGTCTTTCGGGGCTTGGACTCTTGGAATGGATTTTCTGGCCTTCTCTACTGACCTGGACGTCGCAGCCCGTTCCTTTCGTTGAGATGAAAGCCGGAAGTGCTCGACGTCCATGCCGTCATCTGAAGGCAAGGGGGTGCCCAGCGGACTGGGCCCCCTTGACGTGGTACCCTTTTGGGTGTTCTTTGCCTGCGCTGC
This sequence comes from Haemaphysalis longicornis, assembly GCA_013339765.2. Lineage (NCBI taxonomy): Eukaryota > Metazoa > Arthropoda > Arachnida > Ixodida > Ixodidae > Haemaphysalis > Haemaphysalis longicornis. The sequence continues at coordinate 136,162,933 of CM023455.1, read as the reverse complement.
CAGAACCGAAGGCGTGGGGAGCACCGCAGATGGCGCAGGCAGTGAGGCGGGGGAGGGGGTCGCTGCGACTTCCTCCGTCTCCATCTCCCCCGTGCCCTTGCGTGTGCTTTGGGCCGGTGGAGAGGAAGCAGGGGATACAGCGGCATCCCCAAAAGACGTTGCCACCACAGCCGCTGCTGGCTCAGCGAGCGGTGCGGAGGCGAGTTTGGCTGCAAGATGCAACCCAGGGGGGGGGGGGGGGGGGTCGGGGGGGGGACCAAGTCCGACTCTCGGTACTGGGTCCCCCCTGAAACAAGACGCCGCTCCGCCCCCCGGTGAGATGCGTCGGCGTACCTCCCCAGGGGGAAAGAGGCGAACCTCTTTCGCGCCTCTGGGAAGGTGATGTTTTCGGTTATCTTAAGGTTAATGATTTTTCTTTCGAGATGAAACTTTTCACAAGCGCGAGAGTATGCTGCGTGTGGACCCTGGCAATTCGGGCAGGTGAAGTTGGTTGCAGTGCAGTGCTGGGTCGTGCTGGGCGCATTTGGCACATGTTGTTCTGCCTCGACAGGAGTTGGTACCATGCCCGAACTTCTGGCACTTGAAACAGCGCCGCGGGTTCGGGATGTACGGCCGGACAGAACAACGGATGAAACCTGCGTTGACATGCTCGGGCAGTGTGCAGCGGTCGAAAGTCAGGATCAGATGTTTGGTGGCTATTTCTTTGTTGTCTCTCCTGATGACGATGCGCCTTACTGCTGTCACGCCTTGGTCTTTTAGGCCTTCGAGCAGATCAGTATCTGTCTCGGTTAGGAGATGTGCCTCAGAGATCACACCTTGACAACTGTTGAGTCTGCGGTGGGGTGTGACCCTGATCTCCAGATCTGCCATGCGGGTTTGTTTCAGGAGGATTGTGGATTGCTGCTGAGTTTTAACTTGAACTAGCACTTCACCAGTTCTGAGCTTTTTGGCGTCATATGTTTTGCCGATGATACCTTCAAGGTATTTAGAAACAAGAAATACAGATTGAGAGGAAACCGGCTTCGATTTGTCCACAGATTCAATGATCAAAAAATGAGGGTAGTTATCTGGCTTTGGAAGCGAGATAGAAGGCAAAGAAGGAAAAGATACTTCGGTGCGGCCCCTTTTAGAGGGCCGATCACGGTTGGGGGGGGGGGGGGTTTGAAGATACCATATGGCATAGTATAAAAGCAGGGAGACGGGGGTACTTTCTCCTTTGACCTTACCGTGGCAGTCAAAGAGGTCCCGGAGATCCTGCCTGGTAGACAGGCAGGGAGCCCATCGGCCGGAGCTTGACCAAGGTTCCGACGGCCACAGTTCACGGCTTCTAACCCTTCACCTTTCAACTTCTAACCACGGTAGGTGACAGCTTAAGTATAGGGGGGCTCGGGGTACGCGGTGTCGCCACTCACCGTCACCAAGATTACTCAATTAAGGTGCCCCGTGCGGGGCTTTTTTTCCAGTAGAAAGCAGAGATATATGTTTTCTTTGTGAGGTGTTTTTCTAATTAAACTTGGGCTAAAACCTTCGTCTCAGCACAAAAAAATTTTTAGTCGTCAAAACTGTGTAATTATACAAAAGCGGAGCGAGTCTGCCAGATGTAATTGCTAAAATATCCACGCGTCAATTGGGGAGAACGCAGATAACCATGCTGGGAAACTCTCATGTCTATTTCCATACGTTCTAGCCATATTTCAGTACGAACAACAATCTAGCCTTTGCGCCACAGTATTCCCACAAGCTGAGCTAAGCAGAAGCAACATGGGGACAAAACTGATGCCGCTATATAACAAACATAAGTTACTAAATATAAATAAATGTCGTTCCAAAGCCATGGTTATGTGAGGAAGTCTGCATAAGGGCTGTCAGCTTTGTCAGGTGCCATTCAAACACCTGCACAGACCAGTAGTGTTTGAATGTTAGTGAAAGCTTTAGGTTGTCCAACTTGGCAGTCGACCACAATGTTAGAATAGCCGAGCAATTTTGGGGACAGAATAACTGCTCCTCCCAGGGTACAAATGGCCTTGCAGCCTGTGGAGGAGAGTAAAACTAGTCAAAATGCTTAAAAACGCGTACGAAGGCGTTAACTTTAGCCGGGGGCCCCTAACCATGGTGGCTTGCAATGCGCAGCAGTTTACATACCTGACAAAATTTTATACAATGGGTTGAGCAGAAGACGACAGCTCGCATTCGTTAATATTTCGGGCTTGCAAGCCTGTTAGAGAAGATCGGCGTAGATACTTGTATGACAGAACTTGAATGGTTTAAAAGATCCCCGTTACAGGTACCAGTACAATCGAACTTCACGGTTCACCGCATTAAAGTAGAATCCGCCGTGGTGGCTCAGTAGCTAAGGCGTTGCGCTGCTGAGCACGATATCGCGGGTTCGATTCCCGGCCGCGGCGGCCGCTCTTCTGATGGAGGCAAAAAGCAAAAACGCCAGTGTGTACGAGATTTCGGCGCACGTTAAAGATCACCAGGTGGGGGTCAAAATGAATCCGGAGCCCCCACCACGGCGCGCCTCGTCGCCTGCGTTACCTTAGCATCAATCAATCAGCAGCATTAAACAAGAGGCTACGACAACAACCTTCCGTCCTTTAATGGCCCAGAAACGGATGAGAAAGTAGAAAACAGGAGAAGGCTATAGCCTAGAGCACAAAAGGGACTATGCTTTAATAAGGCCATAAGGCGTATAAGGAAACAAAACTTACCTAGAAAAATTTAGTTTCCTTCAGTGGCACTGATTTACATTGTGTTGCATATGGCCAATTTGTTTATCTTGACGTTATAAAATGGCAACTACGCAGTACCTTTTAATCCCACTCTTGTTTTCTTTCCTCCTTCTGCTTGTTCTCTAAGACATCACACATCTAACTCTCACAATATTGCTCAATGGGCGCGGCAGCCCCTTGAAACCATGACGCTTTATGCAGTATTTTGTGCAGATACCACGATAAATATTTTGTACGAAAATAATTAAATCTGGCGACGCACAAAAAATCATGATGATGGAGAGACAATTTCTGTGTAGGGATTCCCTCAAATGTGTGACAAGTCAGACGTGGGCATTTTTATGTTACCTTTAATTAAGCGCTAAAAACACCACTATGTATATAACGAACACCGCCGTAACACAATTGAAGCTCGCAAAAAGAAAGTGCTAGTGCAGACCATAATTTGATAGATTTTGCTATATAGAGTTTTGCTATATAGAGTTTGTAGGGAACGCATGCACCAGGGATAAAAAACTGTATGGCCTTCCTTGTGTATAATGATCATATTGCACAAGTCTTATCTCTCTTGAGCACGCGTAGTCTTATATCCACGTTTTAAAGCTCTCAACATGAGCCCCAGCAACGAAGCGTTTGAAATTGTTAACATCCTTAGCATTAACTGCCAGGAGAATAAAATATTAAGCATCCCCCATGGTTACAAAAGGATACCACTGATTGTGGTCTTTACCTAGATTTTACTTAGAGACGGGGCCAGAGGTAGAGGATAACCATTAACGCGATTGTGGGTTGATTTAGAAAAATTTGAATTTGAGAATGGACTCAAACAGACCGAGACCGAAGAGGTTAGAGTTCAATGATAGTGCTGCATGCAGCAGCAGAATTCAAAAGGCGATTGATGATGGTCACACCTAAATATAAAGACCGAATGCTAATATATCTTTGGTGCGAAAATACTAGACGGAAATGAATATCGTTGCGCAAGGAGTGGGAGACCCCTAGAAAAAGGACTTCAATTGTTTTACTTTTGAGACTAACGATGTTTTATGAGAATAAAGAATGTTTGAGACTACCTATGTTTCACCGTTGAAAATTTTTAACCTATAAACGCGATTATTTCTTACATCTGAATATATTGACCTTGCCATTTTTGCCTGCAGCCATAACTAGCCAAAATAACCGCGTGGTGTACAAGATCTACGATGAAGATTCTTCCTGTGGCAACGCTGCGATAGTGCTTGGGAAGGCCGATCCGCAGAAGACCAAAGGATTTGTTTTCGTAAGGCAGGTACCTCGGCCAACCAAAGTGTGCACCCGAAAGCAGCTATGTGCATCACAGGATTGAGCTGCTCATCAAACGCATAGACTCTTGGGGATCTACTCAGCAATAAAAGGAAATGGCCAGTTTATTTTTGTTCAGTTCCTTCAATCGCTTACTCTGATAATCATCATCTGTGTGGTAAGTCTACTATTTCTCTATGGGAAACACCTACAGTGTTCATTAGGAGCTTCACTTAGCAGTAAAACCAAAGTCCCTGATACTTTTTCTTGGGTAATACAATTTTATGCGTGCAAAAGGATTCTCAAGATTTCATTGTTTCAACACTCTTCGCTCCATAGAAGGGAACCCAGCTTCAGAAATGATGAAAATTCCACAGCAACAAAATTTTATCATATCACGTTTACGGGTGAGTCGAAGTTTGCAGTCTTTTACAGAGATACTGATGGCTCCTAGCGGATAAAACGACTGCTCTCAGCTTGTCGTATAATCGCACAAAAAGACTGCGCATGACTGTCCAATTTTAAAGCGAGATTTCTTTGTGAGTCATGTGGCATCCTGTCAAAAAACTGATGCATTTCGCTGGGCAGAGATCCCACGAGAGCTCGAGCATGCGTGTACACTGTGGCTTCTTTGTTTTTTTTTTCATATTTTTATGAGTTATGTGCAGGCCAGGGAATAGCCGAAAACAGCAATTAGTTTTCCTCTAGCACGTGTCCTTCGCGATAAAAAGTTCGCAAACGTGGCACGGGGGACGCGCGGTTTTTATTGCAAATTTGGGGCTTTGCTCACGGCAAGGTGTCATCGTTCTGACTATGGTTTGTTTTAAAACAAACATTAAACCAAATTTACAAACAGTTCAAAGAAAACTTTTGCGGTCTGCCGTGAACAAAAAATAAAACAAAAACTGTGGTTGATTACTCTGTCACAGAAATCGGTAAAACACGAAAGTGAAATGTGCAGCGAAATCTGCAGCTGAGCATTATTTGCGGGTCGGCGGCTGTCTTGTGAGCGTGCTTGGCAAGCGGCGTCCTCCTGGCGATTCACTTCGGCAGAGGTGTACTGGTGTCATTTCCGTGACGGATATGACATGAGTGAAATCTTGTATCCCGGCATAAAACACTTGCGCGTCGAAATATAAAACCCCAAAACGAGCAACCCTAAGTTTAACGTACTCTTTAGTAGTAAGGTTTGCTTCCCCGCAAGAAGACTCTGTGGTAGAGGTGCACCCGTTACAGGCCGCTTGCTTTGTTGTTCTGGCGTCACTTCCGTGACGGATATGACGCCAGCGAAATCTTAGTGTATCCGGGAATAAAACACTTTCGTGTTAAAAATTGTAAAATCGGAGTGGACGCTACACTGTCGCCTACTTTGATCGCCCCTATCTCCGTATGTGCAATTGTGATTAACTTGTATGTGACAGCGAATGTCAGCCACAAATTTCTTAAAAGGATTGTAAAGTATCACTCGTATAGAAAACATAAAAATATGCGGGGGAACTATTGACTGACTGCTGTGCTTTTTCTAAAAAAAATGCGTAAATTCCAAAATACGAAAGAAAAATTGCCCTCAATTTTGCTCAAACTTAGGGAAACGAGACTCCTTAAGAGGACCAACAACACTGCTGAAAAACATGTTGCTTAGTTTTGTTTGTACCGAATTTAAAAGCGGCTGAAATCACGCGTTCCAGACGCGCCAACGTGCCGTGTGCTCCGCTACAGCGGCTGCTTTTCTGGCTTGGAGAATTGGTATATCAGTGTCTTTTGCATACACACCAGATACTTCAAAACCTTCTACGTCCCTGGAAAAAAAAAATCCATCTTTTTTTTTTTTGATGTTTCACTGAATGAGCGCTGGCACAGCTGCGCCTGTGGGCGAACACCGCCAAAAAGTGCGCCTTTGCGGGCGCAACTTTTCTTTAACCAAAATAAAGAGCAGGATAACAAGCCAAACAGTTTTCTTGTTTTGACGACAGTGGTAACTGACCCACTGCCGGGTGGATGCAACAGCGGGGTGCATTGACCTCCTTAAGGTAACTATAGCGAAAAAACTATCCCGCTCCACATCCACAAACGGGAAACATGGGCAGGGACGAAGCATGCAGTGTATAAGTGTGTTCTTCGCGCTTTGCTGCCTTTGCCCACGGAGATGTAACAGTTGGGGGGTAGAGGTACACAGCTTTGCTGTAAGTCTCGTGTTTTTGGAGGAGAAAGCGTTCTAGCGCGAGGCGTTGGAAAAGGAGTGTACCGGTATTTTAATACCATGACTAAATGATACTACGACGACATGAGACGCCGACAGTCCGAGCCCCTAAGGGGCTTTGCCCCAAATACTCACTGCGTCTCCCCAACGGCCGCATCTTCGCCGGCGACGCGTGATGGACGCGGTCCAACCAAGAAATGAAACCTGTCTTAGCCGAGGGCACATGTATAGTGACCATTGAAATCACCAATAAGGTACAGACGTTCTCCGCATGGGTATCAAATATGCCAGCAGAGCTGCTACGCACCTATCTTAGCAGATGCGAGCGCTTGAACTTATCAGGAGGCTGCGTAAAAATTCTGTCGCAATAAAACAGCTAACACGTTGAACTGTCTAAAGCGAGCTTGCAGTCTTTACAAAGAGTCCGGTCTATTCTTCGGTTACACACCACCGTAGAAACAGGGACCTTTGACCCTTGCAAAAAAATTTGGTGTGCTGTGCTTAAACGTGCGAACGTCCATTATGTAGTGAAACCGTTATGAGCATTTCACTGTAATTTTATGATAATGATCATGTCTTCTTCGAGGCTTGAATAGAAAAGAAATGCTTTTGAATATGAGCCACGTTTTACACGAAATTACCAGGCGTTCGTGTTAGTTCACTTTATTAAATGGGTTAGTGCCAAAACGTTCATGGCGACGACCCTTTCCGCTACTTTACTGGTGCTGAGACCAGAAATATGTGAAATAAATTGTACGGCGGGATTTTGCACGCTGTAGGCGTGTCCTGGTAAACGTCGGTGTTATTGAGACATGCAAACCAATTGCAGTTTTTTTATTTTTTCTTATTTAAACAAGGCCCCCATTTTGAAGCATTGTTAGCGGCATCCCGGGCAACGAGATCGCCAACCTCGTGGCTCGAGATTTGACCCGCCGGGCCAGCGCTGATGAAGCCGAAGCCGAGGCCGAGCGCATGCAACCTCTTGTCGCATACCAGGACATTACGCAGCACTATAGGCTGTTCTGTAAAACCTACTCTTCACCACACAAATCGCCAGTTAGAGATCAAGAAAGATTATTGCGTGCCCTGTAGGTCAACGCCTTCCCACATCCCACCAGACTTCACCTCTTTGACCGGACACACTTTTCTCCTCTGTGCCACTTCTCTGGAGTGCCTGGGACTCTCAGACACATAGTGGGGGAGCTGCGACAAGTCTACCCTAGACCACCCAACATCCACCTTTCCACGGAGTTTTGGGAGAGAGCCTTGGCCAGCTCCGGCCTCGAAGATCAGCTGTGCCTGATCGAAAGGGCTGTCGACGCGGCCCGAGCTCAAGGCATCCTGGAATGAGCTGACGCCTCTCTGAAGCCTTGATTTATTTAAAGTTTATTCTCTCTCTCTCCCTCTCACGTGTTATCAAGTAGCCGTCACGGGGTGAGTTATGACAGCCTACACACCATGAAACCTTTTTGTTTTGTTATCTCCATCTTTCTTTTTACGAAGAAGAACGTTACACTCACAAAGGCGCTCGTTTGGGTGGGTCTTCATCACTGGCATAGCTGTGATAGCACCTATTCAGTGAAACATCGCAAATAAAATTTAAAACGCAGATTTTTCTTTTAAAAGGACGTGAAAGGTTGAAAAGTCTGTGGAGCATCCACGGATTGCGGACAGACCCTTTTTTATCAAAGCGCGAAGCCAGAAAAACAGCGGCAGTAGCGGAGCACGTGGCCCGGAGATGCGTTTCGAAAGCGTGATTTCAGCCGCTTATAACTTCAGTGCACACGAAATAAAGCAACATAATTTTTAGAAGTGTGGTTGGCCCTTTTGAGGAGTCTCGTTTTCCCAATAATATAGAAAATCGAGAGCGGAGATTTCTATTTCGATTTTTAAAGTTACGCATTTAGGAGACAGCAGCGGAATCAATCCTTTTTGCGCATATAAATATTTTTGCTAGAGAACAGATATTTATAGATATGTTTAGAAATATGTGGCCCACATAACCGGCCCCTTAAAAGGTCGTCACAATTCAAGATACGGATATAGGGCCGTAAAAGTACGCGACAATCTACCGTCGGGTGCGATTTTACGATTGCTTTCTAACTTTTTTGTTTATGATATAACGCAAAGTTTGGTTGAACTGTTTGTCATTTTGCTGTATGATTCGTTTTCAAGCAAATGTTTCTCAGAACAGTAACACCTCGCCGTGCGCAAAGCCGCAAAGTTGGAAAAAACTGCCGCAGCCGGAAATTGCGCGTCACCCGTGCCGCGCTTGGAAATTTTTTTCTCGCGAAGTACGCATGCTAAATGAAAACGGATTGCAGTTTCTGGCTATTGAGTGGCCTGCGCATAGGTAATAAAAACTCCCTGGCCGTCTACACTAACGTGAAACCTTGGGAGAGGTGAAGCACGCAGTGTGTAAGTGTATTCTTGGCACGTTGGCGTTTATGTGCGCGGAGACGAAACCGTTGTGGTGTAGAGGTACACAGCTTTGCTGTAAATCTCGTGCCTTTGAAGCATGAAGCGTTCTTGCGGGAGGCGTTGCGGGATTAGTGTCCCAGTGTTTTAGTACCGGGACTACATCATGCTACGACGACGTGAGACGGCGACAGCCCGAGCCCATAATCAGCCCTCTAAACTTGTTCGCCGCAAAAAAGCTCTACTGAAATAATAAAACAGGCTCCTAGGGCCTTCATATTTTAATATGCCGCGTTAAATTGCTGCTAGAAAGACGTCTTCCCAGCAATGTATCAAGATGACTTTCAGGGTATTGGTATAACCTTGGTCTTCATATGTTGGCTTTCCCACTTTGCCTGTTCTGCAGTGAAGCATGGCCACCTACAGAGAGAGTACAATTAGAGAAAACGGCTCTAACTCTGGTGTTATCAAGAGTATCCGGAAACAAATTACATAACAATTACCCGCTAATATGACTCTAATAGCGCTTCTATTTTGTTAGAACGGCCACTGGAAGATCGCGAGAAAGGGGAACGGCTCTCTATAACACCATGCATGCATCGATCATGAAGTACAATATTATAGATCTCAAATAGCACGTTTCGTTATACATTTAGATTGTTCGAAGAAATCTTGCGCAAAAAAACGTTAGCAGCGACGTGAAACTATTGATAATAAAGTGGTAATTTTATGGGTGTGGTAATCCAAAGTTGGCATTCAAGGGGTCAGATGAGCACAACTAGAATCTTCCCTGCATTCCCACACTCATGTTTTATAGCGGAGGTGTTGGTCGCCGGTAGTCAATCACACAAAATAGCCCCTGTGTCATCAACAGGTCTGCATGAACCACATTGGCTTAAATCGGTGTGAGCCTTTTAGCTTAAACTTAGCCTCAATTTTATTCACACAAAGCTGCCCTTCAAAAAAAAGCACACGAATGGTTGTTTCTATCTTCGGTACTTAAAAAAACGAAACGCAGTTTTGTGTCTCTGGTTCTTTAGGACTTCTTGAAGGGATAATATATCTTAACTGAAGAACGTTCCAATGAACATAATTTACAAGCCTTAAACTTCTATTTGCTGAACAAGAAAAAGACGACAAACGAACTAACGCTGCCAAATGTTTTTTCGTAGAGCGTTTGACACAGTATTTATTGCTTTCCCAGATGCACTATAAAGCGTAGCGCGCACATTTCACTTCAGTAAAAGGTGGCAATGTGTAACTCAAAACAGAGTGCAAACTTTGGCCATGACAGCTGTCATGTCAGTTACAGGCAACGTGGAGAAAGAGATATATTTAATGTTCAAAAGCACGCACGAGAGGGACGTTGCAGGGCGCACATTTCCCAAGATTTTTTTTGCTATATGCACTGGCGCCGTACTAAACAGCTGGAAAGAAAACCTAGGTACTGGAACCTGGTCATGGAAGAAATCATGGTAGAAGCAACACTCAGGGACAGGAAACGAGCATCCTGGATTACGGAGCGAACCCAATAGAATATAATTTACCTCAAATTAAGAAACAGAAAGGGACTTGGGCTTGCTATGTCGGGAGACAGACCGAGAACAGGTGGACCAGCAGAGAACAAAATAAACACTAAGATAAAGAACTAGAGGAAGGGCAAGAACAACAAGTCGATGGCGAGACGAAATTAAGAAGTTCGGAAGCGCAGAATAGACTGGAGCGGCGCAGGAAAGGAGCGGTCGGAGGTCAGGCAGAGGCCTTCGTCCAAACATGGGCCTAAATAAGATGTTGATGGTCATGATGACGATGCACTTCAAAGAATGGTGGTTTATGAAAAGGGTAATCAAAAGTATTCAGTCGCATAGGTAAGGCTTAAGCGATTAGGGCGCACGAAAACACAAGCCCCTTATGAGGGACCTGAGAATCGCAGATTGAACAAGAGTTTCTCCAGTGCTCCCCTTTAAATTGTAAAATATTTGGACTTCTCAGCTTCAAATGCATTATAAATATTTTATTCGGTGTCATTCCAAAAGTTGCTAAAACAATGATCATTACTTTAGCGAATGGTAAGCGAACCTGGTAAGCGAACCTCCAGGAATACATTTTATCGGCAATGGCGGCAATCACATAGCAGGGAGCAAGTTAAACTCTCACCGTTGACGAGTAGTACCTGCTCCTCCCGGTTGTACAATATACATCTAGAAGTACCGAATTGAACACGAAGCTCAGCTGCAATAGTTCCTCCAGCCCACCGATGTTGCCTATTTTTGTATGGAGTGCAGAAATTTCGAAAATAATTATGCGACATTCTTAAAGCGGGGTTAGCATTGGGCGATAAGGTAGGCTTTGTAGTTATCACAAGGTGCTGGTTTGACCCCATGAAGCTTTAGGATCTGCAATAAGGGCGGCGCGTGTATTACCTTTATTTTGACCTGAGAAGTAGCGTGCCTTGTTTTCTAGAAGGTCTGTGTGTGGGAGAGAGAGAGAGAGAGAGAGAGAGAGAGAGAGAGAGAGAGAGAGAGAGAGAGAGAGAGAGAGAGAGAGAGAGAGAGAGAGAGACTTTTTAATAAAGAGACAAATGCAGAGAGGTTTGCGGACATCAGTTCGCAGGCATGCTACTCTGCGGGGAAAGGAGGCGAGGGAAAAAGGTAGTAGGTGTAATGATGGAGAGGAGAGTAGTAGTAGAGAAAAAAAGAAAATATGATCCTTCTTCAGGGTGTTGAGTTCAAAGGTTCTTGAGATGAAGGAACGACCACAATTTCGTGGACACACCAATGTCCTGGAGGAATTCGAATAGCGCCGACAAGATTTTGCGCTGAGCGGAGGGAGAGGGCCATGGTCCAAGTACCAATCTTAATATCAATGGTCCAGGGTGTAGGCAATCCTCCGTTCGTTTTGAAGAGTATAATTCTTCACAAAATATAGTAGGCTCCGCAGGTGGTGTACGGTGAGCCAGGCTTCATATCTTGCCGGCGAGCGAGTGAGACTGTTTATTTAAGCATGCAGACATGCCCAGGTGTACATGTTATGTAAAAAGAAAGTCCCTGGTAATGAAAAAATTCACGCATCTCCACGAAGTCAGTCATGACGGTGGGCGAAACACTGGGGATCGTTCTTACCGTAAATCACCCGTGGAAGTGCTTACTGCTGATAAAACGATTTCCATTCCAATCCAATCCAATGCAAATCAATTTAATCTAATCCAATTCAAATTCAATCCAATCCAATCCAATGCTCCCAGCGCATGCGTAGCACGGCTCTCCAGGAACACCCTCTCTCTCGAACCTTTTTTGAACCTATTATTTTGTTGTTGTTAACCTTTTGTTCACAGATGTTTCGGTGTACACGGTGCTGTGCGACTCTCTCTCTCTCTCTCTTTCTCTCTCTCTAACCTTTTGTGAACCTTTTATTTTGTGCTTGTTAACCTTTTGTGAACCTTTTGTTCACAGATGTTCCGATTTACACGGTACTTTGCCGTGCGTACGGACGCCGGACGCCGGGCCAGCCTCGGCCTTAAAGGGCTGGTGAAGAGCTTTTCAAAAAAAATTGTTGGGGGCATTACATTATGGTTTTCTTCACGCTGAATTAAAAAAAAACATGTTTATTTTATGTGTAAATACAACCCAAACATCTTTTTGCGTGAAAATAAACGACCCCAGCCCGGCGGCGCGGTCAGAGCGCTGGCTGCCTTTCAGGATTGGCCGGCTGCAGATGACGTCATATTCGGAAGTGCCGGCGCTGCGGTGACCGCTCGGCTTGTAGATCTCATTCTGTTACCGTTAAGATACGGGCCAGAACGACCTCTGGAGAATGAAGGGTTCACACAATCTTTCCTTAGAATGTAAGTATAAACGCAACAAGTTCGCTCGCGGCGAGCTTTAGAAATGGGTTCTCCCCCGACGACTCATGGCCTACTTCTGTTTCTCGGGTGCAGGGAAGTTGTGCAGATATTGGTTCGCCGCTTTTACCGCGAGCGCTAGTCACAATTCCTGGGACAGTTTTTTGACACACCATCATACCTTCTTCGCATGTGCGACTTTGTTTTTACATTCGGGCAGGCGGTAACAAGCTGTGTGCAGCGGCCTGCGACGCGCACAGGCAGCATAGCGAAGGGGCCGCCGCCGTTCGTCGCGTCGCGCGGAGGTGCTGGTGCCGGGTCGTCTCAAGGCAGCCGATAACCGCAAGTTAAAAAGAAATTGATTCTCTTCTGCTGAAAGGAACGACCCCGAAGCACGAGAAGGACGCGACACCCGACCGCTGCTGCCCGCTTTCCGCTGCTGTCTCGCGCTGCGTCGACGCCGATATCTGGCGGGCGTAGACATCGGCGTTGCTCGCGCGTCACCCCGAGTCGCCACGCGAGAAAACGCCGAAAGTACGCTGCATGTGGTTGGGCCTTTAACTTCTACTAAATGTGCGTCAGCTCCCCAGCGCCGCAGCCCCAGCCTCGCGCACAGAGCGAAACCATCGGCCGCCGCCCAAAACGAGAAAAAAAAAAAAAAAATCCACGTGGCATGAAGTCGCGCACGAAGAGAAAGTGACGTCCAGCTGTGACGTCGCTGTTTGAAGGGGGTGTGGTCGGCCTGGTCTCATAGGGGATATGGTTTGGGAATACGCTGCCGGGTCTCTGCGCGGCCGGTCAGCGGAACGTGTCATTGCTGCACAAACGCAGTTTTAGATTAGGGGAAGCGAACGCTGGTGGTCCCCCGAAAGGTAGAGGAACCAAAACGCAGCACGGTGGTCCCCGACGAACTTTAGAAAAATGCCTTCCCCAACCGCGTCAGCCATCTGGGGTTGCACGGATGGCCTCGGATGTTGGGAACGTTAGGCTTAGCACCGAGGCCGATATTTCATCGCTGCTACCGCTACAATTGCGAATGAATATCCTTAACGCAGTTTTTCACCGCACTATCTCCCGCTTTCTCGCGTGTGGAAGCTTATTTTCACGTTGATAGTCATTCTAGCCATCGGTGCGGCGTTCATTCTTGCGCGCAGGTAACGCCATCCATCGGCCTCTCGCCGCATCTCGTGCTCGGGCAGGTTTATTTGCTGCCGTGGACCAGCTCCGCGACAGGTCGGCGCTCCGCATCGCGATACAAATTCGATCACCTCATGCAAAATCACCTTGGATGACAATCCCTAGCACAATTTTTCACCACACTATTCATCCACTCTCTCGCACGTTCACTTGCTTTTCGCGACGGCGTTGATTCTGGAAGGCAGCGAAGAGCGATCGCTGCCGCGGCATGCGTGGTGCGTGCGAGCCGTTTCGTGCGCCGTACGGGCATACGCGACCGGCGAGTGTGCGGAGCGCTTCCGCGCACAGAAAACGCTTCATGCCTGCAGCTTGCTTGATGTCTCCTCAAAATATAGCTACTCAGCTAAGCTGTCGTCTCAGCCAACAACGTTGACCGGGAAAACGAGCAAGAAGTTCGGGAAGCAGCCTAGAGCGCTGTGGTCCCACAAATTTTCTAATCCCCTCATAATAATGGGTCAGGAACTTGGGGTACCTGCATTTTATTTCAGCCCGTATATTCCCGTATGAAGCGCAGAGCACGCGACGACACGGTCGGCCCCGCGACTACTCGTGAAGGCAATGTAGTAGCCACGGCCGCTCGGGTAGGAAATCTCTGGTATCTAGGAGTCGCTTTAGGGAATCGCACACTAGCATTACGGTTGAAAACCGACGCGGAAGCAGCTCTACACAATAAAGATTAATAAAGTGCAGTTTACACGCCTGCTTAATTCGGAACTTCGCAGAGAAAACTGGGACACAGCGAAGCGGCGGCGCACGTCGCTGGCAGACTTCCGAATATGACGCTACCTCCGGTCGCTGCCTCTCGGTTTCTCGCTCTTCCGGCGATGCGGCTGGGAGCAGTGGGCGGGGCGTAGGGTCACCTTTAACGACGAATACCGCTGTCCCCAAGCTAAAAATGCCGAAAAAAAGTTTACATGCATAAACTGACCAATGTAACTATTGTAAAAAGTAGAATTTTGCCCGGTTTTAAAAGCGCGTCAGAAGCCCTTTAAGGTGGTTCGCCCCTAAAAGCGGAAACATGTAGTTATCCCCAAGCTAGGACCATCTTGTATGAGACCCGAGTAAACAGATAATGCAGTTCATTCGGGCATTGCTTCCTGGAAGCACCAGTGACGCGGCGGTATTATCATCGCATGATTTAGAAAGGTTGGAGTTGGCTGAGAAGGTTGATTTCTGTGCCGGCCGATCACTGTACGCGAATCAAAACAAGACTCCACTCCCACGACTAAATTGGGAGTAAAATACCCGTTTCCAACCTGCGAAATATTGTAGTAGTCCTGCAAATTTCTTTAAAAACGAGTTGCAACCACAATCAAGATAGCTCAGGTAGGGATATCAGTAACAGAAACAAGGTGAAAGCAGAATCAAGATAGTTCAGGTTGGAACATCAGTAACAGCAAGAACTAATATAAAGTAAAGGGAGGAAAAACACGGGGAAGGGGGTGGGGGAAGTAATCAGTTTTTGAGTTTTACGGAAGGTGTACCAGGGCACAAGGGGCAGCAGGACAGGGGAAGATGCAGATCGCGATCACGGCAGAGAACGAAGACGGGAAAAGGATCAACCGATCAAGCGGAGTCAACATGGAGCACGATATTTCACCACCGAGGAAGCACTTAAACTCCACATATGTGTGCATATCAACATCACATGTATGAAGAATGACATGTTGATTCACAACTGAGCTTTCACATATTCGTTTAAAAAAATACCACTGATGGCCTCCCCTCCCTTCGCTGGGTTTCGCGTGATAGATCTCTCTTCTTCTTTCTTTCTTCTTTTCCTTTCTCTTAAAAACTCTTTTTGACTTCGGTCCAGTTTGTTTATTTTAATTGGCGTCCCCCGTGATACGTATGCGTACGGGTTGGGCTTTTATTTTACTTTATAGCCCTTTATTTTGTCTCTAGTACTCGTGCAGCCCATTATTTAGCTACTGCTCAGCCACCCAGAAAACCCGGGCTTTGAAGGGGGAGGGGGGGCACACGTGAAAAATACAAACAGCAATCTATACCCGCATTTTTGCAGGTGGACTTGCGTTGAGCAGAGTACAATAAAGCTCTCTAGTGCACCCTCATGACGGCAAGCCTAGAATCGGTTGAACCTGAGATGACATTTGTGTGTTATGAACCAACTGTGTCATGAACCAAGTAGACAGCAAGCAAGTGCAATTAATTCACCTTGGTTATTTTTTCCGTGTGCCCAAAAAAATTCCTAACCACGCGCGCGCGCGCGCGCGCGCCTGTGTGTGTGCTGTGACTTTACTTTTTTGCGACAAAGCTGCACTTAGGGTGGCTCCAAAACAAACAAGGTAGGACGTATGTCAGCAGATATGGCATCGAATATGAAGACTACGTTTAGAAACAGAACTAATAAATGCGCAGTGTATCCGAAACGCGGCCACAGAGCCGCATGAGAAATTTGGATTGTAGTGATATAAACAGCACTCACTCGTAAACTTTAATTGAACATAACACGTTCTGAAACTGAAAATAAACACGAAACAACAAACAACTTTTATGATGTTTTTAATTGGGACCAAAAATATTGGATTGATCATCATCCGCCCATACAAGACAGAGGCCTCTCTCGTTATTCTTCGGCCACCCTTTTCCTTAGCTGGCCGATTCCCTCCGTCGCCCCTGATTTTACCGAACTATTTCCGAATAATGAAGAAAAAAAAAGAAAATCGGTTCAGTGATTGTAATTACGGCATAGATAGCGAGAACAACACTAACAGAAGAACAGGTGTAGCTGCAGAGGTAAGGGTTATACATTCATGTTAACGTCATATGATAAAGCCGCAGTAACCAGCTGCCGTATTTCGGGAAGAAAAACGTTTTTGCTTGTAACACTTCCAAACCAGCTAGTTAAAGGTATGAGCATGTTACACCAATGTCTATAAAATACTGCGCCGCTAGCCGTACTACACATTTGTCCATCAAAAAGGAATCACGGCCGTAGTACACAAGCCAGGGTGTGAAGCGAGACGCAATATCTTCGTCTGTGTTGTCATCGTTCGCCTCATCTTCCTTGCCATTTGCACGAAGCGCTGGGGGCATGGTAGCATTATAGTAGTGTTGCAGGTGGGGACATAGGCAGAGGGTTGGTTCGGGGGTTCGAACCCCCCTGACATTTTTCCAGGCAGCGCGTAAGCGAGGTTTAGTATTACTTTTGGTAAAACTCCTTCCCTTGGCTGTCTCCTAACCAACCTAAGCTAAGCATATCTGACTACGGCTGGGGTTCCGGGTACTCATTCGTGGCATTGCTCGGTTGGTTGGAGCCAAGATAACAATGACGGACTCACAATGTGGGTGACTGGCCAAGTCGGACTGCGGAAGCACTGTGGAAGAACGTTAAGGAATTGGTGTTCTAACGGACAAAAGTTGAAGAGGGAATGTAGAATGTTCAGAAACAAATAAAAGTGCAGTTGAACCTCGATTTAACGAAGTCACCGGGCCCGGCTTATTATTTCGTTAAATCGGGAACTTTGTAAAATCGACAGAACGACAAGTTTATTGCCTAGTGAAAAAGCTCGTGATTTTCCCCTGCGCGCTTCGTGAACTTCGGGAGCACACACTTCTCGTTGCTGGCCAGCGAAGTGAAAGCGTCCTCGGCGCCCTCGTGTGTCCAAGCAAACCAACTCACAAGGTCGACGGGGTCCATCACCTGTCTTGGTGAGGGCACGGGAGCTTCAGCAGTGTCCGGATCATTCGCATCTTCAGGCTCCTTTTGTGCGCCGCAAACAAGCTGCACTATCTCCTCGTCGTCGAGAACTTCTGTTGTGTCAGTGCCCGGGTCTGCGTCGGCGTTCACGAAGTAGTCGAAGTTCTCATCCGCGGCCACTTCGTCACGCCGACGAAGCTCTTCCAACTGGGCGATGCCTCTTCCTGCTCGTGTTGCAGGCTTGCAGAGCCGGATGCAACCTCGGCTGTAGAAGTGTGAAAGTTGCTTTGGAACTGCGGAGGCAGTCTGCTACCGCTCCTGCGCTGGCAGAACACTGACAGACATTCTGGACACCAGAAATTTGGAAACACGTCTTTTTCTATGCATCTTTTTTCCCGGCTTGCTTCGTTAAATCGGGTTTGGCGGCGAAGGTGGTTTCATTATTTCGAGTTCGTAAAAGCACTAAGCCTATGAGCAACTGCGGGGGGGAATCCGCATTTGTTCGTCAAATAGGGAAACTCGTAAAATCAGGTTTCGTAAAATCGAGTTTCAACTGTAAATCTTTGATTCACCAGTCCATTTAAACCACACAGAGTTCCCGGCTGACAGCTCTTGTGTTGGCTCGGTTGGACCTTCTTTTTCACTCACCTCCAAGCCCAACATAAACGCTGCGTTAGATCCATTAGTGACGGAAACAGCAGCCGTCAGAAGCTCACGTCCGTGTACTGACGCGTTCCGACATCGCAGCCACTCACTATTCACACGTACTCACTCCGGGAGATTGGCCGATTGAGGCTTCTGCTGCCATGGGAATCTCATGGACAATAGTCTTTTAAGCGGAGCTTTCTTTGTCTCACTGATGGCGCATGTCGCGTCGAACACGCACTGCAGGAAAGCCAACTTACTCTGGTGTGGTGATGATGATGGTGATTATGATCGTGGGTTAAGTAAAAGATAAAATGCTTCCCACCGTCGGAATAGCACCTGGATCCCTCACGTTCTGAAAGCGACGTCTATCCGATTGACCCATCCCCATACGTCGGAATCAGTTCGGATTTGAAAACGAGTGCATGGAGGGGCAAAATTCGACAGAAAAATCATGCACCTCTTCACCTAGGGACGACGATGCATGAACCCGAAGCTTTCTTTGATTGAAGTCAAATGGCGAAAGATCGAACTCAAAGCCACTGTGATCAAAAGTCCCAACTGCGGGCGAGTCAAAGTTAAAGCTCAAGCAGTCGAAGTTCAAGCTCAGGCGATCCCCAAGGAATGCCTCGCGAGAGAGCTTCGCATTCAACCCTCGTCGTCACTAGACTAAGGGGTGCACAGTTTTTTCATCCTGGAAGCCTCGATAATATTTCAGATTGTTGAGGGCTGCCCTGCGGATGCGCAGTTATAAGACCCTGTCGGCCGCTCTAATTAAATAGGCGCTAGCACGGACACATGATAAAAATGAATCCTCCCGGGATGAAGAAGCTTTCAACTTCGATCTGCACGCCAAATATGTCTTACACGTCAACTTACCGACCCGAATTTACACGTTGGGTACATCACCACGAATTACAGTGGCGATGATGACAGACGTCGCACATCGCCAGTCACCAGTTACAATAGACAGTGACGTCAACGCACCCGCCGACCCGTAGACTTTCAAGACTCGACCATGAGGGATGGCCAAGCATTGCCAGAGCTCTAATATTGGAGCTTCCGGAATTTCGGTTTTGGTTCCTGTGGTCCCAACACCAAGGGTATAACCAGAGGGTATATATATGTTACGTCATTCGGAGTAACGGGACTCTTTGGCTTGACCCTTCAATCCGAGTGCACGTCTGTTTGGTTCGCCCTTCGGGGTCGTCGACGACGCAACAGTACAAATATATTGGCTCGTAGTGTGCATGCACGGAGGCTTTGAAGGAGAGGACCATCTCACGTAGCAAAGCCGGTTTTATTCCGAACGCAGTAGGATCTCTGTGTACTGATGCCAGGGGCGGGCGAGCCCTCTCGCGGGTGAGCATGCTCGTTGGCCTACGTCACGCTGCTGCTGCTGCACTGTGGCTTGCCGCTACAGGCTATTATCGATGGCTTCCCCCTCCCTCTGCCTTCTATGGACGGTCTTCCACGCCTACGTCCGAAACAGGACACTAGTCCGCACCGTGCGGTGTCCTGTCTTTTTAGTGTCCGTGTCAGTGTCCTGTCAGTGTCTTTTTGGAACGGGAACATACCCTGAACTGATCTTCTCATGTACCATTCATTGATTGTTGGGTTTAACGCGCTGACGCCACGCAGGCATGTGGTGTCCTCCACCGAATCCGAGTGCATTGCCATCGCCGCTGCTTTGAGGAATATGAAGTCTTATAAGCCACAGGAAGTTATAATTATGACTGACTCGAAAGCAGCACAACAATTTTTGAAGCATGGGATCCCCACGAAAATGGGCTGTCAGTGTTCCTTATGGCTTGTGCAAGAACTCAGCAGCAAGGGTTTTCATGTGCTGTTTCAATGGATTCCATCCCATGTTGGCATCAAAGGCAATGAGACCGCTGATCAGATGACACGGAACGCGCTGCAATTTGCACCGACTGTTGAAGTTTCCGCCAATGACTTCAACGACTTCCGGCAAGCAGTCGTCGAACATTTGAAGTCTTTGGGAAATCCCTATCCCCAGCCTTGCGTCACAAAGGGACCTAGTAGATCGGAGACAACATTGCTACAACGAACGGGCTCAACGAACGGGCTCAGCGAAGACCACAGCATGGATATTCAAGGAGGGCCTGGTGCGGTCGCCTTCCTTCAGGAGACAGAACTGGCAAACGCGGGGTGAAATTACACTTCCATTTACTAATTAGGAGGGGCTTGGGCGGAGCATCTGCCGGCATATCCAGCCAGACTAACCCCGCCTGATCTCACATACCCACCACCACCACCCACAAAACGCAGGCGATGAGGCGCGCCGTAGTGAAGGGCTCCGATTAATTTTGACCAACTGGGGATTGTCACGATCTAGACCCGCCTTCTGAACCTGTGAGGGTAGGGGTACCCTCCAGCCGAGACACGACATGCAGCGTGCTGGTGGTGACGGTGACTGACCCCCGAGCAGCCGTGCTCGGCGGTGTTTATTGCCCGGCCACACACAAGGTTGCCCACCGAGCCTGGTGGGGCCACTGAACTTAGCGGCCAACGAATATCAGGGATGGGGGGCGCCACACACTTGTCACACCCCTCACCCCCAAGTTTCTTTGTCCCACGCAAACACAAAACAACACTTGTCCCCCCGGCGCGTAACGGTCTGGCGGTCTCCGTAGTCTCGCACTCCGTCTGGGCACAGGTGTCGATGCAGGTGTTGCAGCATTGGGTGCTGCCTGTGTCACACTCGCACCAGCTGTCAGCCTTCCCGGTGTCGAAGGACTTGCGCGTGGCGCCACAGTGGCGCGAGTAGCACCAGCCCCTGGTGCTGTGCTGGCAGCGGTCGGTGAAGCTGGCTCCCCTTGAAGGAGTTCAGGCTGAGGCAGTGCAGCGGGCCCGTGGCCAGGCAGCCCGGCTGCGCCAGCAGGGGCGCCAGCACCTGCTCGGGCGCGTACGGGTCCCCGCACAGCATGCACAGCATCAGCCGCAGGTCCGGCCGGGGCCCCGTGGCCGCGGGCAGCGCCTGGTAGATGTGAAGCCGGCCCGCCCGCCACTCGATGCTCTCCACCAGCGCGCACAGCGCCTGCTCCAGCTGCACGGGGTCCAGGCCGCCGCCGTCGTCCACGAAGGGGCACTGCAGGCTCTTGGCCCGGTTGATGCCCTCCTCGCGCAGGAAGTCCCCCTGGCCCGCAAACACCATGACCAGGGACAGGCCGTGGAAGGGCAGCCGGTCCTCCTGCTCCAGGTTGGCCAGCAGGGTCTTCTCGAAGCTCTTGCGGATCTACTCCAGCCCCGGCTGGCTGGCGTACACGCACAGGCAGCCGTGGGGCAGGGGCTCCGTGCGGAACGAGTTGTGCGGCAGGCCCACGTCGCCGTCGATGATCCTGAAGTCCAGCGCGTACTGGACCTTGTCGTCGAGCCGGAAACCCTGCGGGAGCACCTGCCGCATAGCCTGCGCCACCTGCTGGGCGCTGGCCCTGGCACCCAGCACCACCAGGTGCAGCAGGCGGCCGTTGGTGCCCAGCACCCCGCCGCCGTTGGTGCCGGCCTCTCGCCGGTGCAGCAGCTGCTCGATGACGCCGTCCATGCAGTCGGGCTGGACGGGACAGTGCTCCCTCTGGCACCTCAATGCTTGCCGCCGTGCCGGTGAATGTCCCCACCTCGGGCTGGAACAGGGCCTCCGACTTGGTCAGGAGGCTCGGGCCATCTGCCACTGCATGCACTGCTTCCTGGTACCTCCGGCAGCCTCACGCCCAACGCCAGGATCCAGTTCCGGCCCAGCAGCGTCGGTGACGGCCCCTTGGTCAGGTACAGGGGAAGGGTGGCCTCCCTGTCGCCAAGGCGGACGCTGACCTGGGCTTGACCCTTGACTTGGGCGAGCTGTCCGGAGTAGCTGCGCAGCATGACGCCCGACGCCTCGACGGCCACGCCAGGGAAGGTGCGCTTGAAGTCTTTCCCGGCCATGACCGACACACTGGCCCCTGTGTCCAGCTCCATGGAGATGGGGCGCCCGCAGACTTCGACGGTCAGCCAGTATGGTGGCACCGGCGGCTGCACTGTGGCCGCGTGCCACATGTCGAAAATCTGCGGGTCTTCGGCCACGACGTTAAGCCTAGCCGCTGCACCCGAAGCTGCTGCCGCACGCCCCCGCCGCCTACCCTTGCGCCGACTCCCTCGGCCGTGGGCTGGCGCGGAACCTGTGCTCGACGCCGGCTGCTGCTTCCGTCCGTCCGCCGTCGTCCCCCCTCGGCACGCCCGAGCAATGTGCCCAGTTCTTCCGCACGCAAAGCACTCCGCTTGCGCGAACTGGCACTGGGAGGTGGGGTGGTCACCACCGCAGCGACTGCACCTGCCATGCCGTGCAGCCATCTTGTTCACCGCCGCCTCCGCCGACGGTGAGCCGGCCGCACGCGCTATCTCGCCCGCGTCCATTGCCGCAGCCTCCATCGCCAGCGCTGCCTTCACGGCGTCGTCCAGCGAGGGGTCGGGAAGCTCCAGGAGTCGCGTCTGCATGGCGGGGTCGTTGATGCCGCAGACGAAACGGTCCCGGAGCAGCGAGTCGAGCTGCTCCCCGAAGGCGCAGCCGCTCGCCAACCCTCGCAGCGCTGCGACGAACTGCCCGAGCGTCTCTCCGTCTCGGCGGCTCCGGTTATTGAAGCGAAAACGCTCCATTAGCGTCGACGGAGCCGGGCTGTAGTGCGAGCGTAGCGTCGCGAGCAGCTCACCCAGCGACTTGTCGTGCGGCGTGGCCGGCTTGAGCAGGTCGAGCAGGAGAGCGAAGACGCGGGTCCCGCAGCTGGCCAGGAAGATGTCGCGCTGTTTTGCCTCGGGTGTGTCGTTCGCCCGGAAAAACACGCCGACTTGCTCCTCGTAGACCGGCCAGGCGGACCCTTCACCCTCGAACGGCTCGAGCCTCCCGTACAGCGGCATGGCGTAATGGCGGCTGGCTTGAGGGGGCGGTGTCTCGGCGTTCTCGGTGGCGGCGTTCACGGTGGCTTCGGCCGCTCCGCGGGCTTCTTCCCTCGTCGCCAGTGTCAATGGCGACGAGTGGCTTCAGTGGCGACGTATCCCATCCTCGTCGCCAGTGTCACGATCTAGACCCGCGTTCGTGAACCTGTGAGGGAAGGGGTACCCTCCAGCCGAGAGACGACATGCAGCGTGCTGGTGGTGACGGTGACTGACCCCCGAGCAGCCGTGCTCGGCGGTGTTTATCGCCCGGCCACACACAAGGTTGCCCACCGAGCCTGGTGGGGCCACTGAACTTAGCGGCCAACGAATATCAGGGATGGGGGGCGCCACACACTTGTCACCGGGATCTTTAACGTGCGCCAAAATCTCGTAAAAACGGGCGTTTTTGCTTTTAAGCTCCATCAGAAAAGCGGCCGCCGCGGCCGGGAATCGATCCCGCGACCTCGTGCTGAGCAGCACGACGCCTTAGACACTGAGCCATAGCGGAGGGTGCGGAAGCGAGGTTTTAAAGGGACACTGAAGTGAATTTGTCAATCTCCCGTTTTTCCTTGCACTGCGTAGACTGGCTCAAATTAGCACACTTTTCATCGTTTATCCGGTTGACAAATCGGTAATTATTTTACAAAGCCCGAAAAAAGAAAAACTACCATGCGTGGTTTGCGGCGGCCGCACCAACTAAAGCTGTGACGTTGGGAGGAGCGGGCACCGTGATTGGACGATGCCCAAGGAGAGCAACCAAACAAGTTTCGGTTTCGGTTTCGGTTCTGTAAAACACAACCGGTGGCGTTGTTGGATGGGCATTCTCAATAACTCAGTAATCATCGTACCGCGCTTCTGCCATGTTGTCAGCTGTAAAAATGCATAAAGATAAGCCTCCCAGGACGGCTTGGAATCGTAGCATTCACTATCCGAGGCCTACGCGGTGCATGGACGCCCTCCGCGTACCGGCAGACGCCCAAATGTCATGCGCTTTTCCCCCACATTTGGAGCTTGCCTTGCTCATGCCTGTACCTTAAAAAGCGTGTTCGCACCAGGCCAAGGGTCTGTTCATTCTGGCCTGTGCCCACTGCCCGCAAGCAGTCGGTGCTTATGGCAACATTACGCCAACGAGACCTCGGTAGCGCGCCAGTGCCAGCCTGCGCGCGTTCTGTGAACTAGTTCGTGGGGCCATGGACGTTGCGGCCCAAAAAAAGGTGAACTCAATGAAGGAAACATCGGCAGAAAACGAAAAAGTTAACTTACAAAAAAAAGCACGTACCCGCGGGGACTTCAACTCGTGACTTGCAAAACACTTGCGGCAACATACCTAGCGCCCCAGACCACTCTGCCACGGGACGGGCTCCGCCGACCTTGGTAATATAAGGTATATATTGTACACAAGTTTACACTTTTATTTAGTTTTGGCATTTCAAGCAGCTTAGGTGACTATTTGTTGTATTGCGCTCGTGCAGTAAGCGTCCCCCGAGTTTCCACAATAGCTCACGTCTAGCAATTGCATTTCGTAGACGGAAAAGCGTTCGCAGATGCGTAGTCGTGCTGCTGACCGCTGTGCTTGTTCGCCCAGCGCAAAAAAGTGCTTCCCTCACTCTAGTTTTACGCTGTACGGTAAAAATATCAGTTGATTTTATTTCCTTAGTACCTATATTGACTTCGCTGACTCTTTTCCCGCCTTCAAGAGGCCTTATATTTTCCTACTGGCGTATCAGGCAGCGAAGCATATCGCATGTGCGCTTGTGCAGCACTTGTGTGAAGCGACCTTGACTTGGAGCTAGATACAGTGTACAAACTAACCAAGTAAAGAAAGGCCCATTCTTCCATTCACAAACGTGCCCTGGCTTCGTTTCAACTGAGCGAACGAATTGCGACGACCCGTCGGCGGCCGGCGGACGAAACGCTGGGCCGACTGACTCTGTCTGAAGGCCGGGGAGCCGTGCAGTAGCGCAGCCAATTGCGAGCTCGGCTCCTCGCGACGTCACACGAAAACGCCGCAGAAAATGGGCGAGCGTAAAGAGAGGAGGACAGCATTTTCGAATTAATTTTTCTGCTAAATAAAATCGCGTAAACGCGCCCAGAGTGGTCGTAACATGGCCTGGGGACTCCGGACACAATTTGCGCAAGTAAGCCCGCAATGTTTTACATATCACTTCAGTGTCCCTTTAAGCACAGCAAAGCGTGTGAAGATATGCAGCTACTGATATGAGGTGAATATCCTGATAAAGAGGCTGCGTGCCAAACGCATGACGCTCGTAACGTCGCCAACAGGTTCTCTCAGTGTTGCTCTGCCTAATTGCTTGCGGTTTTAGCTGTAGGTTTTACGGAAAAGCTGTGTACCTCTACCAGACAACGGCTCTTTCGTGGCATGCGCGACAAGAAACAACGCAGCTGGGAAGGGGGAGGGCGGTTTCCAATCACGGAGCACACTGTAGATGGCGGATGGAACGGTTACCCAGCGTTACCCGCGCGCAGGTGCCTTCTTACACCGGCGGGCGCGTCGGCGGTACGGCTTTGTCGTCTTCATTAGCGACCGCTGTTTTGGGCCTGTTTTGGTGCAGCTTCGCGTCCATAGCGCGCTTCCTTCGCACGGCTTAAAGGGACACTGAAGTGATTTTTATACATTGCGGGACTACTAGCGGAAATTGTACTTCGGACTCCATAGGCCGCGTTTCGTCCACTCTGAGCGCGTTTACGCGAATTTAATTAGTAGAAAAATTAATTCCAAAATGCTGTCCTCCTCTCTGCCCCCTCGCCCATTTTCTGTCGTGGTTTCGTGTGACGTCAGGAGGAGATGAGCTGGGAATTGCCTGCACTACTGCACGGTTTTTCCGACCTTCGAACCGAGTCAGTCAGCCCAGCGTTTAGTCCGCCGTCCGCCGACAGGTCGTCGCAATTCGCTCGCTCAGTATTAACTAAGCAACAACACGTTTGTGAATGGAAGAATGTGCCTTTCTTTACTTTGTTAGTTTTTACACTGTATCAAGCTCCGAGTCCGGGTCGCTCCACACAAGCGCTGCACACGTGCACATTCGACGCTTCACTGACTTTACGCTAGTCGGAAAATTTATGGCCACTTGAAGGCGGGAGAAGAGTAAGCGCAGTCAATATAGCTACCAAGGAAAAAAATCAACTGAAACGTTTTCCGTACAGTGCAAAACTAGGGAGCAGGAAGCACTTTTCTTGCGCTGGGTGAACAAGCACAGCGGTGAGCAGCACGACCGCACATCTGGAACGCTTTTCCGTCAAGGAAATGCAATTGCTAGACGTGAGATATTGTGGAAGTTTCGGGGACACTTCCTGCACGAGCGCTATTCAACAAATAGTCCCCTAAAGTACTTGAAATTCTAAAACTAAATAAAAGTGTAAACTGGTTATACATTATATATTTTATATATCCAACCTCGCAGCGGTGGCTTGTGGCCGAGTGGGGGGATTATGCTTCCGGGTGCGCTAGCGTGCAGACGCAGAATGTCGTGCTCCGTTCAAAGGGCTGTTTTGGCGGCCCAGGTGGGCCGCGGTAACAGGAATCAGGCTTTTGCATCCCAGGAATACCAAGTCATTCTGCCCCAACTGCCAACAGGTTCTACAGTTTTAAATACGGTCTTTCTGCACGCCGACCCGAGCGAGGGGCCATACCGTGTCGATGACTTCCGAGGCGCGCTCCTTTGTTTGGGCCTGCTTCCGGATGTAATCGCCTTGGAGCGTACCAAATGAATCACTGCTGGGCGGTAACCTTTAAGAACGGAGGAGGTGTGAAGAAGCTGGTGGCCGCAGCAAGCATCACTGTGAAGGAGCGACGGTGTGCCTCGTGATAGATCCAGGTAATCAAGAGGTTCGTTTTAAGTTGCACTGGGCGTTGTACAACGTTCCAGGCGACGCAGTGCGGGCAGCGTTTGCTCCTTACGGGAGAGTGACCGATGTGGCGAAGGAAAAGTGGCGAGCACAGGGCTGCGCCGAGAAAAGCTCGACGACACGCACCATGTCGTTGAAGCTGAAAGCTGGCGTCTCCATCGATGAACTTCCCCACCAACTGTGCGTCGCCAGTGACCTTGCGCTCGTCATAGTCCCAGGTAGGCCGCCTGTCTGTCTGAGGTGCCAGAACACCAGCCATGTTCTTCGAGAGTGCCGAGTGCCGCGCTGTTGCTGGTGCCGTCGCTTAAGGCACGACGAGAGTGCGTGTGTGTAAACCTACGCCAGTGTCGTCGGTCCCGTCGGCGGCAACGATATTTGGGAACATCTCATGGACGAACTGGATGCCGAAGAAGTCGCTAACGGTGGAGGCGTGGGGGCGGTAACCGTGGCGGCTGATGCGACGGGCAATACTGCGGATGGCTTTTCCGATGAAAAAGCGTCTGGTGCGGTGCACGGGCAGGAGACAGTACCAACAGCTGAGGAGTCTGGGCACAACAGTGTTGTGCAGGGAAAACCTGCCGTCCAATCTGAGGAGAAGGCAACGTCCACAGGTGCTTGTGAGGGTATAAAAGTGCAACCTGTCTCCCCGGTACCCTGTCCTGAGGAAGAGATAGCGGAAGACATGGACAGCACCAGCACGCTACCGAAGCGGCAGCGTGAGGACAGTGACGACCAGACCAGTACCGGACTTTCTGCCAACCCGGATGAGCCGCATCCTAAAGCGGCTCCCATGCGTCGCTCGCCGTACTGCAAAAAGCCCATTACTGTGACGAGCACGAACCCGGCGGCAACAGAACACACGTGAACGTTGACTCAGGGACGGGAACAATGGCGGCGACACGAAAGACGGTTCGACCCACGTTGAGAAGGAGAATGTGCTGTGTGTGTGAATCATGCCCCTTCCTCGTCCCCACCCCTCCTTTTTTTTTCCCAGCATTGCACTGGCACTCCGTTGTACTCAATCACTGGCCGGAAATTTTGTATGTACTGTGAAGTTCATTTTTCTTGCTTGTAAATGACAACTGCGACAGAAACAGTATTACGCATTGGTACCCTTAATGTCCGAGAGCTGTCTGCAAAACGGCGACAGTATCAACTTAGTCGCCTGTTCATGGAACACGAACTTGATGTTATAGCTCTGCAAGGGACTAACGTTGAGAGTCAGGAACAAACCGACCGGATGGTACAACGCTTTGCAGCAAGCTATAATGTATGTGTGTGTCATGCCAATGGCCATTCGGGGGGATGTGCAATTTTCCTTCGTAAAACGGTGGGAATCG
The DNA here is from genome assembly GCA_013339765.2 of Haemaphysalis longicornis. Taxonomy (NCBI): domain Eukaryota; kingdom Metazoa; phylum Arthropoda; class Arachnida; order Ixodida; family Ixodidae; genus Haemaphysalis; species Haemaphysalis longicornis. The sequence goes on along the minus strand of CM023455.1, from coordinate 136,134,825 downwards.
TAGAGGAGACGGTTGTTCGCGAAATGGGCCGATTTGTCGTTTGCGATTTTTCATATCTAATGTGTAATGTGTGTGTATGCACTGAACGACGAAAATGAGCGAAGGTGTTTTTTCGGACGCATTGACCCATACCTGAAGTATGAAAGATTTATCGTGTTGCTGGGTGACTTTAACTGCGTTTGCTATGCTGAGGACAGATTTAAAAACAAACCAATTCTTGATCCTAGCGCACGTTATCTCAATGAGCTGATTCAGGAACATGGATTACAAGATGTTGGTGCCATTATGTCCTGCGGTAAATCACCTCGGTACACGCACCATCAGCAGGCTAGTCACGCTAGGCTAGATAGAGCATACGTATCAGCAGAATTGGTACCAATGTGTGGCGAATATGAAGCCATGCCCGTCTTATTCAGTGATCCTTGTCTGTTATATTTTACCCTAGGAAGTAAAACGAAACACTCTCGCTTTAACTGGGAGTTGTGGAAGTTTAAGGATAAGCTACTTGAGGTTGATTGCTTTCTAATCGGTGTCAATGGCCTTTTAGAAAAACTCTTCAAGACAAAGTCGAATACCTTCATAGAGCCATGGGAAGAGTTTAAAAGCGGAGTTGAAATGCTTGCTATTGAAAGAGGGTGCATCTTGCGGCAACAAGAAAGGAAGAAAGAAAGCGAGCTTAAACGTGAATTAGAGTTTTTAATAAGTAGCGATGGCTACAACCCCGGGATTTTCTACAAACAAATAAGGGAAGTAAAAGGGAAGCTCGAGATTATAGATCAAAATAGATATGCTGCTCCAGTGGTTCGAGCTCGATCGGAACATGTGTGGATGTGTGAAGCCCCTACTAAGCGCTCCCTTAGTGACGAAAAGAGCTCTCCTGCCAAGAAAGAAATCAAGCAGATTTGTCATCAAAATAAGCTCACTACAGACCCAGCGCAAATAGCAGGTGCGTTTGTCGACTACTATAATAATCTGTTTGGCAGAAAACTGCACGTTGAAGAGGGTTTTAAAACTGAATTCTTGCCTCTTATGACCAAACTTGATGATGACGTCAAGGCGGAGCTCGAGGCTCCGATCAGTATAAGTGAAATTGAACAGGCAATAGATGAGTTAACCGCAGGAAAATCGTCCGGGCCTGATGGCTTGGGGGCTGCCTTTTACAACATGTTCAAAAGCGAAATCGCCACGGCTTTACATGGATTGTTGGTCTACGCATACATAGAAAACCGGATGCCCCCCTCGTTTTGCAGGACACACATTGTTTTGGCACCAAAAACCAAGGGTTCTGTTCAATTACTCTCTGTAACTTCTTACCGCCCAATTAGTGTCACAAATGTTGATTATAAAATATACATGAAGGTGTTGGCTAAACGATTACAAACAGTAATGAATATCGTCGTTGGACCGCACCAAACCTGCGGGATTAAATAAAGAACAATTTTCACTAATATACATACAATGAGAACCGTCCTAGAGTGTTGCGATGCGGGTAATGGACATGTGGCAATACTTCAACTCGATCTTGAAAAAGCGCTTGACCGTGTTGCATATGAAATTGTGTTTTGTATTTTGGAGTACGTGAATGTGGGTGCTGTGATACTGGATGGGGTGAAAATGTGTTATCGGGATGGCTTCGCTATTCTTATTGTCAATAAGCAAGTTACGCCAGGTATTCAGCTTCTATCGTCGGTTAAGCAAGGCTGCCCTTTGAGTGCTCTGTTGTTTGCCATCTACTTGGAACCGTTTTGTTTAAAGATTAAGAACAGTGGAAAATTAAAGGGTTATAAGTTCTTTGAGAGCGAAGTAAAAGTATTAGCATATGTGGATGATATAGCCATAGTGTGCTGCGACAAAGGAAGTGTTAGAGAGGCAGTAAAAGAAGCTGGAAAGTTTTGTAAACATACGGGTAGTGCTATAAGCTGGGAAGTCACTAGGTTTTTGGCACGGGGAGTGGAGGACACGCCTGAGGTTTTTGAAAATATGCAGTGGATGTTAACTCCGGCCAAATACTTGGGTGTACCACTCAATAACTACTGACAGCCTACCGAATATTGGACGCTGGAAACAGAGCGCGCAAGAGTTAAGACAACCAGGTGGAGTGGGAAGGATTTGTCGATGTTTGCACGAGCTACTGTGTGCAACTTATTTCTTGTAGCCAAAGTGTTCTATGTCCTTCAGGTGCTGTCCATAACGAGAGTTTCTGTTCAGAAGCTACACAGAGTGTTTGCGCTTTTTATTTGGGGATCGACTTGGGAGCGGACCAGCCGCTCGAACCTGTTCCGCGTGGTTCGAAAAGGAGGCTTGGGGCTCTGCCACTTGTTTCTGAAGCAGATTGTGTCCAGGTTTTGTTTGTTAAGGGATCAGAATAAACCCTTCTTACGTACTGTCATTCAAGTGCGCTTTCGTGATCACATATCTGAATTATTTGTGTCCTCTTTTGGGGTAGACGAACGAGTCTATGTGGTTTCATGCGCGAAGTTGTATGGGCGTTCAAATTATTGAGAGTGAGATTTTCGATTGAGTACTTGAGCAACGTACCACGCAAAAAGTTATATAAGGACCTCATTGATGTCATGTTACCCATTCCCCTATACAGGTCTATGTATGCAGTGGGAAGGGAAGGTGATGTGCTCAAGAGGGTAAAGAGAAGTCCCATGCGCGCCTCCGTTAAAAGTTTCTTTTTTCAGCTCCACAGTGGCACGCTTCCTGTAAAGCCATGGCTCCAGGAGAAAGGATTAGACATACATTGGAACATTAACTATTGAACACATTTTTCTATACTGCTCAGACGCGAGAAATCACTGGGACATCCTACAGCGCACTGTTAAAAAGGACCTGCCCATAAACCCTTTCGGGATCCGTTTTCTGTCTGTGTGTGATACAGGAGGCGTGCCATTCGACATGTTATGTTGATCAGCATGCACAGCTTGTGGTGCGCAAGGATGGCTGACAGGCATGCCGATCCCAATGCGCGGCCCGCCAGAGAGTATTTCATTGAGAGTTTGGGCAACATGCGTGAGGTATACAAAGCGCTAAGTGAACCACCTGAATGGTTACCAATGCTTGATGACCTTGTTCAGCTGAAGAGATTTTAAACTTGTGTTATCGCAAAGGTGGCGAATGTTATAAAATCACTGTAACCTAGTTTTTCGTTTGAGACAAACGGTAATAAAGAAAATAAAAGAGCTCGTGGCCGAGTGGTGTGAGACGCTAAGAGTACTGTTTTGCAAGTCGCAAGTTCCAATCCACGAGGGTACATGCTTTTTTTTGTAAGTGGATTTTTTTTTTGTTTTCGGCCGATGTTTTCTTAACTGAGTTCACCATTTTCGGGCCGTAACGTTCACTACACCACGAGCGAGTTCGCAGAACGCACGCAGACTGACAAAGACGCGCTAGCGAGTTCTCGTTGGCGTGCTGTTGCCACAAGCACCGACTGCTTGTGGGCAGTGGGAAAAGGCCTGAATCAGCACACCCTTGGCCTGGTGCGAACACGCTTTTTACAATACAGGCATGAGTGAGGAAAGCTCCAAATATGGGGGAAAAGTGCATGGGATTTGAGCGTCTGTGGTGACGCGGAGGGCGTTCAAACACTGTGTAGGCCTGGGCTAGTGATTTCTACAATTCCAAGCTGTCCTGGGAGGCTTATCTCAGGCATTTTACAGCCGTACAACATGGGATAAGCGCGGTACGGCAATTACTGGATAGAGAATGCCAATCGAACGATGCCGTCGGATGTCAAGCATGTTGTTTTACAGAACCGAAACCGAAACTTGTTTGAATGCTAACCTTGGACATCGTGCAATCACGGTGCCACCTACTCCCGACGTCACAGCCTTTAGTTGTTGCGGCCGCCACAGACCGCGCTTGGTAGTTTTTCTTTCCCGCTTTTTAAAATAGTGACTCATCAACAGGATATACGATGAAACGTGTGGTAATTTGAGCCAGTCTACGCAGTGCAAGCAAAAACCGGGAGCTTGACAAGTTCACTTCAGTGTCCCTTTAACTTGTTCGACAGCACTTCCAGGTAACCCGGACCCGACGGAATTAAGTGGTCGTACGGAAAAGATACGTGAAGAGGATTGGTTTGAGGGTGGGACAACAAAATGTACCGACCATTTAGAGACATCTGGCCGCTCTAGAAATGCTACGGGGCTCTATTTTCTAAATTGGTAGATACCAATTCAGTTGTGTTTTACAAGGGGTTACAAAATGCGAATGATTGATTGATTGTAGCGTTTAACGCGCCGACGCAACGCAGGCGATGAGGCGCGCCGTAGTGGAGGGCTCCGGATTAATTTTGACCACCTGGGGATCTTTAACCTGCGGCGAAATCTCGTGCACACGGGCGTTTTTGCTTTTCGCCTCCATCAGAAAAGCAGCCGCCGCAGCCGGCAATCGAACCCGCAACCTCGTGCTCAGACAAAATGCGAAAGGAGCAACTGGTTCTGATTAATAGCGATTTTAAAAGTTCCCTCAGCTTTCTGTAATTCTAACCTTACTAAACGAACTAGTTTAAATTGGTATAAACGGGCAGCACTAAGCTCACATGCCGAATCGTTTGGGTGTCTGCGCTTGTGTCGCGTGGTGGTGTAGCCCCGCGCTAGCACATCAAGATGGGTAGGTTCCGCTGTCTGACCCTTTGAAAGAAGCTCCCCTCCGTTTTGTTTCTGCCGACGCACGACCCGGCTAGAGCAGGGGCGTTCCCGGTCTAGCCCAGCCTTGGCCGACGCTGCCGTGTTCGGGGCGCTCCCCCCATAATTCCAGGGGACGGCTGGCAGTCTTCGGCTTCACTCTTTGCAGAGCCACGTGTGGGAACTCAAGTGACGTCGGGTGGGCAATTGTTGTGGGTGCCGTTTACAGCTTTGCTTTCCGACCACTTTCAAAGCGTGGATTGGAGACAATATTTTTGTCACCGTTTCAGTATAAAATGAGCCTTCCTGAAAACAAATTGTCTTCGGCTGCTAGTCGTGTGTCAGAGTCATGATGAAAAACAGCGAAAAAGCACCGGGACAAAAAGAAGAGGTTAAGACGTCGGCGCTGCGCGTCATCACCTCTTCTTTTTCTCCCTGCGTTTCTTAAGCCGTTTTTCACTATGAATCTGAATCTGCAGCAACTATTGATTGATTGATTGATTGTGGGGTTTAACGCGCCGACGCAACGCGGGCGATGAGGCGCGCCGTAGTGGAGGTCTCCGGATTAATTTTGACCACCTGGGGATCTTTAACGTGCGCCGAAATGTCGTACACACGGGCGTTTTTGCTTTTCGCCTCCATCAGAAAAGCGGCCGCCACGGCCGGGAATCGAACCCGCGACCTCGTGCTCAGCAGCGCAACGCCTTAGCCACTGAGCCACCGCGGCGGGTAATCTGCAGCAACTAGCCGAACTTGCTATGTGTCAAAACGGGCTGCTCTAAAATGTGCCTAGACATGCATCACTAAAGCTATTTTCAGAAAAGCGTTAAAAAATCTTATTTTCCTGTCGGGGAGACAGACTTCGAGAGCAGTTCGGGTTGACTCGTTTGCGCGCGTCAAACTTTTTTCCTGTCCGCCGTGGAGGCTCAGTGGTTAAGGCGTTGTGCTGCTCAGCACGAGGGCGCGGGTTAGATTCCCGGCCGCGGCTCTTAGGAAGGCGGGCAGCAAAAAAATTCACGTATCTCCACGAAGTGAATCACGACGAGTGGGCGTAGCATGGTGGACCGTTCTTACCGTATATCACTCGTTAAGTGCTTACTGCTGCTAAAACGATTTCCAATCCATACCAATCCAATCCAACCAATTCCAATCCAATGCTCCTCACGCATGCGCAGCACGGCTCTCCAGGAGCCCTCTCTCTCCCCCTCTAACCTTTCGTGAACCTTTTATTTTGTTCTTGTTAGCCTTTTGTGAGCCTTTTGTTCACAGATGTTTTGATTTACACAGGGCTGTGCCGTGAGCACGGACGCCGTACGCCGGCGGACAAGCCTCGGCCTTAAAGTGCTGCACCCCTAAAACGCCCGTGTGTACGAGATGTCGGCGGTCGTAAACATCACCAGGTGGCTACAATTAGTCCGGAGTCCTCCACTACAGCGCGCCTCATCGCCGGCATTGGTCGGCGTGTACAGTGACACCGTGCAGTTTCAACTTGCGTGCCGTGTTAAAAGAGTAAATGCAAGTAGGAGAACATCTAGAAAATGATTGGTTTTGATTGATTGTAGGGTTTAACGCGCCGACGCAGCGCAGGCGATGAGGCGCGCAGTAGTGGAGGGCTCCGGATTAATTTTGACCACCTGGGAATCATTAACAGGCGCTGAAATCACGTACAGACGGGCGTTTTTCCTTCTCGCCACCACCAGAAAGGCGGCCGGCGCTGCCGGGAATCGAACCCACGACCTCGTGCTCAGCAGCGCAATGCCTCTCTAGAAAATGTTGTGGTGCCACAACGTATGCGCCGTTTAACACGCAGGCCGGTTAAAAATAGGCGCCAAATTTAAATAGTTAAATGACGTTAAAATTTGTCCCATTAGGCGTGTGCTCCTTGACTGAAATTGTTTGCTGATCCACGCGATTTCGCGATATTGTCAGAGAAAAGCAAGCAGAACAGAAATGCAAGCAGTAAACTGACAGTATTTATTGCTGCTTGTGTTTCTAAAACTAATGACATAAACATAAGCATCAACATCGTATTCATTGAAAGAAACGTTGCAGGAACAATGACAGTTGCACAAAATTTAAATGAAGGGCGTTTATATATTATTCAGTAAAACAAGGCCACCATTTGAACTAATCAAAAATACTGAGCATAAAATTGCTAAACACAGAAAAGAATGTAAGCGCCTCAGTACATGCGCTATACCGAATGTAAAAGTAACCATGCACGAGGACGCTGATCTATGCATAACATACGTGTAAAATATGGTGATGGCAATAGGCCAATCACATCGAGAACACCATGAAAGACTATCAGCGCGGAAGTCAGAAAAAAATATGCCATGGACTGACCAGTGAGGTATGCAAAAAACAACCTTTAAGTGAATCGCATCTGGACACATTAAGCTCTACGCTGCAACTGCGAGCATTTCGACCGCATATGCCTTCTGACCGTTTTACTTCATTGTCCCTTTCGGAGAAAGCTCGCAATCAGGATTCGTGAAGTCCCGAGCGCTAGAGGTCTAAAAATATTTCGTTCTCAAATATGGCTGTCACTGTTTTTTGCAGCTTCCGGAAGTTCGCTTGGTGGGTCACGCCAACAGGTCTTTCATTTCTCCGCTGACGCACGTCCTGCATTTCAAGCATGCGAAAAATCAAAACGCGCACTTCTAGCGGCAAACCCGCCATTGTGTGCAGATCGTCTGGCGTGCCTGGTGCATTCTGTAGCATTTGACACACATTGGTCAGGTAGAGGAAATAGCGCGCAATCAAATCCCTGGTTAGTTTCAGTTCAGATGCAACCTTCTCGGTAGACCAAGCCGTACTGTCGCGTACATAGTCCAGGAATCCTGGCATGTGCCGAGCCGAGCCGAACGCTTTAGCCCGCTGGGTAGTGAGAGCGTCGGAACGCGGACGCAGGTCTCGTGGGTTTTGGTATGGGTTTTGGTTTAGGTTTTCCCTTCTAAACCTCTCCATGTCCAGAAGCAACCTTACCGCTTCGGCGAAAAGCATCTGGTTCATTCTTACAATATCGAGCACCTCCGGTAAGTACACGTCTATTTCGTTTCCTACAAGCACTGGAAGTATCTGGTCTATTTCGATGATATGCAGCCCTAGCGGTGAAATCAGATACTCCTTTCCTCCACCGTGCGTCAGTCTAAAGCGGAAAATTGGGCTCAGGCACTCCCTCAACGCCATGGGCAGAAGCCTCAAAAATTCTGCGTTTGCCGCTTCTGACAAACTGTACACGTGAATGTGAAGATCTTGTAGGGTCGTATTTTCCTTGCACATGTACTCGAACCATTTTGGAACTGGCTGTTCTAAGCAAAATCCACTCACAGTGAGTTTACGAATAGATTTGCTACGTGCCACTCCTTCGAACAGAAGAATCGAGGACAAGGAAGAACACTTGTCACCGTAGTTCACAGAGAGCTCGGTAAGGGAAGGACTCAGGCTGCACAATGTAGACAGAGCCACAGCATGGGGAATATCCATGAACGGAACATTGACAGTGAGAGATTGTATCTCATCGCGGGTGTCGTAGTATGAAAAAAGGGCGAGGATACGGCGGAAGTGCTCAATTCGGCCTCGGCTGGGCTCGCGTCCTTGAAAACGCAAAAAAACATTGGTGAACTTGTGGAAGTACATGCCTTGTTCCAAAGCAGCTATCAAAAACGGCAGTTCTTCCGCAAAGTACGCTTTAACCAGAGGGTATAGTACTTTTCCGGATGTTGTATTGCCAGGAGAGTCCGAACGAATCCTCCTCTCTGTTACCCTTAAAACGTCGTTTGCAACTGAAAGCACTTTATTTTCTGGCGTGGGATGAACTAAGCCAACTGCAATGAAGTGGAGCTTCTGGTTGAACTGTAGGGCTTCAACTAAGGGCTCCAGATGTGCATGGTTGAAATCCAGGGGGGAGCACTTGATACAAAGTTTCTCAAGAAATGTTTTGCCTTCACGGTTTTCTGAATGGATGCCATTTGACTCTAGCCCAAATGCAATCGTTTCCGCAGCTACGTCCGTCATAGCGGGAGTTTCAAACGTCAGGCACTCTAGTCCTGTTTCGCTCAGGAACTGCACGAACATGTCCCGACCGACACCAAAACTCTCTTTGGACCTAAAGTCGACGTTTAGCGTCAGTCTTCTCAAAGTGTTGTTTGCCATGCATGACCTGTGGAGAGCACCAAATATACCTAGATTAACAAGCGTCTTTATGTGGAGATCAGTCACTGAAGTGTTGACAGCGAGGGACTCAAATAAAGGCACAAAAAACGCGTAGACTTCCAAACAAAGCTTTCTCAATTGACTGGGTTTGCGGATTAGCTGCTCCAAAACCGCGCCCCTGCTTTCTGGGTGGCCCGCGTTTCGCAGAGAGAGGCTGAACTCTTCAAGGGATGGTAGGTTCATGACCGCTTCGAGGAGCGCTGCCAGGTTTCTGAAAAAAAAAAAAAACACGGAAAAATATTATGTGCACCTCGAATGAGTACACTAAAGGCTAAAAGTGAAAAAAAAAAAGACCTGGTTACCGGCTTGTTAATTCCCGACGCTGAAAAACCAATACTGCACAATAAACTAAGGCGGGAAATATAAGGATAGAAGATCGGGTATTTTACAACTGCTCTCGCCATGTTGCTCTAATGTCTGAGCCCGCTTTTTGCGGTATTAGTTTTTAAAGATGATATTCTCCGAATAGAAGCACACCTGCTGGGCTGTCTGGCGAGTACTTCCCATATGTTAAGCGCGACAAAAAACACGGACGGTGGACACAGTGGACAAGATAGGCGTCTGTCCTGTGTCCTTTGCGTTCGCCATTCGCGATTTTTCTTGTACTTGAAACACTGAGAACGATAGTCCCTTTTGTTCTTAAATCAGAACATTTAATTCCGCGTCTATCATTACATTAAGCCGTGCTGCAAAGAGAAAGCAATTTTGGATAGAGTTTATATAGCCTAAACTTTTCCAAACCACTTAATCTGCAACATTGTTCATACGTGTCAGCATTGTTCGCAAAAAAAAACGTTAGGCGCACTTGAGGTAATACATTATCATCACCAGCCTATCTACGCCCACTGCAGTGCAAAGGCCTCTCCCATTAATCTCCAATTATCCCGTTCATCTGCTAACTGCGACCAATTTATCCCCGCAAACTTGTGATCTCGTCTGCCCATCTAACTTTCTGCCGCCACCTGCCACGCTTGCCTTCTCTAGGGATACACTGTTACCCTTAATGACCAACGTTATCTTGCCTTCGCATTACATGCCATGCATACGTGCATTTCTTCTTAGTTTCTACTAATATGTGATGAACACGGGTTTTTTCTCTGACCGACTCCGCTCTCTTTTTGTCCCTTAATGTTACACCTAACTTTCGGCCCATTGCTCGCTGAGTCGGCCTCAGCCTTCTCGGCCTTTTAACTAAGATAAAAGTGATGCAGTAATGCACAACTGCAACTAAAGTTTTAATTCGAAATATTAGTTTCCCACACAGAAATACAAATAGAGCTTGCGCGAGCCTTTCGCTCATGGAAGTGTCCCAAGTTCAGCAGTATCCAAAGGTACTGCAGAAGGATCAACATTTGGGCGAGTTGGTACTGGTTATGTATCATCTTGACGAAACAGCGTAAAAAACGGGGACACTACGAGAGAAAGACGACAGGACGACGCTACATGTACTCACAACTATTTTTTAATAAACTGCAACACGCATATATATACTATGTCCCCAAAACCCACGTGCGCTCACAACATGACGCACATCGAGATTATCACTACAAAGGAACACCAACCTCTAAGTCTAAGCATAAATTGTCACATGGGCTCAAAAATGTAGCTGGTAGATTTGGTATAAATGTTGTTTTTTCAGCACCCATTAAGATGAGAAAAATTTGTGGTCGAATCGAAAGGAAATTGGCAGAATCTGATATTGCAGTTAAAAAGAAATGCTCTGTTAAGCACAGGTCCCCTCTAGTCGAGTGTAAAACGGGGGTGGTCTATCAAATTCCGTTTAACGTGGCGACGTATATGTTGGGCAAACCGGTCGCTGCATTAATATAAGATTATTAGAGCACAAAAACTCACTAAAAAAACAAGAAAGATTCACATATCACCAGACACTGTTCCGAGCATGGGTGCTTTCCGCTTTTTCATGACACCACCATCCTTTCGGTTCACACTAATCAGATCACTAGGGAAGTTATCGAAGCATTTCACATTAGAAAAAGAGGCGATATCTGCATAAGTGAGCCGTCGATAGCATTACATGAAAAAGAATTATTTCTAGATAAGTCCGTGACTTAGAGGTTGGTGTTCCTTTGTAGTGATAATCTCGATGTGCGTCATGTTGTGAGCGCACGTGGGTTTTGGGGACATAGTATATATATGCGTGTTGCAGTTTATTAAAAAATAGTTGTGAGTACAGCGTCGTCCTGTCGTCTTTCTCTCCTAGTGTCCCCGTTTTTTACGCTGTTTCGTCAAGATGATACGTACCCAAAGGTTCCATTAAATGGCGCGAAAAAAATGATTGACTTTAGCAAACCTATTGACCTTATTTATTAACTGAATTTATTGACTTTTGCGAGACGGGAGGGCAACAGCACGAGGTGTAGGCGGGGGAGAGAAAGAGAGGCATGCACCAGGCGGCAGATCTCATTTCGATGGCAACTGCAGCAAAGTGCGCATTTCCGCCATCCGCCCCCACGTTTCCGCCCTCCGCGCAAAGGCTTCTGATGATTCTGATGATGGTGATGGTTGGGTTTTTTATGGCGCAAGGCCGACTACGGGCCAAGAGCGCCAAGGAAAATTTGTTTGACGAGGATAAGGGGATGGTAAGTGTGAAATATTCAACTAAATGTATACGTGAAATGACATAAAATACAATGTAAATGACTGGTGTAAAGTGCCAGGGTGTCAATATGCATAGTAAGTAATGAGATTTAAAACTTTACATCGTTAAGAAACCTAAAAGTGCGCTTGTGGGTGAATATGGGGTTGTCTCTAAACAGTACGATGGGTGTAGTGGATTGTACTTGTGTAGTTGTGAAAAGTGTGTGTCGTGTTTCTAGTGCCTGGCATTGTGGGCTCGTCAGCTGTGCCATGGCTCAGCGCCAAACTTCGCCGTTCGTGTTTATCACGCAGGTGCTTGCTGCAATCAGCCTCTCCGACGCCTGCGGCAGTGCGACAAGCGTGCTGCGCACTGGATGCTTCGCAAATCCAGGAGGTAACGCGCATGTGTCGCTTGCTGGTTTCCCTCTCCACCTGGAAATATCAGCCCCGGCCGCAGGACCAAGAGATGGCGTCATCGTCGATGCTCCAAGGATTTTGTTTCGACAAGGATCACCAAGATCATCGACATCAGGATTTCCATCACCTATAACGGGCCGCTCCCGACAGCCAACGCTTCGTGGGCTCGTCAGCTGTGCCATGGCTCAGCGCCTAACTTTGCCGTTCGTGTTTATCACGCAGGTACGCACTTACGATTGTCTTTATACTAAGAAGACTAGTAATCGTTGTCTGGTGCAGCTGCCGAGCCCGCGCTGCGTTGTGTCGTTGCTTTGTAGTGTTGTGAACATTGCTCATGAACTATTGTTACTGTCGGGAGACGTGGAGGAAAATCCAGGCCGTAACACACACAACCAAAACAACCAAACCGACCAAACGGTCCACGCCATGTTATCAAAATTAGAAGCCGGACAGGCAGAGATTTTAGCAGAACTTTAGTCCATTAATTCGCGACTGACTAACGCTGAACAGATCCTTGCTGACATTGTTGCACGCCTAGTGAAAACCGAGGACCAATGCAAACTATTACCGGACTTGAGGTCGGATGTTGACAATTTGTTGACAACGTCCGTGCAGACGTCGGACAGACTTGTTGGCATTGAAGACAGACTAAATGACGCCGAGGACAGGTCGCGTCGCTGCAATATTGTCTTCTACGGCGTAGAAGAAGGCGAGTCGGAATCTTGGGCAGACAGCCAAAAACTTGTAACCAATATTTGCAGAGACACTTCGAAAATAACAGTGGAACCGAAGGACATTCAAAGAGCGCATCGTATCGGCAGAACCACCGCTGGCAAAATTCGTCCGATAATTGTAAATTTCGCTTCTTATAAAACTAAGGATAATGTGCTATCTAAAGCCTTCACGCTCAAAGGCACAAGCATAAGCATATCTGAAGATTTCTGTTTCGCAACGCGTTCCGTTCGTCGTGAGCTAATTCGCTTCGCTCGTGAACGGAATGCACCGATTAAATTACGCTACAAAAAACTGATCATTGGAAAGAAGACATACTACTATGGCACTGTGCATAAATTGGTGAAAGAGACGACAGAACGGGGTAGCTAGCAAAAGGAAAATATCTGGAACCCTTATCTGCCACATTCACCCCTCCGTAACCCGCCGCAGAATGCCTCTATATCTACTACTGACGTCGCATACTCGATTCTTTATACCAACATTCGTAGCGTTCTTCCCAAGCGCGAAGAACTATCCGCCGTAATCCAATCAGCTGATTGCGATTTCGTCATTCTTACAGAAACATGGCTTTCATCACATATTGCCGACTCAGAAGTTACTCCGTACTTGCCCGGTTTTGCTCTTTACCGTAGAGACCGCTTACTAAACCGAGGTGGGGCTGTTCTAATTGGAATAAAAAATTCAATTATTCACTTCAAAATAGAATTACAAAGCCCCCTAGAGATAATCTACATAGCTTGCCGAACCCGATCAAACCTCACTATTATCGGAACGTGCTATCGCCCCCCAAGACCAGATGCCGATTTTTGCACGCACTTTAATGGTTCCCTTGATCTTATTCGAAAAAAATATCCCGCAGCAAATTTAATAATATGCGGCGACTTTAACTACCCTACTATTGACTGGTCTAATTAATTCAATGGAACCACTGGGGAGTCCAGCCAATTCCTAGCTACACTTCAAAATTTTCAATTAACGCAAATAATAACCCAAGCTACGAGAAAGACCACGCACACTGCCAACATTCTTCACTTGATCCTCATGTCCGACCCAAGCTGTATCTATCTATATCTATATCTATATCTATATATATGTATATCTATATCTATATATCTATATATATATCTATTGTGGGCATTGGGGGTGTACTGTTGTGATATTTGTGCCTGGAAGCGACATGACCGTTGTTATATCCAGTGTGGAACACGGCGGGTCAATCCCTCTGTTCCTTCTACCCATCCAAACCCATCGCCACTGTCATCTGTGTATAACCATCATCATCCCCGGACAGTTCCGTTTTTCGGTGGCCTGTGCTCGGGAGCCTAATTAAAAGTGGTCCTTCAGCACCTCGGAGCTCTGTCTCTCACTATATCTATATCTATATATATATCTATATATATCTATATATATATATCTATATATATATATATATATATATATATATATATATATATATATATCTATATATATCTATATATATATCTATATATATATCTATATATATATCTATATATATATATCTATATCTATATATATATATATATATATATCTATATATATATATATATATATATATATATATATATATATATATATATATATATATTCAAAACCGAGACGCACGATTTATTACACGCAAATATTGGCCGTCATCGTAGCGTTGCCCAAATCAAACAAGAGTTATCGCTTCAGCCGCTAGATACCCACCGCGCAAGCGTGCGATTACGCCTTCTCAATAAATACATAGTTAGCAAGAGACCAAACCCGCTGCCTCTTAACGCTCCAGCACGTACGTCACGACGCCTTCATAACAGTCAGTTTAACGCGCATTTTTGGCAAGACGTTTGCTTTTGATTCATCAGCATTGCCTCGAGCCATCATGCGCTGGAACGATCTTCCTGACCGTATTGCATCCCTACTTAGTCGTGATAGCTTTACCGAAAATGTGCACCGAAATTTTTCTTAGTAGTTGTGTAATGATGTATTGCCAGAATAATATTGTTACTGTTTATGGATGTTTACCCCATGTATTTGAGCATTATCTGTTGCTTTAGGCGCCGCAAAAACCCTGTGCGTCTGTAATAATTGTTTATTAGAAACGTGTATGGCGTGTTTCATTCACGTCTGTAAGATGATTACCCTAACTTTATATTGTGCACTTGTTTCTTGTTTTTCTCCACCATTTGTAGCGCTCTTTAACCTTCTTTACTGAATGCACTTCAATGGACCTGTAAGGTACAATAACTAACTAACTAAATAAATAAATAAATAAATAAAATAAATACACGGCCATGTGTTTCGTAGATGGGATTTCGAATTTCGCATAGGCTCTCATCAAAATTACGGGGCTTTAGGGAAAATATGTTTTAGAATATACTCCCCCTCTTACGAAACACACGCTCGTACAACCATGCAATTGTGTACATAATATCTTTCGAAAACTGGAACCAAAGAAAAGAGTAATGATTTTATTCTAATCCCGGGAAGCCACGCGGTATACATCCATAAGGAGTGGCATTACAAAGTGAAGGTAAAGGTATTAAAGGTAAAATTGGGCAGTTTATTAGCAGCTTGCTGCTAATTGACCCGGGGTTAGGGGAACCAAGAGGAAAAATTAAAAGTGTTACTTTCTCTTAAAAACGGGTGGAGGGTGGTCTCAGGCTAAGGATAGCGAGACAAGCATCACGAGATTTGTTTGTGTTTTTTAATGCTTGTCTAAGTGTTTAGGAGCGGCGGCGTTTTGTTGATTTTATTAAAACAGCTACTTAGTTAACCAAGACGGCAGCTGAGTAAACGTTACACTGCAGTGTAGTTGATGTAACAGCATAATTTCTTACTACCAAGACAAGCCTTAAGTCCGTTCGACATTGCGCGTTTTTCGTCTGGGAATGCGGTGCAACGAACATTCGCACTTGCAAAATTTGCAGTGCCTGGAAATGTCGTCTGCATGGCCTGCTGACGTTGCGATTTTCGCACTTCAGAGGTACATTGTTGGCAGACCGAATTGGGTCTGCACGAGCAAAGCTTGTTGTGATGTTAAAAATAGGTTTTATTGAACTTGCAGGGGAAGTTGTTCCAGACTGTTTTCAAGTAAATATTAGTTTATTAGCAGTTTCATTTAAGAATCGCTGGTTATTTTTAAATATACGCACACATAGCCAAGAAGACAAACACAGAAAGCAACAATGGGTTCACTTGTTGTGCGTGCCTAGCAATTTTGGTGTACCTCGGACGGTTCTTATGTACTTCTTCCGAACTGCTCTGATGTCCGCGGCTTGCGCGGACACCGATTAAGCAATGGTTGGAAACGGCGCGCGATATCGTTTTGTGGACACACGAAAGTTGTGTTCGTGTGCATGCGCTTTCGCCGCGCTTTGCAAGCAACGCCATCTGGTTGCTAAGACTGCAAATCGTGATGCCCTGACGTTCACCTAGCTGTGTTCCTACTGGGCGCAAGATTCGGCGCCCCCACCGCCTCCACGCCGCACGAGCAGCGTTCGCCGGGGATACTCGACCGTTCCAAACACTTGGCACTTTGCTGCAGCAACGACAAAAGGTCGCTTTGCCACACGAGCGGCGCAAAATTTGCGAATTCGCGGGAAAAAATCGCACCATGTAGAACGGGCGTTACGGCCGTTCTCTCCCGTTGTAGGCCGTGTACGCACAGCCTAGGAGAATTGGGAATGATAGGTATGTTTCTAAGGCTACTGTATTATATTGACAGGTAAAGAACTTTCCCTACATTATTTCCACTGCCTGAGTGCGTATTTTGTCTAGGACGAAGAATACGACATGAAGTGCCCAACGAAAATGCTACTGCAACCAACCCCTTACTGCTATTTGACCGCAGGGGTGAGCTGCGCCATCGGCGGCCTCGAGCAAATTATGCAAAAGCAAAGGACAATAAAATCCCATGGATTTTACACTTTGCATGAAACCTCGGTGATGCTGATGCCGAGGGGGGGCGGGGACGAACCATAGTACAGCCGATGTAAAAGTCGCTGATGTCCGCACAGGCACTAAAAAATACCCCACTACGTTTTAGTTAGTGTTGCTTGAACAATACAGCACCTTTAAATAGTTGGCCAAGGTCAGAGAAATTACGGTCGCATAGCTTAATTTACCACAGCAGGTGGGTGCATTCGGTATGTACATTTGTGATTACTTTTACGTTACTCAACACATCTTGCGTGGTTCCGATCAAGTTTAGCTGATAGACGCCGGTCGGCATGCTCACCTTCCAGACCTGCAGTAATGCGCGATTCCTCGGGCAACACCGACAAAGTTGCTGAGATTTATTGGCGAGGGAGTGCGCATTTTTTTAACTTAGTCTTCCTCAATACTGATGGCCCTTTTAAGTTTGATGTAATTGCTTTTCTGCATATTTATGCGAGCTTATCCTTTCAGTCTGACCCGCACCCGGTCATTGTGCTAGTACGTCTTTAGTGCCAAGCGCGACTACTGTGACTCAGCCCAGAATTTCAAACGCGGACACTTAAGCAGATCAGTCAAGCACACTTAATTCATAGATAGCCAGACATTTGTGATACTTCTCCAAATGGTTTAAATTGCCGTGAACTAAAAACATGGCTTTCGATTTGGTGAGGCCCGTTAGCTTCTAGGGTAGGCACAAATTCGTTAGTCATTTCTTTTTATCCCGTCGGCTCAGAAATAGAACGTGAAGTTGCGAATCGCAATAAAACTGAAAAGGTGGCACAATTCTGCTCGCCCCTTAGGCGAATTTTAACTTTGGTAGCGCAAGTTGCTTACCTGTTCACCATGTGGCACCGCTGAAACGACAGCTTTCGTAGACGTCTGTTGGCGGACACCAGGCTGGGCAGCCCTTGCTCGTCCGATTCGTGGGATAAATATAGCCCGAAGAGGGAAAGTTCCGTGAGCAGAGAGACGATTTCCAGGAATTGAAAGAGCCCGAACCCAAGGGGCCCTTCTTCAAAACCTCCGTCTTCGTCATCCTCCCTGAGCCAATCTGGCTCTTCACCAGTTCTGCTGGTCTTCACCCCCAGTTCAATGGCCACGTAGCCTCTGTGGAGCTGCCAACCAGCGCAAAATTCCCCCGGAAGAGGTGTGACCGCCGCGAGGTTAAGGCGCAAGGAGGCAATGCAGCGGTGATAGCGAAGCAACCACGTGACAAGGTCCGTTCGTTTGACTTGACTTTCTGCGAAAAAGAAAGCGCACAGAAACGCAGAATACCTCACGGCACTTCGTTATGTTCCACGCAAAAAAAAAAACAAAAACGCGTATCTCTTGATAGCGCCGTAATTGGTGCATAATTGGCATCTGCCAAACAAAGCTGGTATTAATATTCACGTCACCTAGAACTCACAGGTTGGTTGCGTCGAATGCACTGTGTGGGGACAGATCTAAAGCAAGGACGGAATTGGTTTATTCATGGTATACAGTCCCAAGCAAAAAAAAGTTGGACGACTATTTAAGTGAGGGACCTGAAGTTTTTTTATACAATGTAAAATCAGGCTTGCCATCGCTTTGTTCCATGTGGAGCTCGGCCGCATGGTCGATTTTGGAGATGTACAGTCATGGACGAATCAAATACGAACCCCGGAAAGCACGGCCGAAGTTACCGGTGGCATCACCTGGCAGCGGCCCTGGACAAGACACCGGCATGCGCAGTAGAGATGCCAGGAGTGAGCGTGTGTGTCCCACTGCGATTTGTTGCCTTCTCCTGCCGCAAGGGATGTGTTGCCTTCTCCTGTCATGCCGCAAGGGAGCTGAAAACAACTGTTAGCAATGCGGCGCGAGATAACTCTGGCCACTGCGTTCTCGGCGCACACACGAGCGCCCGCTCCCCGTCTTGGCCGGCGTCACCTCGCCGACATAGTTTTGCACGTGAGCGGCAGTAACTCGAGCTTCTAACGATGGACACCTGGGTCATGCCCAAACAGCTTGATTGCAGGGTTTAACGTGACGACGCAACGCAGGCGATGAGCCACGCTGTAGTGGAGGGCTCCGGGTTAATTTTGACCACCTGGGTATCTTCAACGTGCGCCGGAATCTCATACACATGGGCGTTTTTCCTTCTCGCCTCTATCAGAAAAACAGCCCCCCTGCCTGGAATCGAACCCGCGTCGTAGTGCTCCGCAGCACTACGCCTTAGCCACTGAGCCACCGCGGCGGGTTAGAACGGTTGGAGCTGCCTGACTTCCTTAATTTTTGTGA
The DNA here is from genome assembly GCA_013339765.2 of Haemaphysalis longicornis. Taxonomy (NCBI): domain Eukaryota; kingdom Metazoa; phylum Arthropoda; class Arachnida; order Ixodida; family Ixodidae; genus Haemaphysalis; species Haemaphysalis longicornis. The sequence continues at coordinate 136,116,031 of CM023455.1, read as the reverse complement.
ATACTAGAATTCAGCCAGTAAGTATCCGAACCCACACAATGCTTGAAGTTCATATATGTAAGTGGAGAGGAATTCTGGTGGCATATTATTTCCTACAAGCCCGGAATCTGCGAAGTGACTCAGTCATGACTGCATCAAACGAAGGCGTGAACTTGGCGGCCAGCTGTGTGTTCAGTTACCGAGCCGCTGCACCATAAATGCGAAACAATAAGGTGCCATCAGAAATTATGCGGCACAACTTTTTGTTCATCTCCATTTTTGTAATCAGCCTTTATTGAAAAAAAAAAAAACTATGATGAACTCAACGGTAGTCCGTCCGAGAGCGAGCACGCGTTTCCCGCACAGGCACTGGCCGCAGCTGGGAGCAATTACGTGCGACATTGCTCTCAGTATGACCAACACTCGCACTTGCCGGGGCGGGAGTACATCCAGTTCTTTCCGCGCCTTTGTGTCATGGCGAAAAGGCAAGCATGTGAGCGACAAGAGGGCAACATATCGAGTGGTACAGGCACCCTCGCTCCCAACGTCTCTACTGCGCATGCACGTGTCTTTTCCAGGGCTGCTGCCAGGTGACGCCACCGGTATCTTCGGCCGTGCGTTCCGCAGTCCGTATGTGATTTGTCCGGGAACGTACACGAGAAATTGTTCGAGTAAGTGATTGTATGTGGCTGCCAGAGCTGACAGTAAATATGTCAATAAAATTTAATTTCCCCGTGCTAATTTCGCTCCCGCATATAGTGAGCAGCGTTTTATTGTAATTTGCTTCTAGAATAAAAAAGGAGGCACTCGGATAAAGAGTGGCGAGCCCGTACAAGAAATTATAGTACTTGATTTCCTTCGTACAGGTCTGGCTGTCGCAATGACTCGAATGCACAAGTTTGAGGTCCCATGTTTGCTACCCATACTTCAAGAAGGTGAGACGGATCCACAAAATTGTTGGGAAAGAAGACCATTTTGGAGCGTGGCCAGAAGGGTGTAAATATAAACAGTCAATTGTGGCGGGTAACCTGAGCGGGTGCACTAGAATAATGGGAATATGCAATGGGTTTTTATTTGGAACAAAATGTATGCCGGGTAACAATCAAGCAAAATGTTGCCAGACTCCAGCTTCAGCGCTATAAACGCTACCCCTTTTGCCATCGTTTTGTCAAGGACAACTGTGCGAACACCCACGTGATATGACAGATACTGCAAGTAAACGTTATTTTGCGTTTCTCAAGAATGGTTGCTTGCGTTTTAGTGCTTTATCTACCACAGCTAATTCTTTTCGTGTCTATTTTATGCGAGTTGTTCGCTTCTGATCAGTAACACGCCTTTGCCTTCTCCACAAGGAGTCCGTTCATGGAGTGGTTGTTAAACCACTACTACTCTATTCAGAAACAGGCCGCATATACAAAATAAATAGCTTACACTTAGAGTTTTCAACTTTAGTTCAAGCAGTTTACGCAACCGCTCTTAAGGTTTCGAAGCTTTACCCTTTTTTTACTTACGGGCTAAAATGGACGTCCCTGCTGTTTCAAGTAACTTAGTTTTTTTTTTCGCTGATGAAGGATGGCTTAATGTACAGCCCAATCTTGCTGCAGATAGCATGACAAAAATTTCCCCACAATTTCAGGCAACGGCCAGTGAGCAAGGAACAATTTGCTTGTGATGCCGAATTTTCGTTCTCAAGTTTTGTGGAATCTCATGAAGACTTGAGAAACGAAAACAAGATGAACATTTAGCGTCATGAATGAGCTTAAAGTATGTTTCTATCGCCGTGCAAAAACAGAAAATTACCCATTATTCTTGCCACTTCCAAGCTTTACCTCGGCTAAATGAGCCGTCATCTTTGGTTATACGCATATCAATTTTAGGTGCGAAGCACCTTAAGATTTCGTGATGTCCGTAAACCCGTGCGTTCTCTGGCGTGCGCGGGCATAATGCGGCAAGTCATCTATACCACCCGCGCGCAATCTGGGGAGAGCCCCGCAAACTGCAGTAGCAAAGAGCGCCAATTTTAAAGGGTACAAAACGCAGAAACAAAGCTAAAACCATAAGCGGTCGATGATAATTCGCGGAAAAAGAGCAGTTGCAAGTACAGTTGCAAGTACAGTTGAAACTACAGTGACTACACAGCTACACGAGAGGGCGCTGCGGTGCAATGCGTTCCGGTGTAAGGGCGTTCCGGAATCAACCGACGACCATCAGGGGAACGTACATAGACCTCGTATTTGCCAACTGCAATCTTGATTGATTGATTGATTCTGGGGTTTAACGCGCCGACGCAACGCAGGCGATGAGGCGCGCCGTAGTGGAGGGCTCCGGATTAATTTTGACCACCTGGGGATCTTTATCGTGCGCCGAAATCTCGTACACACGGGCGTTTTTGCTTTTCGCCTCCATCAGAAAAGCGGCCGCCGCGGCCGGGATTCGAACCCGCGACCTCGTCCAACTGCAATCTAGCCCCGCTCGAAAAACCACTGTCTCTGCACGACAGCGATTTCAAGGCGATGATCGTGAAGGGGAAAGGCAACCCGGAACTCGTCACAACGTACCACCAATACCGTCAATAAAACACTATATATACACTGCACACGTTGTCTATTCAATAATGCATTTAATGGCGAATAATTCGCGTCAATTCATCCCACGGGCCAATAAAATCACATCTCCACGCCATGAATGATGCCACGGTTGTGAAGTACTGGAACGCGAATTGTCGTTGCGCTTGTCATTTACAGTGCATTTACTGCCTCTCAAAATCATTTAAAACTAGGAGTGCATCATCACGCACGGACGATGACGCTCATCACACAGGCAATACACAACTTGCGTCCCAGTGCTTCGCACCCTCGGCATCATTCACGGCGTGGCGATGTGCGATTATTCTATTGTGTTGTGATATAAACTAAACAAAGGCGCTTTCACGTTTCTATATTAAGAGAGCATTGCCGCAGCATCCACCGAATGGCAGCGTTGGTATGCGGAACTTACGTGTTTCCGGTGTGTTCAAGCCATCTATATCCTCTGGCAGCACTGCTTCGGTGGGGTCTTCGCCCACATGTCGAAGCGTGTAAGTGCGCATGTGTAGTTGCGCAATTTCCAGCCCATACGGCACAAGAACCCTGTTCAGCTCCTGCTGACACCGCAGCAGCCAGCAGTCGTTCTGGTCGGTATGCGTGCAGATAGCATTCAGGTCAACCTCTGCCCCAGGGTCCTCGGTGGAGCCAGCAGACGGAGTATCTTTGGGGGATCGAAGTTGCACGATTGAGAAGAAGGCGGCTGTTGGTGTTGGAAAGAGGTTTGGCTGTTTCTCGTGGAGGAATTTACTGAGCTTGTACAGTTCCAAGTTTGCACTTGACGCTGAGGAAGGCTGTCTCCGTGACCGGCTGGGTCCTGCACTGCCTGACGGCCTTGACGTCGCACCTGACGTAGAGGCGCAGGCGGCCCTGGGAAGCATGAGGAAGGATGGCCTGCGAAGAACAAGAGGGAAGTCTTGGCGGCACCCATAGAGTTTCATACTAATATATACTAGAGAGAAGTCTCGCGCTAATTCGAGGGGCCGCCGCCGTGGGTGGCGCCATTGCTGATAGCGACGTTCCTCGCCTACTTTGATAAGATAGTAATATGGCTTCTTTTTTGTCTCGAAGCCAACATCAACAAAAAAAGGGTAACATTTCTTGTTCATCGTGCATGAAGCTTCTACATAATTAATCTTTCTGCAGGTTTAATTTTATAACAACAAAACAAATTTGATGAACCAATCAACCTTCTACAGTAAATATATTGCTTTTTGCATCCAGAGCCAACTTTTCAGCCTGTTCGTGAGCCATACCAAGGACAAGTGGAAAGTGCCTGCGCGGAACATGACGGAACGCTCACCTAAGCGCGGCGCCCGTAGATAGTGGCGCCAGATTTCCCTCCAGTGTATATTAGTGTGAAACTCTATGGCGACTCCGAGGCGGTGGGAACAGACCAAGGCAACACGTGAGGTTTAGGGGCATAAACACAAAGCAATTTTATCAGGTGTGGCGACAGTCGGGCGGGCGCATCAGAGCATAAAATTGGCCAGCGCCCGTATAAATGCTTGGCATTGAAGATACCGAGACAACAGGATAATAGCTGGATACAAATTTAAGAGGGCCTATCGGCAGCTATTTTTCATGAAGCTTTATGGGCTGAGTTCCGAAAATTCGGGTTTGTAACACTTGGAAACCACACCAGAACCGTTCCTTCGTCATGGCGGACGATGCCTGAAGCTTTCACTTTTCCACAGCAGTGACACAGAAGTGGTTAGGTAGTGTGGAAAATAGGCTTAACTTTGAAGAAGGGGATGAGGGCATTAGCTATGCAGCACCAACTAGCACCAATATAAGCCTACGCAACCGGTTTCAGCTGCCTCGTGTCGACTGGCGTCGTCTGCACACGTTGCACCGAATACACGTAGGGGGTGGGGGTTATGCAGCACCGACATAAAAATTTCGTATTTTTTCGCCGCTGTGAGTACGAGTGCCTACGAGCCCAGTAATCATAGATTGGCACTGTAGTGACACCACCGTCATCATCATCAGAACCACAATCATCATCAGCGTCCGCTTTGCCTCGTGCATAGCCACTGTACTCGTGCCTCGGAGATCGAACGCGACTCAGCAGCCGGGCGCTCACTCGTCTTCGCCGCTCGTTCAAGTTCCCGCCGGGCCTGCTCTTCAAGAAAATGGAGGAAGCCACATTCGCTACTACCGAGTCTGCTTTATACAGCACATCATAGAGGGCAAAATTACTTCTAAAAAGTAATTTAAATTACTTTACGGATTACTTTCGTAGAATGATCCTAAATGTACTTAAATTGGATTAGAAATTACAGGTGGCCGGAAGTAATTACTGTTACTATTACATTGCTGTTACATTACATTACTATTACATTACATTACCATTACATTAATATTACAATAGAAAGTTTTGGCAGTCCGTCCGTTCCGTCCGGTGCGTATTTAGCGTGTTGACCGGGACCCGTCTGGGTACTTGGGCATTTGTCACAGTAGGGGGATTAGTTCCGCTGGCCTGGCTTCGCCATGTCCGCGCCTCCTCGCCCTTCCTCCTCACCCTTCTACGCGCGCTGGCGCAGGCGGGTCCCGGTTAACCCGGTAACAACGTAACCAAAGGAACAGACGGACTGCTAAAACTCTCCATTACATTACAGTACATTACATTACTATTACATACTATTACTTTTCAAAAGTAACGAGATTGCTTTGAAATTACTTCAACAAAAATTCATCCCCCGTACACTACCAACTCACACTTTCTTTACACTCATATACATATACAGTGCAATCTCAAAAATACTTGATATACACCAACTTATGTACAGTCTATTTACAGCGCTATACATTGATATGTTAGATATCTTGATTACACCTCAAATGGTTCCCGTGCTTCCGTGCTTATCGAAGCCGGACGAAAAAAAAAAAAAACACGCCTCATAACAGCCGGCTTGCACCAGTGACCAGCGTAACGAAGCCTTGAACACTACCTGCGCGCTTTTGTTTAACTCGCCTAACTGTCGCCAAGGCATTCCCGGAACGCATAAAAAGGAAACGAACAGGCACGAGAAAGCAGGCAGAGCTCTCATCGAAGCGTTGTTTCCTTCGCGTTCGTAGAGTTCCAATGCCCAGAGTCTCTCTGGGCATTGAAACTGCACTTGGTAAACTTTGCTCGATCAACGTTTTATGCCTTAAGAGAAGCGGACACGGTACATCGTAGTCAAGAGTAACTGGGAAAGTAAGGAGTAATTTCCATAAAAAACTGACCTGAAGTAATTTATTACATAACTAAATTACCAGCACTCAAAAGTAATTACAATACTCCTTACAGAAAAAAATACTTTAATTACTGTAATTTAATTACTGTTATTTAATTACTGTTATTTCATTAGTGCCAAGCCTGCAGCACATTAGACGGTCGGTAGCAGCATAATTATCTACAGCCTCGCTTATTTGTGTCGGTTTCGGTTTCAAGTAAACGAAAACCGAGATGGCCACCACTGCAGAGGACGCTCGTGACGTCACCGTTTTCGTCGCACCACTTCCGGTGAGGACGATCGTTTGCGTGGCTAGACCGGTTGCGCTTTCCACCGTCTCCACGCTTGGCAGCATGACGTGAGTCCCAAAGGCCTGGCGTGTACACACGGCGGAACAGCGCGCACCAACCGCAGCTAGCGCGTTGACCACTTCTCAGGAGTTTTGGCCTCGGTCGTCGTGGGTTGCGGACGTGTTTTTCGTTCGCTCCTGCGCTTCCGGGGCGGTATCGCGATTATGCCGGCCACGCGTCGCGACCATGGGTGATTGTTTTGGGCGGCGCGCGCTCTGTTGCGTGGGGCCGTCGAGCGCCGGCTCCCGCTTGCCAGTAACCGCTCATCTGCCTGGATTTTCACCTAGCAAGCTCCCCTCACTTCGGACCGCCGTGCACGACGCAGCGCAACTCAGCCTCGCTTCTACGCTTCACCGTTCCCAACGGGACTTCTACCGGACGCAGCATTACGCCAGGACTTGTTTTAAAGACGATAGTCTTCCCTGGGCTACTTAAACCTAGAAACTTTGGTCTGTCTGTATGTCTGTGTCTGTCCGTGACTCGATTCAGCCACCCGGCTAAAGTAAAACAATGCCTGCGCAATAGTCTTATATAGTCACATCTAAATGTGCCCGTCTAGGTCCGGTGTAATGTTCATACTTGTCAATATTGTTGAAGAACAACAAGACATTACGCATATATCAGACAACAAATTAATACAGAAGTGATATTTGCAGCATTCCTTTATAAAAAATCGTACATATTTGATTTTGGCGGGATTAAATACCTCAACTGAAGACAAAAATATCACTCCGCCGTCACCTGCTGTCGCCCGCGCCATATAGCTTCTGGCGGCATTTGAAGAAATCAAGTGGCAAGATTTTCGAAAAGTTCCACTAGATAGGTTCCACGTTTTGCTTGGAACGCACGTGGTTTAGGGAAACGCGGTTCTATAGACGTTGAAGTAGGGCGCCTCGATTCACACGCGTCTTCGGCGTACGGCAGCGTTGGCATCGAGACACCCGGTTTGGAGCAGTGGAACGCGGGAAATTTAAAACGATTTAAGCAAAACTTTTGGCGTCTTTACCTTGGGAGGAGCGCGACGCAAGAGGAACATGAGAGTAGAAAAAACTGCGCGTAAAAGACAGGACCGTGACACGTAGACAGGACAAGCGCAGACTCACAACTGTTGTGAGTCTGCGCTTGTCCTGTCTACTTGTCACGGTCCTGTCCTTTACGCGCAGTTTTTTCTACTGTCATAATGCTGCACCAACTACCCAACAACATGCTGTACTAAACAACATGAGAGGTGAGCGGGAAAGTGAAGGGAGGCATTTACTTGGCAAAAGTCGATAAAGGCTATCGTCTTTTGACGACAGCCTCGCCTCTCTCTACGCTTCACCGCTCCCGTCGAGAACTTCTCCCGGACGCAGCATGACGCCAGGACCTGTGTTTGTGATGTGTTCAGTGCACGGTGGTCGCAGTGACTGTGGCAACCCTTCTCTTCCTCGGGGGTGCCTTAACTTTTTCTGTTTTCTCTCTTTACCTATCTACTTTTTCTCTACCCTATCCTATTCACCCCCTTCTATATTCCCTACCCCCGGACTGGGTTGTATGCCGGTGAGCCCCCAGGTGGGCTCGAAATTATAATTAGTCCATTTCTTTTCCTTTTTCAAACCGAACCAGTAGTAGTAGTTGGACACTTCTCAGTCGACATCGTCTGGACCCCGGCCCGCGCAGTGGTGGGAGGCAACGAGGCGGCCCACAAAGCAGCACGAGAACTCACCAGCCGTGCTGGGCTCGCTCCTGCTCCCTACCACGGTGCTCGGTCGCCCCGCGGTCGACTGCTCTCGTACCAAGAAGTCACGGAGCATTACCGCCTCTCCCGCCACCGCTATCCCCCTGCTTACACATCCCTCACCAACGCTCAGGAGCACCTGTGGCGACTCCTTCACACCACCTCCCTCGCCAGTCGTTCCCTCCTCCACAAGATCTATCCCTCCGAGTTCCCTTCACCCAGTGCTTATAACCCAACACTATACATACACTATACACTATATACATTATATACACTATAACCCAACTGTCCCCTCTGTGACTCCCTGGACAGACTAACCCACGCCATGTTGGCCTGTCCACTTAACCCATTCCCCCCATCTCCAGCGTCGAGCAGTGGCAGGACGCGCTGGGCAGCTGGAAACCGGGGGGTGCAGCTTCTGGTTGACCGAGCCGCCACCGTCACCGCCAGCCTTCAGCCGGGAGCCACCAAGCGTTCCTAGCCAACTTGGTTGAAAAAATAAAGTGATCTCTCTCTCTCTCTCTCTCTCTCTCTCTCTCTCTCTCTCTCTCTCTCTCTGCTCTCTCCTCCTCTCTCTCTCTCTCTCTCTCTCTCTGTCTGTCTCTCTGTCTCTCCATCTCTCCGTCTCTCTCTCTCTCTCTCTTACTCTATCTTACTCTCTCTCTCGCTCTCTCTCTCTCTCCCTATGTCTGTCTCTCTATGTCTGTCTCTTTCTCTCGGGAGCCCTCATGTAGGCAGTTTTGGGCCAGGAGGAGCAGATAGCGTCATGCTGATGCCGATTGCGAAAGGGGATCCGTTCTGAGCTGTCTCGTGCGCGCAAATATTGAAATGAATTTGAATATGTTCTACTGAGCGGTTACTGTTGTAACTTGCTGGAAGATATCTTCATATGAAAACAAGGCCTTTTACGTAGTTATCCCAGCTTTGAAATTTCGTGTCAGTACTCCTTAAACACCTTCGGGTAATAAAAAATAGTACCTAGTTCTAAATGTGGGGTGGTGATACGCGTTCATAAAATACAGGCAGTAAACTGAGGTAGAAATACTTCGACGTTTCTCCAAGGATATTCGGGGAGGTTACCTCCTTTATCATACGCTATCTTAACCACCCCCGTACAGCGCATGCTACTGGGGAGCGCATTTTGTACCCCTGTTATTGAAACGTTCACCAGTGAGAGAAAAATTCACAATGTCCGTACGTGAAAACCAGTTTTGCTTAAAGCCTTTTATTATGTAAGGTTCTATGTAGGTATGTATTAAATTTCCCATTTGCGTGAGAATATTTCACCAGCTATCTCAATATTGCCTTCTAAGGGTGGTCATAATAAAAGCGAAAGTTTGAAGTTTTTTGCCTGTCATTAAAATGTTCCCCGATAGCCTAGAAAGAAATTTGAGCGAAGCCAGCCGAACTGCCCCTTCCGCCCCCTTTGGTTTCTTGACAGCCGTCACACCTACAATATTGGCGTCGTAACCACAGTAAGCCGCGACTCCGTAAATTTGAAGGAAAAAGTGCGTGAGCTTCAAATATACCGCATTTTGCGATTCTAAGCATACCCCGATTTTAAGCACCCCCCCCCCGTACTTTCAGAAAAAAAAAAACAGTTCGAAAAAAGGTTTGCATGCGTATCTAGGGACTCCTTTTCTGCGAGGAAGCGGGCCTTGCTCAGGATATAGTTTTAATACGGCCTAGGCAGGCCACCAACCGCGCATTCTCGCTGCTATTGAGCCTTTCATTGATCTTAAGTCATTTAAAAGAAATGTTTGAAGAAGAGTAGCGGCTCAAGCAGGGCTACACACTCAGGTGGTGGGGAGAGATACTGAGTATTAGACGTAAGCGGTGAATTCACTGTCTGTGCCTACTTTTTTAACGTTTACTGTATAAAACATTCCTTATGGCGCCTGTATCATTTTGCTACTACCACGAAATTGTGTGTGTCTGCGGAGGGTGGGAGGGGGGGGAGGGGGTTAGATTTTTCAAACCCAAGTACCCCTCCTTACTTTGGGCATTGTGATCATGGGGAAAAGGGGGTGTGCTTGAGGTCGAATAAATACGGTATAGCCGTTACGAAGCGGACACATTCGGAGAGAAGTATTGAAGGTGTTTTTTATTATTAACACGGACGATGGGGCGAGTTGGTACCTCATAAAGTACCAACTCGCCACTCTTTCACTCTACCAGCGCCAACCAACGACGAAAAAGAAGGTTACAGAGAGATAGCATATTACTGAAATTGACCTTCTTTGGGTCCCTGGGCATGCGGGAATCACCTTTAATGAAACCGAAGATTCACTGGCAAGGGTAGCACTCTCCGGGCGTGTTGTCGATGTCATTGAGACAACGCCTTTATTAGCCGCCGTAAGATTCCGTAGATCGTTGAAGCTGCAAGGGCAGCACGAATCACTCTTATTGTCAATGCGAGATTTTTCTCATCTAAAATTCTCCTGGAATCCGGATTGGTGCCCCTCACGCGACCTGGAGGCGATTGTAACGAGCCTTCGATGTCGCGTGCCCCAGTTGAACAGATACCTCTACAGGTCTCGTCTGGCGCAGACTGCCATGTGCAGTTACTGTAATGAAGAAGAGTCTGTCGACCATTTCCTTTTGTCATGTCGGCGATTTTCAAGCCTCAGACGTCAGCTCCTTGAAGTGCCGCTTCATCGCCTGGGGTTGGTATTATCAGTGCCGGCTCTTTTATCATTTGGGGCCTCAGAAACGGGATATTGCCGCCGGGATGTTTGTTCTGCTCTTCTGCGCTTCATAGAAAATTCCAAAAGATTTAAAACATAATTCGTATCTTGTTCTCGCTCCTCACCTGAGCCCTCCAAAAGCATCCATTTCTGAATATTTTTTATTATTCTCCTCCTCTACCTCCTCCTTCTTCCTTTTCCTATTTTTCTTTATTTAATTATTTATTTATTTCCTTTTTTTTGTTTCAATATTGACCAAATTCCAAACTCAATTCCTCCAACACAAGGAAAAGAGAAGCTTCCAAATTTTTCTAATTTTCTTTGAATAATTCTAATTTTCTAATTTTCTTTGAATCTCATTCGGATTAACAACTGATGTTTGGCCGATCCCCTGATTGGGTATGGGCCAATAATATCAAGGAACAACAACAACAACGATAGCACTGACCGACATAGCGCTGTTCCAGTTTGTGACCTTGTTATTCGGCATTTAGCGCTGGTTCTGCTTTTAATGGTTTTATTTTAAGAATTATGTAGTGCCACCCCTCTCCCCTTGATTTACGGTATTGTAAAATGGGTGATATAATTGAATGGGGTACCAAAAGGCACTCCCCATTACCTGGAAGGGTTCGCCATCATTTGCACCGGCTGGGGTGGTGCTGTGTCAGGCTTGTCAGCGGCAGCCATTTTGTGTGGTCCAGGTCGGGTCGGCGACAGTTGAGCACGTGAAGGTTCTGCCGATCCTGAAGGTTGAGACGCTCCGGAAGCGCCAGGGATGCTCTCCGCTTCTCCACGACAGCAAGACGCGACTGTTTCTAGAATATCCTTGACTGTTTCCGTGCACTTTTTGCAGGCGTCGAACCTCTTCTTCCGTTTCTTATCAAGGGCGCTGTCTTGACAGCGGGAACTGCGGGGCAGAAGTAAAAGAACATGCTATTTTTTGTGACTGCGTAAGCTCGAAACCATACGAAAAAGTTACAGAGGGAAAAAAAATTAAGTTTAGAGAAATTTTTAATGTCCCGCAAGTTTACCTTTAATGGCCTTAGGCTTCGACGCTGGATGTTTTGGAAAAACGCGTTTGTTGCTTTTGATCGAGGCGATTAAACTCAAGGATACAACGGTAGAGGCAAAGCCTTTAACAAGCCGTTTCCCTTTGGCTGCTCCTGAAAAGTGATGTTTTGTAGAATTTAACAGTTAAAATGAACATTCGTATAAGGTACACAATTTAATCGTTTTTGATACAAGAAAGTAAAAAAGTTGTTTTTATGTATCTGCGATACACTGTACCTTTGCCATATTGTTCTGTAATGTCTTGTGCTCTACATGTTGCTTGTATTTTGGTAACTCACATTAGAATTTCTAGCTTTTGTTTTTGCCTCATCATTGTACTGTACCAAAGAAGGCTGGGGCCTCTGTCAGGCTTTGTAGCCTTTAGTCCCAGCCTGCCTCCTCGTACTTCTGAGGAAATAAAATCTTTGAATCTTTGAATATTCAAAACATGCTGAATTTCAGGAAGACAAAATAGTGGCGGAATTAGCGTCGTGTGGGTAGATAACGTGCTTTGCTCGTCAATATTTTATCCTTATTATGCAAGAAATCGTTTCTAATGCAAGAGCTATTCGGTGCATTTCAAACGTACCCTTCCCTTCGTCTACCAGCCAACTTTTTCTAAAATATGACATTCCTTCTGTATTTTCATTATATAACTTCCGGGTACTAATAACGTATAGATCGTTCAGTAATAAAAATGACCACATTACATGTATGTCGAAATTGACAGGAAAACGTCCAACACGCCCCACAAGGCATGCAGAGAAATGGTTTGTACGGACTTCGCGAACCACTTATGGCACACAATCGCTAACCTATAGTTTGCCGGTCCTGCTTAACAGGGTATACTCAAAATTTTGATGTAACTTGCCATCCCAACTCGCATATTAGATTGCATTGCCATCAACTGTGTAGCACCGTTTGAGCTCAAGTTTTCTTTGGACATCAGTGTGTTTCTTGGATTCCTCAGCATGATTTTTAATTCTGATGCTCAATACCTTTTTTTTTGTTGCAGAGAAAGCACCTGATCTTTTGGTTAAAAGCAAGAGTGTTTAATACGCCTATATTTGTATATGCCTTCGATATTTTGTCAGCAACATAATGTATTATCATAAGAACAGTTTTATGCAGTTCTGCTTACGATATGTATATTGAAATTTTTTGTTATGTGCAGGTTTTTTTGTTGTATATGGTTATTTCAATTACGTTTTACGTATGACGAGTGTCGCACCGCCGGTACTGATGCCAATGTATACCGGGCTGGAGCCTCTCAAGCCGGGTCCAAAGCTTTTACCTCCAGCTCCCTCCTACCAAAAGAAAGCAAAGATTGATTGATTGTAGGATTTAACGCGCCGACGCAACGCAGGCGATGAGGCGTGCCGTAATGGAGAGCTCCGGATTAATTTTGACCACATGGGGATCTTTATCGTGCGCCGAAATCTCGTACATACTGGCGTTTTTACTTTTCGCACCCATCATAAAAGCGGCCGCCGCGGCCGAGAATCAAACCCGGGACCTCGTGCTAAGCAGCAGAACGCCTTAGCCACTGATCCACCTCGGCGGGTAAAGGAAAAGAAAAAAGAATTGAATTGATTGAATTGAATTAAGTTAAATATTGCCCTTTAACTGCTGAATATCAGAGAAAACGCCACTAATTAAGTTTGAAATACAAATAGAAGGACCGATACATAACCAACAAAGAATGAAGGAGCTTTTTATGCCTGAGTTCGCCGGCCGGGACACGTTATCCCATGGGGATTGGTTTGTAGGGCACCTCACTCGTGTTGCAGCAGTGTAGACAAGCATATTTAAAATAGATACAAGCGGTTCTTTTTAGTATACGTGGTTTTTGTGTGTCCAACAGTGAAAATATTCTGGGCTTTTAGAGGACGTGTGTTGCATAGGTAAAAAGTTCAGGGTGGAATATGGTGCGAACGTGAGTTATCCTTGGCTCAGCTGCGGAACTCCACTACGACAAGACGACCCATATCATGGGAAAGTTTCTTTTCCAGTTCTGCTTCTACATTTTCACACATTTCTTGAGGCGAGGAACAGGTGTGCAGATGAAACACATTACTTGAAAAGATAAACCGGACTGTTCCCAATGAAATGCTGCCGTTTAGATACCAGTTGTTCCCCGTAAAGTTCCTCCTTAATAAGCGCTCAATCATGTGACAAGCCAGGGTGGATGAGTATCGTGGAAGCCACCACTATTCGGCGATTGCAGACCAATTCTTATCCCCACGGCACCCTCCTATATTCCATCTACCCAACTTACTATCCCTCCCTTCGCTATTTATGTCCAATGCCCGTCACCCTGTACCACCAGGTATGGGAGTGCCAACAAACTCCAAACTCCCCCAATTCCCTTCCTAACTTTTGAGCAGTGGATGGCTCCTCTGTCCATACCTTTAACACCAGCAAGAACTGGTAAAGAGGGCCTGAACGGCAAGACGCAGCCTGGGTATCCCGGAATATGGATGCCCTCCACCGGGCCAGTGCCCTACCATCAGCACTTACGGCCAATAAATGTCTACGTCCTCCGACTGCGATCCCGACGACACCCCTCGGTTTCCCCTTAGTTTCCACCTAACGCCCACTACTCACCGCTCTGGTTCTGTGGTCAACGCCGGGTTCTGAGTGCCGATGTTGAGGCCACCCATTTCGATGGCGTGAGCAGGGATCGAGCCCTCTTGAGGTAATACCGCCGTGTCCGCTTCGTCATCTGACTCGAGCGTCATGGCCATGGAGCTGCTGTCAGTGCTCGAAGTGGTGGTCGCACTGTCCGTAGACGGCTGTCTGCATTCGGTCATTGCAGCGATTCGACTTGGGTGCCCTCTGTAGACACCGAAGCTCGTAGATGGAACATCAGCGGCTGTAGCTGGTGATGGTGTGCCAGTGCAAGTCGCACTAGGCCCTTTACTGGTAGAGGTCGTCGAGGTCTGTGGACTCTCTGGAAGTGCACCGAAACATATGCATACTACACGTCACAAGATAGCTTATACGAGCTACACATTTTATATGGAAATAGTTAAGTGTTGTCGAACCGTATGGTTAATTATACAACGGTATAAACACTGAGGTATGTTAAGATACTGGGTGGCTCAATATTACTGACTGTAGAGATATGAACACTAACCAATGGCTATTGTTACTGGCTAGGCGATAGCATCAACCGGTCTAGTGTTATTTTTAGAAGACCTGCACATTCTACGTATTTTTGCGTAGTAGTTCTCATACTTCTCACTTGACATTTTTGTCGCGGTATCGGAAGACGTATTTCATGTTTTATATGTTCCTGTATGCCAATACGTTTAAATACGGTCTAAAATATGTCAGATGTAATCATCGTCTTCGGAAGCCAGGTGACGCATTCTTTCAGTTCTGCAAATAAATAGCATCTAAGTATACCGCGCACTATGCTTTTACAGGCTAACGCTGTCATGACATTACGAAAAGCTCGCGTTAAGAGCTCTTATTTTTAAAGCGTTACAAACTCCAGAAGCTGGGTCAAAATTCTTGTTGCCGACAAATTTCACTTACAAAGACCATAAAATGGCAATAGCGCAGTGGGCTGTGCAACGAACCACAGGTGAAAGAATGCTTCAAGTCACTACAAACGTTTACGGGAACTTTGATACAGTGACTGACCGACTTGAAAAAAAAGAACTTGGTATGGGTATGGCGATTGTACACCAATTTGTTTGCCGTTAAATTTTGTTTGCAGGGTTGCGAACTCAATTTTCATTCATTATCTGACGGTTATACTCGCTTGAGGTTATAAGGCTGGAATGGTGAGCATTAGGGTCTAACGAGTCCGCTTCACAACACTAGGAATTAGAAACAAAGAAAAAGCAATTTATCGCAAGAAAGAATTCAGAAAGAATGTCGACGGCACAATTGCGGAGAAAAATAAATTTCTACAATAATACATTCGTGAATAACGGCTGCCCGAGTGGGCAAGAATGGCTACAGCCATAACTGACAAAATCCAAGGGATGTGGCCCGAAAAGAAAGCACTATTCACATTAAAAGAGGAAAAGATGTAACAAAAGGGCAAGGTACAGTCGTCTCAGTTAAGAAAAACCATGGGACTATAAGAAGAAGTGATCTATTGCGTAGTTACCGCGAACTGCAGCAAGGCTAATTTAATTGAAGGATGTGAGACGACCCGGCAACATAAAAAAGTTCAGTGGGTAAATATGTGAATTGTTTAAAAAATGGAAGGCGGGGCAAAGACGAATATAAAAGGCCAACAGAAATGAAAGCACACGTTTGGCAATTGGACACAAAGGCATTTGCAGTCACCCCACCAGAGGGAATGCTAAGGGGTGTCCCATACTTAGTGGTTCTACGACTACGATCGACGAAATTACTTGTAAGGCTCTTTAATTTATTTTCCTGCAAGTACCAGGAAGCACAATCTCAGTACTGTAATCTTCGTCGTACACTAGCCCCACGTTAAGACAAAGATACGATATTGGGCCTTACGAATCAGTTCTTGTAACGACTATCGCCAAGGCAGTTCATGTCCAAACACCGGAATTAACGCATTTGTTCGCGTGTTCTATAACCATTGCATGTGCCACTCGCCACAAATGTACGCCTAGACACGAATGTTTTGCACTTCCTGTCACTGAATGCCAAAAGAGATGGTAGAGGGCGGCATAGCTGCCCTGCCCCTTGCCACAGGCAAAAACAACATTACTTCTCTTACCAATGTCTAGGGGAGCAGTGGCCGGCACCGAAGTAGCAGGTTTTTCCTTTTTCTCTTGTTCTAAGCCTTGGCGCATTTCTTCTTCGTCCCCAGTGTCCTATAAGTCGAAGTTTATTGAATAACTGAACAAGCTAATAGCAGCCTTTGAAGGGGACATGCAGAGAAAACACGTTTGATTCATCCGAGAGAGTGCCTCGTTAGAATCATACTGGCACCACTTTTAACGTGAACATCGCTCAAATAACATACATAATTAGGAAAAACTTTTACCGTTTCCATTGTCACAGGAATCGGTACAACACGAAAGTGAAATGTGCAGCGAAATCTGCAGCTGAGCATGATTTGCGGGTAGGCGGCTGTCTTTTGAGTGTGCTTGGTGAGCGAAGTCCTGCTGGCGAGTCCCTTCGGCAAAGGTGTACAGGTGTCATTTCAGTGACGGGTATGACGTCCGTGAAATCTTGGTGTATCCCGGCATAATACACGTTCGTGTCAAAACATAAAACCCGAAAACGAACAACCTTGAATATAACGTGCTATTTTAGTAGTAAAGGATGCTTCCCCACAAAAAGACCCTGTATGCAGGGGTGCACCCTGTACGGGTCACTTGCTTCGTTGTACTGCGTCCCTTCCCTGACGGATATGACGTGAGTGAAATCTTCGTGAATACCGGAATAAAACACTTTCGTGTTAAAAAGGGAATGGCCATTCGACCCACTACTTCATTTCCCGCAACAGAACCTATTATGTAATATGCCCCCGCTTTGGGATTGGCTGAGGCCGGCAAAAGCAAACGCAAATTATGCAGGGCTTATAAGCTTGCCGAACTAGCTATTTGCGCTTACATTTAGGGCACATTCTTCTTCTAGCAGTGAGAATTGTGAGGTGAACAATTTAAGTTACGAACGAACACGTAATCACCGAAGCAATTGTTGCGGCACTTTGCCTGCTGACACACAGCCGTCGGACGCGTTGGACCTGTCTGAAACACTGACCAACTGACACAAGCGGCACGGTCGCTTACAAGACCATGTTTGCCGAGTCATAGCTTAAGTTTTAGGAAACGATTAGTTTTAGGAGACGAAGATTTATTTAGGAGACGAAGACGAAGATAAGATTTAGGAAACGAATGGCAATAAAAGTTCGGCAGGTGCGAACAAGCAAGTGCAAACAAAAGAAGCCAAGTGCGAACACTGGCATTTCAGCAGTATTGCAGCGCAAGCTATGGAAGTGGGCGATAAGCAAGATAAACGAGTGCCTGTGAGATGGTAGAAACCTGATCAGCAGGCTACATTTAGTTTGACAGCCCTGCTCTTATACGTCAATGTCGGCGTCACGAAAACACGATTTAGCGGGAGAATTGAAATTTTGACCTGAAATATTTAATTTTTCAGTGAATAAAGAAAGCATCGTTTGCAGCCCCACACGCGCCTAGGGCCCTATAAAGCACTAAATCTTTCGAATAAAGAAACTTGTGTTTTGTCTGTATGGCCCTATAACGCCAGGTACAGTGGTGATCTCGCTAAGGGTGAACACGGGAGCGCGTGGCCGCCGGTACTATCAGAGCAGCCTAGCGTGCCCAGCGCGAACCATCACGCATGCGCTGTGCGGGCTGAGCGATATTTTGCTTTCAGCGCGCGCATCGCGTTATCGGAGCGTCTGCTCGTCGTCTGCTATGTTGCGTCTCGTATGCTAATGGTACCTTGCTTCTTTGATCCGCGACTACTGGATTCTTGCATGAAAACGCCCAAATATAAAAAGGTAAAGGATGATAATTTTCTCCCGCATATTGAATGAAGGTCGTAGTGCCTGCGCCCACTTTGTGTGACCACCTTCGAAGCCTTGAATTGCGTGCTTCCATGTGCATTTAAAATACTTTTTGTAAGCACTTGCGAAAATAAAGTGCTGTTAAAATCTGCGTGATCTTTTGATGGAGTCTGTTTGAAACAAAAGGGCGAGTTTCGGTGCTGTGCCGAAACCATGGTATTGGGGCTAAAGAACGAATTACCCCTGACACGGAAACATATTTCATGTGGATTCTAGTTTCCACTCATTCATACAGTGGCTGATGGCTCCACCGCTACACGCGCGATAAACATAGCAGACGACGCGCAGACGCTCCGATGACGCAGTGCGCACGCTGAAAGCAGTCTCGCTCGGCATGCACAGCGCATGCGTGATGTTTCGCGCTGGGCACGGTAGGCTGCTCTGATGGTACCGGAGGCCACGCGCTCCCGTGTTCACCTTTAGCGAGATCACCACTGTACTATGGCGGTCCCACCTAACGGGAATACGGGAGTGCGGTGAGCGATCTACTACTAGATCATCCTAACGGCGCCTGGTTGAAACAGCGCGCATGCGCGTTGCGGGGGCAAGGAGAGTACAGGGGTGGTATCTCGTAACTGTCCGTTTTGAAAACGCCCCTTTTGCGTCCGTTTCAGCGTGACGTACTTCCGGTTAAGTAGTGGGCTTTTGGTAATACCGTAACTGTTCTTGCAAACGCATTGTAAATAACTAAAACTATATCAGACAATCTTTTGTGTGTTTATTTGAACGTATTTTGAAAATATAATTGCGATGAGATTTTTTTCTTACTACGTTGAATGTTTTTACCGCAAAGGGACGAACGCCCACAGATAGCAGCTGCAGCCAGCGCTTTCCTGTGACAGTGAAGTGTAAGAAATGCTGTAAAAAAGTGTAAAAAAAGACCATCAAGAGGGCAATACCGGCGTCATGCTTACAGTCATCTCTCCTGAAATCTTGCATCCATTCCGCAGACAAAAGCTTAGAGTACAGGTTACTCGGCTTGAAAAAGCCGGATTCCCTTGCAGGGTACTAGTCGCAGTTGTTGAAACCCTCCAGAAGCTTAAGGGCAGAACTGACCGCAGAACCGAGCCAGTGACGAAAGAAAAAATGGCGGCCGTGGTGCCTTATATCCACCAGGTGGCTCATAATTTGAAAAAAGTCGCCACCCGGCACAACGTACCCGTTGTGTTTTCTGCCCCCAAAAAGTTTGCGCAGCTATGTCCACGAACTTGCGCCCAAGGGGACAAGAAACAGGCTTGCCAAAAGCGGCATGCTAATCATTACGTGGACTGCGCAGTTGGAGTGGTCTACCGCATTCCTCTGACATGCGGCAAAGAGTACATCGGTCAGACGGGAAGATGCGTAAATGACCGTGCAAGGGAACATTATCTTTCACTAACAAACGCAAAGGGGGCACACTTGCCTACCCACTGTAGTGAGTGTAGTTACAGCAAATGCACCCCTTTATTTCAGGAGATTAAGAATTGTAGGCAGCAAGCCGTGATAAGACAGCGCGAGAATTAATGGAGGCTTATCATATCACGAAAATGGGTGACAATTGTGTTAGCGACACTTCGGTATGTTTGCGTGGCAAAGAGCAAGCGTTTTTGGATCTTTTAAAAACGTGATAATGGGCTCCGTCGACTCATACTTCAATGCTTTCGGCAAAATAAACACAGTTGTAAGTGAGCGCTACTCCCGTCTGGTCTTTGTGTCTTTGTCGAATTTTTGCGCTCAAATTTCCACTTGTAAACATGAACCAACTAGCCCAACAACAAGTTCTATTATGCCATTCATTATCTGAGAATGCCTGCACTGCATTCCTTTATTAAAGGCAAACAAAAGTAAGGCTTTCCGTAGCTGCCATCAATCCACTGCCTGGAGGAGCTATGACGAAAAATATTTAGAGAAGCTCTTAAATTTGGCTTGAAGAAACGCAGTGTCTGGAGTGTCGACCGACGACACTCGAGCTCAGCGCTACACCCATGGCTAGAGTATCGTCCGCCGACATTCGAATTTACGCTGCCTGGCCGTTGACATGGCACATACCCACGTGGGGGATTGGCCAGGAATCGGGCGTGAGAAGGGCTAATGCACCCGCTTAAAGGAGTACTGACACGAAATTGCAAAGCTGAGATCCGCTCTAGCAATCAAGTACAACGACAACACAAATAGGTGTCTGTGAATAAATGCATCTTTCTTTCTTTGTAGTTGTGTGTGTGTGTGTGATCTCTCTTTCGCGAACATTACCGAACCGCGCAAATTCAACTCGTGCATTCGCACTTTCACATTCTTCCCCTCGGGGAAATGCGGGGAATTTTTATGCCTGGGCTGACACAGCCCAGAGCGCGTGACGTTGTGACGTCTTAGCTCCCTCTTCTTGCCTCCTATATTTTACTACATCTCTAGACTTAATTATAATGCTCATGGCTTAGGTTAGTTCTCGGTGTTTTAATGATTTTTTGTGTTCGTTAGGTTATGTTTCGTTAGCTTACGATACGTTACGTTAATTTAAGGTGAAGTAGTGTCAGACGCGGCATTTTTTCTTTGAAACTTCGCTGAATCTTGCTTAAGTAATGTGCTTATTGTACCGTCTGACGGCCCTCAAGACACCGCCTGCGAGCAAATGTTGTCTTGACTATTATTAAACGAAATAAAAGGCCTTTTTTGCGCAGGTGCAAAGTGAGAACGTCCATTCGCTCATATTTCAGCCAACATTTAAGGTCCATAGCTTGTCAAAATGCATCGAAAATACATATTCAGCGGCGCGCCTCACACCCCAAGCGTCCTTCTGCGCGTTAAACACCCGAAAATATATTTTTTGGAGAACACTTACGTAAACTTTTGCAGACGAAGTGCTCACTGACGCTGAGGCCCCCACTTCTCGCTGACGCCTGTGACGGCACATCACTGGATTTCATCTTCTCTTGCAGCTTTTGCTTCTGTTGTCGGCTCGGTTGGGGGTTCCACGTCGCTTTCGCGATCCCTTCGGTGCACCAGCATCCTCGTCCTGGCCTTGCTGCTCCATATGCCCGCGTGCGACCGCGTACTGTCTTAAGATTGGCCTCGGCTGAACAAAAGTGACCTGAAAACTAGGGCTCCACCGAACCTATGCGTACGAGAGTATGCATTCAGCGTCGCGTATAGCCCAAATGGTATCAAGACCACTCCTGCGTCCGTCTTGAACTGCTGAGTGCGCGGAATTGACCAGGAAGCGGTGTCTTTGCGCACCACCCTCAAATCAGCATGAGGAAGGGATACCGCACGCATTATCAGAAAGACGTGAAGCGGTCGGTGTTCTATGAGCGCATTTTGCCGTTTTGCTCTAAGGAGTCTGGGTTCGTGGCATTAACTTTTTCATGATGGAAAGGGCCATACGCAGACGCCTGCGAAGCGATGGACTGAATTTGCTGGTTTGGGGGGCGGGGCTGCTGTTGGCGCATGCGTCGTTATGCGGGGAGACTTCGTCGTTGTTCGTCAAAGTATCTGGTGATAACAAAGCAACAGGTTGCCTGACATCCGCAGGGAATTCGTAACGTCATTTGGATTCTTACCTAATAAACTAAACCTGCATGTGGTGCGAGTTATGAATTGCTAGAAACGACAGGTTTAGCCAGACAGCACGCGAGGTAAACCCAGAAGTAAAGGTAGATGTGGTTGGACACGCTGATCCCGAACTTAGTTGCACGGTCGTTAAAAAGCGCTAAACCGACAGAAATATGACATAAAATCTTACAATGCCGCATTCCTAATTTCCGGCTTATACCAAAAACTTTGCAAAATGGGACTGGTGACATCACCCTTGTGTCCCCTTTGCGGCGTACTAGAGGACATTGAACACGTGTTTTGTGTTTGTCCACGGTTCTACTGATCGCGAATGACGGGGCGAAGTTTCCTACGTGCGCGAGATATCAGCATGAAAGGTTTCTTAGGCCCCTCTAGCAGCAAAGAACATGGGTTGAAGGCTTTAAAGCTCTTGTTCGTTTCGTGGGAGACTATGGACTAGACGTCGGCTTGTGGCTGTGTCTGCCGCTAATTTTTTTTCTGGATAGGGATGCGCGCGTTTCCATCCAATGTTTTACTTTTTTCTTTCTTTTTGTTATTATATTTGTTTTAGGGTTTAACTTTTATTACATACTCACCAACCACCTGGAGTAGAAAGCTCAGCATTATGCAGCGCTTTGATCTCAACATTGACATTTTGTCAATGTTGAGACATCCTGTGTTCTTTTCTACGTGTAGTCGTTTTTCGCGCTTTTTCTCAAGAGTTAAATCTCTCTGTCTCTCTCTTTCTTTCTCTCTCCCTCTTTCAGGTTCCCTGTGAAATTGTTGAGCTGTTAGCAAAAAAAAATGTGGCTAGCAAACGAGGAGTTTGAGCGTATAGGAAGTCTGAGGCTAATTAAACGGGTCTCGACGTATCACAACAAATACCCTGAGCGTACTCCGCAGCCAGACGTTCGCTTTTAGACAGAACACGGCCGGCTTAAACTTACAAACCAAGAACTTTATCGAGCAGTATTCTTCAAATTTCTACTCGCCTGTTTATTTGCGTATACAATGTTCACCAAACCGTTTATAGACAACATCTTTCACTGAACAGTTCAATTATTGTCCAGCTCAAAAACGCGCGTTCGATTGCCGGCCGCGGCGGCTGTTTTGTAATGGAGGCGAAGAGTGAAAACGGCCGTGTTTCGAGATTTCAGCGACGGAAAAAAAAAATACGCAAATGAGCTGCTTTGAAGAACCGGAACTGCAGTCGTCGACGTCAGCGGATACGCCATCCCCGGATGTTGGTGTGAGTGCCCCGGGTGTTATTTGAGTTAGTGTGAAATTTCCACTGATTGGCGTTCCACACTTGTTGCAAGGGAAGTGTTTGAACTTGTTGGTTCATTTCGAAGAAACGAAACAGCTCTCAGGATGGGACGATGATAGAAGCTACAGAAACAGCGGAGGTATATGACACATGCATCCGCGGGTTTCTGTGTAGCCTGCTTGTTCATGCCGTCCTAATCGCTGTTTTGTTACCTTGATTTTATATTTGCCCGTTGTGTTCTGGCTATCGCCACTGTGTGCTTCGGATATTGGGTAAGAGCTGCGCCGAAGTGGCTGGCGGCAAGCCGATGACAGAATGACATTTTTTTACACTTCAGAATTGAGCAGTCTGTATTAAACGAGAACAGAAGCACAAAAATGCCCTGCCCATGTCCATTTCTTCTTCTTAATTTCTACTAATCTGTCCTTAACACGCGTTTGTTCTCTGACTCACCCCGCTCTCTTCTGGTCCTTTAATGTTACACCTATAATATTCTATTCCAGTGCTCGCTGGAGCCGTCCTCAATTTAAGTTGAACCCTCTTAGTGAGCCTCCAAGCTTCTGCGCCGTAGGTGAGTACCGGTACGATGCAGCTGTCATACAATGGTAGGCTGCTATAGTGTTTGAGAATGCACCCCACCCCTTTCCTATCCTTGTAATTATCTCCGCCTCATGGTTGGGGTCCTGGGTCACAACTTGGCTTAAGTAGATATATTCGCTTACCACTTCCACTGCCTCGCCACCTACCTGAAATCGCTGTGCTGTCCCGAGGTTATTGATCATTACTTTCGGTTTCTGCATATTAATTCTGAGGCCCATGGTAACATTGTGTAACATGTACCACGAACATTGTAACATCGTAAGAGAAGTGTAACATCGTGTAAACCAATGTTCTTTGTAAAGAACTAGGATAAGATTACTCTACATTCCAAAATACCCTGAGCGGTGACGTGTGCACTAGTCTATTGTCATGCTATCATGTATTTTTAAAACTACTGTAAATCTGAAAGGCACCATTACTTTCTTCCTGTAAATTGCAACGATGCAGACGCGTAAATTTTTTTTCTGCCTTCTTCTGCAGATATTACCGCCAAATTACACGGATCATCCATTCTTGCTCTTCGGTGCGTCAACGAGCGCGCGTGGACCCCTGCTCATGTGTGGTACGCAGCTGATGACGGACCAATGATGCCTCATGTAAGATCTTCACATCAACGACTGCGCACTACCTTCTTCGTGGTGGACCAGGACTCGCATTGACACCGACATTGGGCCTTCCACACCCTATTAAGGGTGGGTTGGCTCAAGACTTCTTCAGTGGGCATGGAAGAGCTGGAACGATGCAGACGCGTCAATTCGTTTTCTGCCTTCTACTGCAGGTTGGTTCATACTCTTCCCTCCATTGTAAGCGAACTAGTAATGTCAACCTGCTGCTCCTTGCATGCCCCACTGTTTGTGTGACCACTATATTTGCCTGCGTCAATGATACGAAACTTCTCCTTCTTGGTAAAGATATTGAGCTTAATCCAGGTCCTCTAAATGAAGATAGCAAAGAGTACTGATGATGTACTTACCTGGTTGAAATCCTTGAGTACAGAAATAGACAAAAACCCTGCAGAAGTACTTTCGCAGATTTGTGAAGTTAAAGAAATACAGCGGACGCTTGAACATCAGCTAAATAACCTAAATGACAGGCGCATGGTCGTGGAGGAGGGAGTTTCTGCCTCTCAAACTCGAGTTGAATGTGGCATGGGTAGTTCTGCATCCGCCGCCGTCCGGAAAGAAACACACACTCTCGCACGGCGCTTAGACGAATTTGAGGACCTTACAAGACGGGAAAACCTGATCTTTCATGCTTTCGAAGACAGCCAGACGGAGACGTGGACCGAATCTGAGCAATAAGTTCGAGGAGTTCTCATTTCGGCAGTTAAAATTGAACGTACCTCAGCTGACAATTTCTCGTGCTCGCCGACTGGGAAATGTTATTCCAGAAAAAGGCCGGCCAGTGATTGTGAGGTTTTCAAGCTGCAAAACCAAAGACCCAATTTTTTTCCGGAAAGACAAAGCTCAAAGCAGCAGGCATTAACGTCAGCTAAGATTTTTGTCCCGCTACTCGTACATGCCGGATGAAATTAATTTAATTAGGGAAACATAGCGGCCAGAAGTGTATGCGTTACATAAGCTTCTTATAGGTAAAAATGCTACGCATACATCCCCTCCTGCGACAATGTGTGCAAAACTGATGCAGCTAGCAACGACCGGGAATATGTCGGACTTGATAAATTTAAAAGCACAGAAATTCTATCCACGAGTCCCCTACCACGTACCTATCGAGCGCAAACCATGACAGGTCTACTTCTGGCATATCTTACCTTCCTTCCAGGTCTTAGTGACTATTGCTTCATTCACTTTGTGCTTAATTAAAAAGTAACCGCCCAGTAACCAAACCGAAACAGATTCGAGATCATAGCAAGGGAAACTTTACTGCAATCAGCCAAGAACTAGCAATTTTTCTTGATGCATACAAGCGCAAGTGTGATGAGCACTCGGTTGAATGCAATTGGAACCTTTTTAAGGACAAAACTAGTGACTTAATAAAAAAATACATTCCACTACGCACCATATCATGTAAGCATCGATCACCTTGGTTTGTTTCATTGAAACGTCTAGTGAATAAGAAAAAACGCATTTTTCGTAAAGCGAAGGGCATTGATGCGCATGAGCGGTGGCGTTCTTACAACCAGACTACAACTGCGTACAAAAACGCTGTAAAGAAAGCAAAGTTTGCCTTTTTTCATGACACGCTTCCCACGCTTCTAACCCAGGATGTTAAAGAGTTTTGGAACTTGGTCAATGGCTTGAAACGTAACTCTGTATATTTAACTGATGATGACGGTGTAGCCTAAGCGGTTTCAGAGTGATGTAATGTGCTTAATGATGCATTTTCTAAATCTTTTTTACTGTTCCGTCGTGTGCGTCTCTACAACTTTGATGGTTCACAATTTCCACCCATGGATCCTGTGCACATTGATTGGGTTAGGGCAAAGCATATCATTCATAATTTCAAGCTCTGTTCTTCTTGTGGTGTTGATGACATTACCTCAAAATTCTTAACGAACACCGAGATGTATTCATCTATTATCCCCTCAAAATTGTTTGCCCAGTCCCTTCAAACTGGTTGCATACCGAGCGATTGAAAGGTGGGTAAGGCGACGCCATTGTATAAATCCGGTAATAAACAATTACCGGTGAACTGTAGGCCGATATCAATAACTAACATGTCTTGCGAAGTCTTGGAACATATAATTCATCCCCAGGTAGTTACCTTCCTCGAGGTCAATTCGTTTTTTCCTCATCTCAGCATGATTTTCGCAAGTCTTATTTGTGTGAAACACAACTAATTTCTTTTACGCATGAACTTTTTGCAGCAATAGATAAGAAATCTGCAACATTGTATATTCCTAGATTTCTCTAAAGCATTTGATGTAGTGTCTCACCAACTTTTATTCCTGAAATTAGGCAAGCTAAATATCGACTAACAGGTGCTTACACGGATCAAAAATTTCCTTTCTAACCGAACCCAATTCGTTACAGCTAACGACTTCGACTCGTCCCTTTCTTAAGTTAACTCCGGTGTGCCGCAGGGATCTGTTCTCGGGTCGTTGCTTTTCCTCATTTACATAAATGACTAGCCTAAAGTTGGTAACTTCTCCATTAAACTTTTGGCTGATGATTGCGTTATTTACAGGGAAATTAGTAATAGCTCCGACACTACAATGCTTCAAACTGACCTGGACAGTATTTCTGCTTGGTGGTCGTGGCACATGCGCTTAAATACTGAAAAATGCAAAGTGATGAGAATTTGTCGTAACACATATTGTAACGATTTTTGCAACTACCACCTCGATGGTTCTATGCTAGCAAACGTAATGTCATATCTCGGAGTTCACATTACCGCTAACCTATCTTGGGAAAAGCACATCGAGTACATATCATACAGCGCCAACCGCATGCTCGGCTATTTACGCAGGGGTTTTTACATGGCTCCTTCATCCCTGAAGATTCAGATATATAAGACCCTTGTGCGTTTAAAACTTGAGTACGCTTCCTCGGTTTGAGATCGCGGCTCGATCATCTTTCAAACACCTCAGAATCAGTTCAGAATCGAAGCGCACCCTTCATACTATCCGATTATCAGCGTACTGCCAGCGTGTCGTCCATGAAGCTTTCTCTAAACGTGCCTCTTATTTCGTTACGTAGGAAATTGTCTCGCCTGTTTTTTTCACAAAATTTGTCATCACACCCCGAGTCTTAAACATGAACTCCTTCCCGCACCCGCACACTTATCTGCGCGTACTGATCACGCAAACAAAGTTAACATCCATATTGCGCGAACTAATTCCTTCTATCACTCTTTTCTTGTAAAAACGTTTAAAGAATGAAATGACCTGCCATCTTCAATTCCAACCCTTGCTAATACCCTCGGTTTTTAAACCGCTGTCGAGAATTTATATCGACCTCATTGATTGTATTTTGAATGCTGTATAATACTATATAATATTGTGGTACTTTGTCTGACGTGTTTTAGTTTTTTTCTTTGATTTTTGTATGTATTGCTGCAATTGCATGTCCAATTTTTCATGTATTTAAGAGTTTCTTGTAGTGATTTTTAAGCTGAAAACCACTACCTTCTGTAACGCCCTACGGGCCCTGAAGGTATTAAAATAAATAAATAAATAAATAAATAAATAAATAAATAAATAAATAAAATAAATAAATAAATAAATAAATAAATAAATATACAAAATAAATAAATCTGTATCTGGGCGTACCTTGCAAAGCTTATTCTCCTTGGTAGATTTTGAATGCAGTAAATGGTCCGAGTGACATTCGTCTTGTAGTAAGGTCATTAAAACAATGTAAGGATGCCGACAGCGCCGGCTAAACTTTTTCCTGGTGATACAGTGCTGTTTCTTTTGCGATGGTCACATTTTCAGAAACACCCGCCCATAGTATACACCATACACCATCGGTCCTGCGTCTCCTTGAAAATGCCAGGTGTATAAACCCTTTCTTCCCGCTTTGTCGAACAGGGTCGTTTCCATTGCGAGACACTGCAAGTCTGCGTCGTCGCTTGATGTCATGGCCATAACGGCATCCGGCATAAATTTAATCACCTGCGAGAATATACGATTAACCGGTTGTTATCTCCGGAAGTTGCCGCGGGGTTATAGTATTTACAGCAGGCGAAAGCTATCTTCGCTTCGTCTGGTATATTAATAACGGGACATGAAGTGAACATTGTGGGAACATTTATATATTAAGAGCGAAGTGGTTTTCAAATTGTAACTGTTCGTGTCCGCAGTTAAAAATACCAAGAAATTGCCGAGCGCGCACATGTGAGAGCGGGTTTCGCGGTGACCCCTCGGCAGTTAATAAAACAAAATAAATGCCGAGCGCTCGTGTGTGCGTGGCTTTCGCCGACCGCCCAGCGTCCCCGGCGCACGTTTGCAAGCCAAGCATACCCATTTAGGGAGATTGGCCAAGACTGCCCTAAAAAAAAATCTCCAGCGTTCGTCGTAATCGTGGCAACACTTTCTCGAAACGAGCAAGACACGTCATAGGGTACGTCCTTCAAGGTGATGTCCTATGAATATCACTTACAAAAAATGAAGCAAGCTCGCATTTATAGCAACAATAATGGTGTAAAGATCATTGGGACAGCCAAAAAAAGCAAATCGACTGCAATCGGGGAGTTAAACCTTCGTGATGGTCGTGAAGGTTGCGTACAGCTTCGCTGCATACAAGTTTCTCGCGGTAGTGTGACCTTCCTTCATTTTATGCTGTGTTAAGCTATGCCATAAACTGGAGTAACTGACAAAGCTTTGAAAAGAACACTTGACATTTCCCTGAAAGGGTTTTGATCTTTGAGGGCGTTCGGAATGCAGTTGGGCTATGTAGTTACCACGGTCTTGCCAAAGGATATTTATAGACTCGTTGTGTGCTTCTTGATCAGCAGGCATTTTAAACGAACTTTGGACATACTGCCACACTTCAGGTAAAAAAAAACGTTACTTTCTATCTTTGCTTACTGCATACGGCAGTGTAAAACTACAAAAGAAATTCAAAGCAGCAGACAGACCTAAATAATAAGGACGTTGGCTTCGCAATCGCATCATAAACACATGAAATTTGAGAAACGATGCACCTTAAAAAGTTCAACAATTTACTCGGCCAATCGGCGTTTTTTCATGCCGAGAACCATTGACAGAAGCAGAAGGCTGAAATGAATACCAGGCACCAACACTGCGGCCGAAACCGTACAACGTCGGACGCAGTTGCAAATAACTTCTATCCGCTATTGAAACTCATGCTTCGTCCGGGCATTCTTTATTAAAAATGTTTTTTGCTTTATACTCTAAAGAATGTGAAAACAGAGATCCGTTTGGCAAAGCCATTTGGATACCGCTCCATGCTGCTTTCCATCATCTGGGGAGTGCTGCGTTTTACCCCGAGTTAAAAAAACTGGCCGAATAAAATCAGGGACTAAAAAACCATCCGCCGAACAGTTTGCTGAACTGTGAGCTTTTCTCCGTCGTTTCCGGCCAAGCCACCAGGTGCAGTGATTAGTTACAGGAAAAGAGATGTTTTCTCTTTTCGAATATCGGCTGGCAAATTTATGAGAGGTTCCTACGACAAAAAGCAATTCACGTGCCAACCAACTCCCCTGTCTGTTTGCGATTTGTGACTTTTGTCGCACAGGAAGTGAACACTGCCGACTTCGAGTTAGAAAGAACAGCAAGAAGATCCACACCTGCACAGCTTTATGAACTGGAGGATAAAAGGGGTTCTTGAGTGATATCCTGAACTTAGTACTTCAGAATTCTTTTTAGCTTTAACTGTCAGAAAATTGCACTGTAAGCCTGGATTGCGTCTATGTTCCTTTTTTTTAAACTGAAATTATACGAATCACAAACGTTATATACGTGCACAGCTATATGTAATGCATTCTCTGCTTATGTTTAAAATTTAGAACCACTTTCTGCCCTCCAACCCTGGGCAAAGAAAAGTAGTTGGAGGGCAGACAGGTTGCGGAACTGGGCTGCTTATAAACGTGAAGTTTAATGTGGGACTAGAAGAGCCTGTTCGGCGACTTTTTATGAAAATTTAGCCTTTGTGTGATGTGCTCAATATCCTACTGTGTTCAAATATAATTTTATTATGGTAGAAATGTCCACGTTACAATCAATTATTGCAGGTTTGTTGGTTGCACCCAAAGGTAAGCAGCCGTTGTTGTCCAGGAAGAAGCGGTGACTGGTGGATTTGTCGACTGAGTACGCTAGAAACAGTGTTATACCTGCCCCATCTGCTCACTAAATGCTCATTATACTACTAATAAAATAGTTCTTTATTTACAGTATGCGCGCACAGGTTGCATTATGATGTTTTTAGGATATAATAATAACAGCGGAAGTTTTGCATTTATACTTCCTCGTTAGTGGGATGTACGCGGCCACTTATGGTCGTTTGTACTCGTAGTTGATAGCTGCCCAGAAAAAATACTATTATTTCGTTCTCGGTAGCTATTCGTCTCAGCCTGTGCACTGTATGACATAAAAAAACCTACTTGTACGTGTGAACCTCCATGAATGCTCCAACCCACATAACGGCTGACTTCGCATCAACTCAGTCGTTTCAAAAGATTATAATTGGTAACCACAAACAGAGGCTATTTATGGGCAAGCTGGAAAGGGAGGTTTTTGGTACAAGAAAACTGCGGCCGCTTTTTTACAAAAGGTTCATTGATAATATCTTTCTCATCTGGTGTCATAGAAAAATCAACCTTTTAGAATTCATCATGGGTTTCAATAACTTTCACGACCGCATTTCATTTTCCAGCTTATATTCTGCCTCAGAAATTAACTCCCTGGGCGGCTGAATCAAAAAGAATCTGTTGAAAACTCTTGTCATTAATTTAAAGCAGACCGACGGATAATAACCAATAATTGCACTTCAAGTGTAACCATGTCGAGCACTGAGAGACCGGCACACCGTACAGCCAGTCGCCTTAGATTTAATTGTGTGTTCACACCCTCCTGAGTTGGAAGTTAAAAATGATTCGAAAGAAGTTGCGCTTCAATTGCACTTGCTGCAAATCATAGATGATACAATCGCAAAAGTTGATAAAAAAAGCAGAACCGAACTCGTATTTAGTAGTTAGGAGTGTGGGTTCTGCTCCTTTATGCCGAAATTTCCACTTCAAAAGCCAAACCGAACCTTATTCCTGACTTGCTCTGCCAGTTCCCCGAACGTGAATAATATATATAAAAAGGATCACAACAGCCTCCCCCAAGCAAGAAGAAACGCGTTCTTTCTGAACTAGCCCGAACTGTGTACCGGAGGGCTAGAAACACAAAAGGCATTGTAACTTCCTTTAAAATTAACTACTCCAACGGCACAGGTTGCAGACCATGCGGCAAAGCTCGGTTCAAGCGTTGTTCAATAATTCAAAGGACAACGGCCTCGCAGTGAGCAGTGTCACTCACATTTCTCTTTCCGTATACAAGGAAACTACAACTGCGACAGATCAAATGTAATTTATCTTCTCAAGTGTACAGTGTGCGAAGCGCAGTATATTGGACAGACAGGAAGCGTCCTCAGACTGTATATTAACAAGCACCGACGTCATGTAACCGGGCTGCCACACCTTCAAATATCCAAGCACGTCACCACACTAGGGCATCTTTAAACAAATTTGCAGTGACTGCATTTTAGTTAAGCCATAAGACAACTCACGACCGTCAAGTGCGGGAATATTTGGTGATGCACAAATTGAGCGATCTTGCAAATTGCACAAATGAGAGGGCTCGTAAACTTTACTTCCAGCCCGTGTGATCTATAGGACTTAGTACACCCCTCTTCCTGCACCCAGCTTATGGTCTTATCGGCAAATATATATCATTTACCACTAGTTTAGTTTATCTTTCTTACCACTAGTATATCTCCCTACCCTTGGTGGTGTTACATGGTGTGGTAATGTATGCTGTTCGCGACGCCACGTAGTTTGTAAGACCGTCCTTCAAACGAAGTGTGATACTACAACTAGTTATGTCATGTCCTGTACCTCGATAGCTATTTTGTAATGGTGTTCTGATGCCTATTTTTATCGTCAATATGGTTAGCTACAGGTCTAAAACTTTTTCACCTGTTCCACCGATTTGCTAGATGTGCACTCGAATTGATTCTGGTTTTGGCAGGTCTTCCCTTGGAGGGATACATACCAGCGCTTGTCTCTGTGTCAGTTTTTAAATGATCAATATTGTGATGTCAGAAGCACAATGAACGTGTTAAGACACGGAATATTATGTAAAAAGTTCATGAGATGTGACAACACTGAGACTTTCCCAAGTCTTAAACACTGTTAAAACCCATCACATTTACAACAAGCACTCATGTAATTTGCTTTTTTCTGTTTTCCTACTATTATTTTCTTTTTATGCATTTATTTTTCAGTTTTCCTCTACCATACGCTGCTCTAATGTTTATTAACTTAGTATTTTTGATGTGTATCCACACAAGGTGAGTCTTGTCTGCCTTCTTAGCACTTCATCACTGTCGCTTTGGCTTTCCGGCAGTTTAGTCCCATCGGCGTCGGTGCGTTTAGAGGTGCTTTGTTTAGACCGGCCATTTTCCGGCAGCCTTTTGGGGATCCCGTATATGCACTTCCCCAATTTGTCGGACACGTAAGTACCTTACGGCCATGGTGCCGGGCGCACATTAGGAAAACGTAGAGGGAGAAAAATGCGGGAACGTCTTTGGGACACGAAGCAAACACGTTCTTCTCGTACGCGGGAGGTTCAAAGGACGTGCACGTAAGACATTACTTGGGTATTGTACGCACGCCTTTGGAAGCTGGCGCTGACCAACACAAGTTACAACTGGTCACCCCTGCCAATCCCACAATTGTATCCCCAACCGCTCCCCGTCTAACAAGCCAAACATTCCCGCCTATCTTAATACCCCTGGCTCAATTTCATGCTTGTTTAGGTTTACTTTCCTCACCTAGTTACATCTTAAAAGGACAATAAAGGATAAATGAAATTTTGTTTTTACTGAAAGGTCATACGTTTCGTTGCACTCTCACCTTTTGTTCGAAGAGCAACGATGCGTTATTTCCAGAGAAATCCGCAAAGAAAGCTGGCCCTTCTCTCACCCGCTTCCCTTTCATTTTTTCGTTCCGTAGACATCGTGTCACAGATTAGGAGCGATGCACCGGTGCGGTGTGGCAACAGCAGCGTTAACGTGACCTAGCCAGAGCCGACCACCGAGAACGTTTCTTTGACCAAAGAGGCTGGTTTTCACCTTTACTATTTGTCACCTACCGAACGAGAAATACTTTTCACCCCTGGCGTTCAATACACACTTGCTTCCCGCCGCTGTCTCGAGCAGTCTTCATGGCCGAATGCCCGAACATCGGTGCGGCTCCGCCCGGCCCAAACACAACAAGGGTAGAGCTACGCGCGCACGGTGTACGGATTATTTATCGCTGGCGGCTCGCAGCGAGTTGAACAGCACTAGTTCGGATCGTTCGGATAACGCCCTGCAGTATGTGTATCCCAACCATCTTGCTCCGTGCCCTAACCTTTCACGGTCGATAAGGTTCCAACCCGATAGAGGCACGCCTTACCGATAGCAACATCTGCGCGCAGAAAGCGCATTAGAAGCTCAGACTGGTAGGGTCGCTTAACCGCCTGCAGTGCATCTTGTCCCTTTGCCGCCTCCTGCGGGAGATATTGCTTGCACAAGCTCGGGCGTTCACCGTGGCAGGTTATTGATTTCGCTAATTGGCCACTAATATTCTTCTTTAAAACCGAACTGAAAGCATGATGGCTCAAGGCTGAAAGGTATGAAAGCTGCAATATGTTAGGAGCGGCAAAAATTCAAACTGTAAGTGGCAGTTACAACTCAGAAGCGAGGTATATTCAATAAAAAGGAGTTCTGTTCTTTTACCCGGTTTGGAATGATGACTCATAGCAACGGAAACACTACAAGTGGCACCCATCACCGCTTTGTTGCTTCTTGGAATCGATTTTAGAGCACACATTCCAACCCAACGGCTCGCAGCGAGATAGCAAACTGATCGACACTTAGAGCATGGGCACTAACCGATGCTTCGATGACTGCGTCTGTTGTAGGCTTCTCACGCCTTCCGACGGAACCCAATTAGGCTGTACTAACGCGGTAACAAAGCGTCTGAATAAACTGTTTTAGCAGAAGGTGACGTTTTGCGGTTCTTTAAGGATTGGCGCATGTGCAGCGCGGTGATTTAAAACCAGCTAGCTTCTAGAGCGTGTGGTAAGAATATTATGTCCGCCTTTCTTAAAGAAGCCATGCAGACAAAGCTCAAGTTGGGTTCATTCAAAAGATTGCCTCGTTAGAACCACACTGGCACCACTTTTGACGCAAACTTCACTCAAATAAGCGATATAATTAGAACAAAAGGGAATCCCGATGCGACCCAGTAGCTCACTTCTCGCAATAGAGCCTATGATGTCATTTGCCCAGCCGTGCGATTGGTTGAGACTGGCAAAAGCAAACGCAAATTAGGCAGGGCTTATAAGCTCGCCGAACGAGCTATTTGCGCTTAGATTGAGGGCACATTCTTTTTATTGGCAGTGAGAATTGGTGAGGGGGGGGGGGGGGGGGGGTATACGAATGAACACGCAAACACCGAAGCAGATAGTGCGGCACCTCGCCGGATGGCACTGCCTAACACAGTCGTCGGACGTGTTGGACTTGTCTCACACAACAATGACCGACTGACATAGCGGCAAGCTCACTTACAGTCGTGCGCGATTTGAAGGCGATCGCGCGAGCTTCGACCGAGAAAGATTATAACGCCACCGCGCGACATTTTACGGTGCGCCTGGGACCTAGTTTATGCATTCTCCTCTCCCTCGGTCGCTGTTACTCCAAGCTGTCATCACTCCGGCGGCTAGTAAGCACACTTTTCGCTTTGTGTTGATTTTGTGCGGTTGTGCCCACGTGTGCGCTTTCTTCTTGGTTAACCTGAGCAGCGATGGTTATAAATGCTCAGTGTTTCCCGACAATGTGTTTGTGCGCACCATTTCAAGAACTGCTGTAAGACACAAGTGGGATGTCGTTGTCGCGTGCACGATAAAAAAGTGGAAGAGGTTACTGGTTTTGCCGCGGGAGTGATAGCTGCCTGAATAAACCTCGGGCGAAGGAGAGAAGCATGCGTCAAGTAGGAACCAGGCGCAGTAAAACAAGCGCGTGGGGGCGTTATCGTCGTGGTCGGTCGTCGCTCGCGCGATTACCATCAAATCGCACGCGGCAATACACGATGATGTTTGTCGAGTCATAGCTTGTGTTTCAGGAAACTATTAGTAAGAAACCTAATAAAAATCCGGCAGGTACGAAAGTCCGGCCCGAAGCAGAGGGCGAACACTGGCACTTCATCGTATTTCAGCGTCATATATAAAACTAGGAGATAAAAAAGACAACCAGACGGCCGCCTGTGCGATGGGAGGCCCTAATCTGCATGTGTCCTTGTCAACGTCCCGGAAACGGACGTTTTAGTTGGAGAATTTAAATTTGCCCGCAATGTTTAATTTCTTAGTCAATAAAGCATCGTTTGCTGCCGGATATGCGCTGAGGGCGCTATAAAACACGAAATCTTTTGAATAAAAAAATCGCTTATTTTGTCTGCGTGGCAGTAGTATTTAATGGGATGGGCAGCCACGAAAATGTTTGTGTGCCTGTTAGTCCGTTTACCCCAGTCCAAGCAAGCACAAAGAAAAAGTAAGATGCAAGAGCCAGGAACAAATTTCAGGAGAGGAGCAGGAATAGGAATTGATCCCGCAACCGGCGTCACCTTGTGGAACTCCAACAAGGCAGAAAATTGGGGTGGTTGGTACATTTTTAAAGACAGCAGAAACAGAGCATTGAACGGACGCAAGTCCTGTTGTTCTTCCATGTCCACTCAGTTGGGCTGTTTCTGCTGTCTTTGTAAAATCTATTGGTGTTACCGCTCCTCACCACGTGCACCGAATGAAGGTGTCAACCCAGAAGCGGAATGGGTACAAGCAATTCCTAATGACCACGTGCACAGACGCTGGTGGAGCTCGCATGCTGGTAAAAAGCGGACCACTTGAGTTGAGCCTGATGGATTGCCTTTCTAGGTCCCTAGATCTCACCTATCCCCTTTTATTCCCCCTCTCCTCTTCCCCCCGACTGGGTTGTATGCTGGTGAACTCCCAAATGAGTTCAAAAAAAAAAAAAACCGAGTCCATTTTGTTTCCACTTTATTTCGATAAATCTCTCTCGCGAGAAAAGCTTTCGAAGGGGAATGACGGCTGATGGTGCTAAATGTCAGTGTTATAACGCCTGGTGTCACCAGATATTGTCTTCAGTGTCAATACTGCGCACCATTAAATGCGCAGGAGCAAATAAATCTCGTCGCGTAATGAAAGTATGCAATTAGACCCAAAATTGCGCTAGCTTAAAAATCTTTTCGTACAACAGCGAGGTGGCGGTTGCAGTGCTATTTACGGGAGATACAAATTGAAAGTGAATATGAAATTCTTAGTTATTGGGCGATAAAATGGACACACCCAAGCCGCTGTTATCAATCGACATCACCACAGCGAAGGCAAGTAAGCGTACGAGAATTTTTTTAATGTCGCTTCGCACTGGCAAGCCAATAGAAAGAACCATGAGCATTGCTTGGTCATACAACCTGCTTGGCAGGCACGCGACTAGCATTGACCATTCCTAAAGGACAAGTCTGGCGAAAAGTGGTCACATTCGTAGGGCTGGTCGACACTAGAATAAAATTGCGTTGCTTATGTTTCACCCAAAACTAGAAGGCAAAGTAGGCTGTAAAAGCAAAGCTCGTACACAAAGGTGTCAAGCATGTCAACTGCAAATCCATCAGGAGCACCTGTGCAGTTTTTTTTTTTACTTTCCCATTGCGCCCGTAGTATAGAGAGTCCGGAATGAGACTTGTTTGTGTAAATTGCGGTACACGCTAAAGAACTTCAGAACTGCTGTGAAAAGAAGCAACGGCGCGCCCTCGGCAAGGTCATCATTGTGTGCTGCGTGCTACTACCTTCGGAACAAGAACACGGGATGTTCCAGCAGCGTCAATAGCAATGCAATGTAGGTTGCCGAAGTGAGAAGTGCACGGATACTGGAAGCAGCAAAAAAAAGAAAGATGTGGGGAAAAAATTCACGAGAACGGTCATTGCAACCTACGGCACGCAGGAAATCAAACAATTCAAGATTGAAGTAGACCTTTATTTTAAAAGCAAGCGATCAGGGGAACAAAAACTTGGATGCCAAGGTGTAGGGTCATAAAAGCAAAAAGCAATGCGGCGATAAAAATGATATGCGCCCGACACGTGTGGTGCGGTCCGCATGATTAGGCAGACGATTGAGTGCGAATGTCATGTCACGAGTCCTGAAAGAAACAGAAACAATGGTTGATTTACGGCAATGAAACCCAGCAGAGCTTAAAAGTTCCAAGCAGACAGAAATAAGTTGGAGCCATCACTGGTAATTGGAACTGTGACATCTGCCACGTCCTGTTGCCACGAATGTGTACAAGAACCGAATTCAATATAAAAAAGAAGCCAGAATATTCATATTGCGGGTATCAATGAAAAGCGGGGAAAACAATTTATGCGCTCGAAATTAACGACCAACGAAGAAGAACGCCTTATCACGGGAGCGGAATTGTGTTCTGAGCTTTAAATGGTGAAGCGAAAGCCCGTTTTAGTGACGAAAATACGGATTCTACATTTAAGGCGCGGATGCCTTCTTTCAACGAAACCAACTGTTACGAAATATGAACAAACGCCGCGAAGAAATAAAAACATACCGATGATTCCTTCAAGCTAACTTCCCGATACACTTCAAGTAATATTTAACCTCCCTCTGCGCCAGCAACGCGAGTTTAGGCCAAGGAAATTACTTCGCAAACTTCAAAACACTACTCATATTCGCATCACTGTAAGCGGCATTACCCCGCGAAATTCCTATAGTCAGCACAGTAGCCCATCCATTAGCATTTTACCCGTATTCCCGTGTAAGTGACACATTCGTACCCAAAGCGAAAGGGGCTTACATATTTCCACTGTCCGAAAGGGTGCTCGGGGGATCTTGGGGTTTCCGTTGCCCTCGTGGAACCCGCGCCGCCACTTGCTCCGCCGGGTTGTTCTAGGGCAGCCCCTCCACCTACGCCGCTTGGTTGCTCCGGGACCGCCCCACCGGTTCGTCCATCAGAAGGGTCCTCTTCAAAGGTGGCGTCCGACAAACTGCTACTGGCCTGTTCCGCAGCAACCGGACGCCGCGGTTCTGGATTCACGACGTCACTGGGGCGCTCAGGCTGGCCGCACAGCTCATAGACGAACCTCTGAGCGAGCCAGGCGGTGGTCGCTTCTTGCGGTGACAGCGGGTTGCTAGCGAGAAAACTCGAACCGTAGGCAGGTGTGAGGGCGAGGTCATCGGGCGGCAGAGTAGAGGCCGTGTTGGATGAGGGAGGTGAAATGGCGGAGCCTTCGTCTGGCGAGGACTGTTGAGCTATGACGGTGGAGTCGGTGCCATGCTGAGGATTGAGCACGGCAGCATCGCCGGAGGCTAAAGAGGCCGTATTGCCCGATGTAGGCGAGACGGCGGTGTCTTCAGCCTGTGAAGACGGTGCGGCGGTACTTCCGGAGTCGGTACCATGCTGAGGACTGAGCAGAGGATTGAGCACGGCAGCATCGCCGGAGGCGGAGGCCACGTTGTACGATGTAGGTGAGCGGGTGGCATCTTCAGCTAGGGAAGACTGAGCGGCGCTACCTGGGGAGTCGGTACCATGCTGCGGATTAATCCCGGCAGGATCGGCCGAAGGACTGGAGGCCGTGCCGGAGCACGTAGGGAGAAGGGTCAGCGCCTTCGTTTTGCGAAGACCGCTCAGTACTGCTGGGGGAGTCAGTACCTTGAGGAGCATTAACGAATGGCAGCATCAGCGGACGCAGCAGTGGCCATGTCGTAAGGTTTGGGTGAACGGTCGGTGTCATCATTTTGCGAAATCTGTTGGGCGCTACCAGGAGAGTCGATACCATGCTGCGAATTAATCACGGAAGGATCAGCGGAAGCGCTAGAGGCCGTGTTGCAAGGTGTGACTAAACGGTCGGTGTCATATTCAGAAGACTGCGGGATGCTACAGGAGGAGTAGCTACGATGATGCAGATCGACACTGAGGACATCGGCGGAAGCAGAAGAGGTCGTGTTGTCTGATGTCGGTGAAAGAGCGGGGTCTTGGTGTTGCGAAGACTGCACGGCGCTGCCGCAGGAGTCACCGGTACGCGATGGATTCACCACGACAGCATCAGCGGATAGAGTGGAGGCCGTGTTGAACGATGTGGGTGACAAGGGCGCCTGGTGTACAGATGCGAGGCTAGCCGATGCTTCTGGAGAGCTCGGCATGGAAGAGCTGTATGCAAGACGTCTTTCCGGCGCAGGGGGTGGCAGAGACAGCTGTGGTGCGACGCGGTTGCGAAACAGCCTGTTCACTAGATTCCGGACCTGCTGCCGGGCTTCTTGGCAGCACCTACAACCACAACAGCTAAACAAGTGACCCATAACTACGCCCTGACCAGCTCCTATCACTACGGCAACTTCCCAGCAAGAAAGCAGCCCAGACATAAGTTGGATGTTGAGTAGGCCACTATATATTAGTATCGCTGCACTGAACGTCACACTAGAGTCGCCATCGTGATTGGCTGCGTTCGCATACACAACTTCATGACGTCACCATTAGCAGTGCTCTAAAAGAAGAAGCGGCAATGAATACACTCGTTTGTTTTTGCGGATTTTGTAAATTTTACGTGTCAGCTCGGTGTCTGCTTCCAGGTTGTGCGCGGGTGACGACAAAGGAAACGATGACGCTGCGAAGAGCGATTTCTTGTAATCATATAGTGACCATTTCGGCGTGGCTCCAGTAGAATCAAGGCCGATATGGAACAAAATCTGCACGACTGCAATTATAAATTTCAAGCCAGTCTGTGAACAGTTTTTGGGATCATTATACTTTCAGTGCTTTTCGTTTCAGGGAGCCGCACGCGTCTGCCTACAGTAAATTTCGTCATTTTTAACGACGACATTCTTCTGTGGTTACCTAAACGCGAACATTTTGGAGTGTGTGTCTGCATGTTTGTCACTTGACTTAGCCATCGGGCTAAGATGAACGAATGCTTGAACGCAAGCTATTTACAAATCCATAACGGTTCTAATCAAGTGGAACTGCTGGCACAGGTGCCGAGCTGCCGGTTGATTGTTAAATATCTGTCTCGGGTAACCTGTCTCGGGTATCCTCTGCAGTACCAGATGGGGGTTTTGTATTTCGGCAGCTCTAGTCGGCGCGAGAGAAATATTGGAAGCGGCTCAGGAAGCACATTCCAGTGATGAATGTGTCAGTAGATTATCGGTGGCTTCACCAAAACTAGAGCTTCATTTCTTGATGTTAGCGGCACGTGGCGGTTTTTCATCTCTCAGCTTTCACTCTAATTTCGATTTTTTTGCCTTTCCTTCTCTCCTCTTGCCAGCCAGACGTGTTTACATGCGCTGGTCCTGCAATAAACCATTTCTTGAAAAATAGCACTTTTCTCGTTCCTAGCCTCGTCCTCTGTTGTTACTGGGCTTGTTTTCTGTGTGCTGGCATGGCTGGTGCATTTCCGCATTACAGAGCGTGAAGACCTCGTGTGCACTTGAGGCAGTACGTAAGTAGATAGCCGATAGTACCAGCTTTACATTAATAGACAAATAATTGTGGCTTGAAATTGAATAGAAAATAAAAAACTAACACCTTGCAAACGGAGGCGAAGAGAGGGGAGATGAAAAAAAAATTGGCGCCAATCCACTCTGTAAATGTGGTTGGAAAGCAAAGCTGTAAACGGCGCCCACAACGATTAGCAATGTGATATCACTGAAATTCACTCACGTCGCTCTACAAATCGTGAAACCAGAGAGAAGCGAAATGCACTAACCACACCCTCTATTTCTTCAAAGAGATATTCTTGCTCAGGTTGAATTAATGCATGATGCATGAATGGTGGTTGGGTGAGTTGTATTGGTGTAGCACATGAGTGGAAACTTTTTTTTTGTAAAATGAAAGCTCAAACCCGGTGTCAGACGAACTCTATTCTCCGTATCTGCCGTAGCGGACGGAGGCGACGAGATCGGCGGCTGAGACGGAGCAGGAGCAGGAGGAGGAGGAGGAAGCGCAGGAGGAGGAAATACTTCTATTGAGATTTCTGAATGGCCCAGAGTACGGCACGGGGGAGTGGTTCCTTCCTCACTGTAGCCCATATTCAGTCCGCGCCGCCTGTGCTCTGTCCACCGGCTGAAGCTGGGTATGCAGAGAGGATCTCGGCAGCAGCATCTCCCATTGATTTTGTTCGATAGTTGACGGAAAGAGAGGACGGTGCTCTGGGCTAAAGTCGCACACCCCGATTGTGTGGCAGAGTGTTCCTACTTATCAGTAAAGTTTACATTCAGCGTCGTAGCGATTCGGTTGCTTAAGTGAAGACGCGTCCAGCGTGGGAAGGAGCCGGATTGTATGAGCCATATGGTAGTGTGTTGTTCTATGGAGAGGTCCGGGTAAGGTGAAGGTAGGGTCTGTCTCTGAAGGCGATAATGCTGGGTTATGTCCGTTAACGAGACAAGCGGGTGGCTGCCCTCGTGCAGGTCCATACCACGGGGGGTGAAAGTGCAGTTTTGGTGGGCGTATTCGTTGCCCTCCATAGAAACGTGAGCAGGTGTCCAGATGAGCTGAATGGAACCATTTGGGGAGTGGTTTTAGCACAAGCACTGAAGGTCGGGACACCAAACCCGACAGGTAATTCCGGTAGGCTTGTTGGGAATTTGTAACTACCTTACGAACCCCTGGTTGAGAGCCAAGGCGATGGCTGCCTCTTTTTGCTGACATCATGTCTTCGGTCTTAAGTGAGGCAAAAGCAAGGAGGTTGGTTCTGGAGGTAGCCACGATGATGGCGAACTGCTGTCCTCGATGTGGGGAGGCGCCTGTGTAGATAACTGCATGATCCCCACCGAGGGTGGTGTTGAGCGCTTGAGCCTGTGCTTGTCAGTGACTCTCGTCGTGTGAGGGGTTCATATTTCTAAGCAAAGGGAGCATATTTATTTCTTGTTGCCAAAATCCCAGGAGGACAACAAAAGGAGTGACGTTCTGCGCTGCCCAGCCAATCTGGTGAAAGATGCGGCGACCCGCCGCAGTTCTGCTCATTCGGACCTTGTGGATAGAAAGATGACCCTCTATCAGCTCCTCCACCGTGTTGTAGAGCCCCCTGCTAAGCAGCCTTTCTGTGGACGCAGTCATGGGAAGACCGATGGCTTGCTCAACAGCCTTTGTAATCATTATATAAAGCATCTTTATGTCCTTCTTGCCGAGAAGAAGACAGAGGGTTGACGTAAGTGATTCTCTAGAGGACGAAAGCTTGAACTAATCGAAAGGTATAGGATTCCTTGAGGCCTCGCTTCTTGTTGGCAACTCACCTGATCATGTGTATGATTTATTGATGCTGTGTTTGTGGCACTGCAAGGGTACGTCACTCTTGGTGTTGGCCTGAAGGTGTAGGCCCAAGATTTTGATGCTGGGGCTTGGAGTGATGGCCTGGCCATCAAAGAGTATTTGAATGTGTTCCTTGAGGTATCCTCTGGCGTGAGGGCGGACGACAAGGAGCTGAGTTTTACGCGAACACTGCAAGCCACAGGCCCATTGGCGTACTAGAAGTGAGATGCCATGGGCTGGTGTTGGCTTCCTTTATTCGCTATCGCGTGGCATTTAGCGAGAATGCAGGGGTTAAACCCGTAGATGTGCTTGGTCAATGCACCACTAATCTTCCCGGTCTCCGCGATCAACCTGGGAGAGGACGAGTCGTACAAATCTCTTTCGACGTGTACGGGAAGGGGGGTTAGGTTTAACGCATCTCTTTTTACGTCAGTTGGCAAACCGCTTTCTGTTTTGGAGAGATGTAAAAGATCCCTTTTTGAGCACCGTTTGCCAAGTGAGATTACGCAGGGTTTTGCCTGAGTTGTTCGTTACGACATTGTGTATGCCAGGTGGTATACGTGGCTATCTCAAAGAAGTTGTGGACTCGTTACGTTTTCTATGCGCACGGTTTTCGTTAGAGTATTTGAGCGCAGTTACTAGGAAGAGACTGTATAGCAATCTCTGCGACACTGTTTTTTCCCGTTCCTATGTACAGAATTGCTCACTCGGCTGGCATGGGTCGAGATGTGTTAAATCGGGTTAAAAGAATGCCAGTTGCACCGGGATGGAAAACATTTTTCTTTCAACTACACACCGGGACGCTCCTTTTGAAAACATGGATGCAAGAAAAGGGCCTTTTTATGCCGTGGGGTGAACAGTGTTGGTTATGCAACAAACCGGAAAACACTGAACATGTTTTCATTGACTGTTGGGACGCGGTCTTCTTCTGGGATGTGCTGCAACGTACGCTGAA
This sequence comes from Haemaphysalis longicornis, assembly GCA_013339765.2. Lineage (NCBI taxonomy): Eukaryota > Metazoa > Arthropoda > Arachnida > Ixodida > Ixodidae > Haemaphysalis > Haemaphysalis longicornis. The sequence continues at coordinate 136,072,564 of CM023455.1, read as the reverse complement.
AAAAGATCTGCCAATCGATGTCCATGGTATTCGGTATTTGTCCGTTGAACATGATGATGATGGCGTCCCTCTAGATCTAATAATGTTACTAGGTCTGCAGAGTATATGGAGATGCCGAATGGCAGTCCGCCACTCGGACATCGATGCGCGGCCAGTAAATGAGTATTTCCGAGAGGCCATATTCTCTTTTCTTGAAGTTCAAAAGACACGCCAATGTGTTCCAGACTGGTTGTCACAAGTGGAGGAGTTAACAAAAATGAAAATATTTCAGCAGTCAGCACTGTATTCTAGAGTGGAACAGTGATTTTATGTCTTAGTGCAATAGGTTTGTTTTGTTGTTGTTATGTATTATGTTTGTAACAGCGGTGTTTGTCTGAAAATAAAGATAAAAAAGCGCTCGTGGCTAAATTGGTACGACTACGGGCTCGTGCTTTGTTACTTTGTTAGTTCCAGGTTCGATTCCTGGTGGTGCAGTAAATTCTTTTGTTTATTCGCGGGAGTTTTCTGATGACACCAACGGTCGCGAAAGAACCCTTGGGGGGTAGAGGTAAAAAGCTTTGCTTTAAAACATTGTAAAATGTGTCTGCCCGTGTCGTTTTGAGCTCAATAAAAAAAGTTGCAAGGAACATCTACGCTGAGGTCTTAAGATGTATGACGCGGTAGCGTTACTTCGGCGTCTAGGCAGCCTTTTAGAACGGACTTTCTACATTTAGTATTCATGCTACCGAAGTACTGAAGTTTCGTTACGACAGCTCGGCTAGGTGCAACTGTTTTTAATCCGCGCGGCAGAGGAGTGGCAGAGGCCATCTACGCTTGTGTGTCCTAAGATGTGGGGGTGAAAAGTTGCTGCTGCGTGTTATTAGCTAGTTTGTGTGAGAAGACGAGGGTGCCAGTGTTTAAAAGTGTTTATTCTGAAGAGTCGTGACATTACTCAATGTTATGGTTTTTTATAAGAGAGAGAGAGAGAGAAAGAGAGAGACGTTTGCTGAGTACGACTCAGTGAAAGTTTGGAAAAGTGGGGACAAAGAGGAGGTAGCCACGAAGTGTTGAACCTGAAGTCTAGGGCCCCAGAGTTATCTCATGCTCGACAGGGCAACCTGCTAGGGATCGATATAACTGAATACGTAATGTTTTAATGCTTCACCTATGAGCATATTCTCGGATTAGACGAGGTTTCGTAGAAGAGATGTGCCTGTTTTCCTTAATTTAGTTTTAAGATAATGTAAGACGTTTTACACTGAACATCTTTGCTTATCTAGATTTGTTGGCATATGTGTTGGTTTGGATCCTGCGCAGAGTTTGTGATTCTTCGACGTTGAAATCCCCGTGTGGCACAAGGAAGGATCGTCTTCCTATAGGCGTTGATTGATTGTAGGGTTTAACGCGACCACGCAACGCAGGCAATGAGGCGCGCCCTAGTGGAGGGCTCCGGATTAATTTTGACACCTGGGGATCTATAACGTGCGCCAAAATCTCTGACACACAGGCGTTTTTGCTTTTAGCCTCCATCAGACTTCATATTGGCGTCGAATGAGGAGAGTTCTCATTTTTTTCGCGGAGGGGATTTTATTGGTTGTAGTCAGTACGAAGCACGGTATATGAGTTAGTGTATTTCTCGGTCCGCTTCATGATTCTTTTTCAGACCCTTGGGTCCGGGTGCCATGTAATGTTAAATTTTATGATTGTGGTTTAAACAATCTTTCTCGGGCGTTCAGGTGTTCTGCCTGCAGGCAGAACACTAATCGTGTTTTGAGAGTGTGCAATGACGGCTAAGTAACTATTCGATAGTTCCGGTATGCTTGTCGCCACAGGAATATGGGTCAGATTTCCACTTTTTTCTGTGTTTGTGTGTAAGAGGGTAATGACGTCACAGCGACTGCCACGATAGTCTACTACGCCAATTATTGCCTTCGTACTCTCGAACGTCCCCGCGTCGGCGTACACTCTGTTTTCATGGTTTCGGAAATTTGATCGAAATACTGGCTTGTCTCCTGTCCTTGTGCGAATTTGGATCTATGTTTTTCGGTAGGGGTAGGGTTTTTACGGAAATGCGCTGGATCGACGACACATACACAATGGCGTCCAGCTATTTTTACTCTGAAGTTAAGCCTGTATTCTTTATGATAACCGGTTTAATTTTGTGTTTTCTCAGACGCTTCTTTTGGGCTAGGAGACGAACTCTAATTTGGTCATAGGTATTATATTACACAATTTAAATACCTTTACGATGGTCGTAAAAATTGGGAGGTTGAAAGCGGCGCGATATGCTGCCTCCTTCAGTGCAAGTAGGTTTCAGGTGTGGCAGTCTGTACAATATCTGGCTAATGATGAGTGTCTGCATATGTTTTGTCCATTCTTTCACTTCCGCTCTGCCACTGTACAGGCGTTTGACAATGTGGTTTGAATGCTCAAAGACCCCGGCATCTTAGGGATTGTGAGATCGGCTCTGCCGCTTCAAAGTAGGGCCATGCCAAGCGTTCCCTACCTGACTGTCTCTCTTCCTTTTTTCCTCTTCGTTTTCTTTCTGCCGATGCACGGCCGGGCTACGGCTGCGGCGTTCACCGCTCTAGCCCGGCCATGGCCGACGCTGCTGCGTTCGGGGTGCCGCCCCCACGAATTCCAAGTAACAGCTGGCGAAATCTCTCGTTTCACTCTTTGTAGAGCCACGTGCGTGGATTCAAGTGACGTCGCATGGACAATTGTTGTGGGCTTCGTTTAAAGCTTTGCTTCCCAACCACCCTCACGGCATGGGTTGTAGCCATGTTTTTTTTATAAAATTAAAGGAAGAGCAAACACGGTGTTAGCAAGATCTCAATTCTTCTCCGTCTCTGACGCCGCCGATGGAGGCGGCGAGATCGGCAGGAGAGACGGAGAAGTGAGACGAGTGTAAAGCATGCGCACGGCGCTCACGGCTGCTGCAAGTTCCGTGGGTGGAGTGCACAGCGGCGCGAGAGGCCATGTGACGCTATCAAGTGGAATTCAGCGAGAACGCAGGGGGTAAAGCCGCAGATGTGCTCGATGATTGCACCGTCTATCTCCCCCCGCCTTTACGTGGGCTCGTCGCTCAATCGGTAGGAAAACGGGCCCTCACTTCGTTTCTTTTTTGGTCCAAGTTCTATTCCTGGTGGTGCCAGTAACTTATTTTATTTCTTCGCGGAAGTTTTCCGCTGACACCAACGGTCGCGACAAAAGCCTTTGGGGGGTATAGGTACAAAGTTTCGCTTTAAGAGGATGCCCTAATCAGAACTATGCTGTGTATTCTTTTATTTGGGGTCATGTATGTATTTAGCGGTTGTGAATAAAGATTGCAGTGGAGAGCAGGCAATTCTTTATGTATCCTCTATCTCTGCTAAGTTCATTGCGTGCTTTTCGTCCAGCTCCCTTTGGTTCAAAAAGACGTTACACAAAGTTGTTTTATTGTTTTCAATTTACTTTGTGCACTGGTAGGGCAACAACCCCATAGTTTTCCGATAGTTCGCAGATTATCTCCCGAGCGAACTCTCGTCCGTAATTCAGCCGCACCCAAGGCTGGAAACTTGTGTTGTTGTCTTGTTTGTTTGACCATATCGAAAATGGATGACGACAGAGGTGGATTGCCAATTTAAATCTCATCTAGAAGAGCCCGGTTCGAGAGGGGACGCTGGACTCTGGCCAAACAAGAAAGGTCTATGGGCACCTATAGAAAAATTTATGGTAACCTATCGCGTCCTATAGGTCCCTATGGTAATACATAAAAGGGCGTAAAATAGCCGGGTACTAATTTTTATTTAGCGATGTCGAAAGACCTATTTCCAGAAAATTCTCATAAACGGTTATAAAAAATTTAAACTTGTTTAATCTATAGACCCACAGTTACTCAGGCCGTTTTAGCCGGCTAAGGAAATGCGTGTATAGTTATATAGCCCAACAGCGACCAAAGCTCCGTTGACTGGCTATACACTGGTGTTGAGCTATATACCTGACACGATCCGCCTTTAGGGCCAGCTTAGGGAAAGTATTTACCCTAAAGCTAAAGATAGGTAGTCATAAAAGCGCCTCGAGGTAGCTATACCAGAATATATGAATGTCTCTTTAGATGTGCGTCAATCAAGCAATGTTGAGCCTGCTATACAACTGTTTGTCCTTAAACTGGAAAAGTTTATTCAGCTGGTGTTAAACAGACGTATGGCTGGAAACCCCTATACTCAGGATATACTTTCATTTGTGCTGAAGAGGCGGTTAGAAAAAGTATTCGTCCGGTAATGTTAGTTAGTGACTCTGCAGAACATTTGTTAAACCATGGAACCGGAGGAATGCATAATTAAAGGTGCAATTCGCATTGTAATTTGGGAACGTGTATCTACACCGAACGAACTGACTTCAGGGTAGTCTTCTGAGGTACTTCACGGCTGTCAGTGCTGTGGGGACGGTTAAGAATCGGGCTTCCCAGAAAACTGCATACCCAGATTTTACGCAGATTGGAAATAACTTCGGGCACGCGGACTGGTGGACACGGCCAGGGATATGGTGTCAACTGAAACCACGGCCATTGCTTCTCCCGGAAAGCCCAGTTAGAGATTAGAGAGTACAGGAGATCAAGAGCGTCAGAAAATGGACTCGGTGAAATTATAAAAAAGGAGAGGGGACATCCTTGCTTCTGGTCTTATATATTGTGCGCTTGGCTGACAGACCGGTTGTTGGCGCCGTGAACAAGAGATTGCTTTTGTGGACAGCAAAGCTGCAGGTGTCCCGCGCGCGTATATGCGTTTCCTAATCAGTACAGCCAGCCGTCACCTGAGCTTGCTTATGGGGGTTATATCACAGCATTAACGTACCTAAAGCATACGAAACCACCTGAACTGAAATAAATAACAGCCAAAACAGACCTGCAGTGGTTGAAAACGACTGTGTAACCCGCTGCGGTAAATCAGTGGCTATGGCGTTGCGCTGCTGAGCACGAGGTCACGGGTTCGATTCCCGGCCGCGGCGGCCGCTTTTCTGATGGAGGAGAAAAGCAAAAACGCCCGTGTGTACGAGATTTCGGAGCACGTTAAAGATCCCCACGTGGTAAAGTTTAATCCGGAGCCCTCCACTAAGGCGCGCCTCATTGCCTGCGTTGCGTCGGCGCGTTAAAACCCTACAATCAATAGAAAACCACGTTGTAGAAAAATATTCAACAGAAATAGCCGAGACCGACATAAAAAGGGAAAACCCACAACAAACGTAGAAGAAGCAGTAGCTGAAACTGAACAAACGGCAACGAAAATACCCGAAATACCATTTATAATGCATAAAGATGTCATAAATGCATTAATATGCCTGGTAACAAATGTTAATATTAATATACCACAAACCCTTGAAAATGAAAAAAAAAAGCCGTAACGGGCTTTGAACCCGAGTTAGGATGTTCGCTTTGCAGGAGGGGAACTACTACATTACGAGACCAAGCGGTTCTGAGCGACTAAATTGAAGGCCACATGCATGTGGACAGATTCGAATATGCCCCTAGATGACGCCTTGTGTCGCTTGGCTGTGCTGATTAGGAAACGCCTATACGTGTCCCGTGCAGCTCTAGTATTCGTGCCCGCTGCAAAGTTAGTTGCAATTTATCCCTTAGTACTGAGAACGGAGTTATTTTGTACTAGCAGAGTCCTTCAATGCTTTTCGCGTTCTTTTGTATTTCTTGCTTCTCATTATAATCCTCGAGGTACAATTTTACCGGACGGTTGCCAGCTTTCCTTCCAAGTCTGTGTATGCGGCCTATTGAAGTGCACTTAACTTTAAGTTTTTTGTGAATCAGTTTGTTCACTACTTCATTCTTTAAGTCCTCTTCTGTTTCATTTACTTTTTCCACGAGGCCATATATGACGAGATTGGAACGGCGGCTACGGTCTTCGATATCGACAAGGTTTTCTGACGTGTCAGGTACGGAAGATTTTAGTTGGTTTAAATTTGAATCAACCTGATCAATTTTGCTGGCTGATTGGGTCATTAGTGTGACAAGATTTTCTGAGGTCAGAAATTTTACCGGATATAAACGTAAGCGAATTCTTTTGGGACGTCTGTTCGCTCTTCAACTCAATTAAATTTTTCAAGATGACATCCTGTTGCACCAAGACTTTGACGAACATTTCTTGTACATCGGGACCGGGATTTGTTTCAACGTCTCCTCAAAGAATGAGCTTGCAGACATGGAAACAGTCATACATAATGCATATGCAAGTGTGTGGGCATGACACAACAACAAAGAAACCTATTACTTGATCGTACCGAGCTCGATTCGTTACTAACCTGGATAACGAAAGGTACGGACATGGTCAGCGTTGCTGTTTGTTTCACTTCGCTATGCCCACTTAAGTGGAACCGTTGTGGGCCGCTGTTTATACTCTGCGCCGACGATGACGTTACAGAAGAGTACGCCACGGGGTGGTCGACGGGAGGCTGACTGTACAACACGTGCCTTGGTTCTGGCTCGTGGGGCAGTGCTGTAGTTGGCGACAAGGCAGGTGTATGTAAGATGACGGGCTTGACGTTGCTTGGATAACGAAAGGGACGGACATGGTCAGCGTTGCTGTTTGGTTCACTTGCCATGCCCACAGTATTGGAACATGGAGAACTATGGTAAAAATGAAAATATCTAACCACAGTCACACTAGAAGCACTTTAAAAAAATCTAAATTCCCGTAATAGTGATATGCGAACCGGTTCGTGAAGCCTCCCATTAAAATTTATATCTAAACAACCGAGTTCGGCAAACGTGTTCACCTGCCACTTTTGGTTGCCCTAGGTTTGCGGACATCAAGCGATCCTTAATTTTAAACTGTTAGTTACTGCGAATGCGTTACGGACGGCTGCGCATGTGTAGAACTTTTGGAAGTTGTCGGCTTTCAGTTTGGAAAAAAAGGGACGTGGACTTCATCCAGGCTTTCACTGCAACGTCCTGACAGCCAAACCTGAAAGGTATTTTCCAACACTGAGGTCATGTGAACTCCTAATAAGCGACCGCTTTTTTCCTCTACTTTGTCTAACGCGGCACGTGTGGACCGTGTTGCTTATATTTTCACGTCGCAATCGACAGTGTTAACTTCCTGCGGGACAAACGTCACAAATTACAAAGAGGCTGTGTGTGTGGTTGGCAGATAAATCGCTTTTCGCCTGAAAAACACATCATAAAAACTCGCAGCGGATGTTCCAAAAGAGAAAACATGCCTTTTCCTCTAACTAGTGACTGCACCTAGGTGCTCGGCCTGAAACGGTACAGAAATGTTCACAGTTCAAAAAAACAACTGCATGCTGATGATTTTGTAGTCGTCCGTTTCATTCGCCCAGTTTGTTGAACTCAGAATGAAACGCAGAATTCCACAGTTAATTGAAAGAGACATCGGGCGGAGGAAAAATGGTTCTGAAAACAGGTATTTTTTTACATTCTTTAGAGAAAAATATAAAAAAAACGTACCTTTTCAAAGGAAGTCAGAACGAAGGGAGGGTTTAAATAGGGAACAGAAGATATTTGGAACTACGTCCCGGAGTTGTGCGGTTGGGGTCGTAATGTCGCTTTCTGGTATACATGTGTGCCTCCTGCTTTTGCCAATAGTATTTGGCATCGGAGAACTGAAATTGCCCGAGGAGATTGTTGGTCCTATTAAGGTGAACCGTTTTTTGAATTTTATGCATCCCTGAACGTGCTTATGTTGCGACTGGGAAAGCAACGTCCCTCTTGCTATTTCTGTCAACTGCCCTCAATTTCTTTTCCGTATTGCACTTCTATTTAAAGTTTGCAATGATGGCAACTAACGTTTTTTTACGTGAAGTATGGCAGTGTCTCCAAAGTTCGTTTAAATTGCAGGAAATGCAACTTGATCCCAATCTCTGCTTCCTGATGTAGTTCACCGCAACAAACCTGAATATGCTTTGACAAGAATGTGTAACCACTTAGCCCAGGTACATTACAAACGTTCGTGACTAGAAAACTTTTTAAGGGTAATTTTAAGCGGTCTTCTCCAAGCTTAGTCCCCTACTCCACTTTGTAGCTTAGCTTAAAAAGCATCGTTTACATATTAGAACAATGTTTGCTTCAGTTTCTGTTTTTAATACGCGAGAGGGGGTGGAGATGGCTTTTATGTGCTGCAAAAGCCGTAACCGAGCTGGAACGTCCGGAGATAAAAACACCTTGGTCATATTTTGTCGCAGGTGATCGAATTTATGTCGGATGCGGTTCTTGCCATGACATCCAGCAACGACCCAAACTTGCAGTGTGTCACCGCGGAAAGGTCTCTGTTGAACCTACTTCGAGGAGAGGGTGCATACACCTGGCATTTTCAAGGCGACAATGGGCCCGAGGAGTATGTTACGAACTATTGACGGGCGTTTCTGAAAATGTGAACGACATCGCAAAATTAACAGCATTGTCTCATAATATAAATGTTTACTGGACGTTGATGGCGCTCCTATATTGTATCATTCAAAGTCTGACAACAGCAACGCTAGTCAAATGATTGATTGAAGCTAAAATCTAACCAGGACGATAGGCGTAGCAAAACTCGCTGCGATACAAATTTACGGGTAATGATTGGTGGCCCGCTCCATGTTTAAAATAGTTCTTAAGAATACATGATAGCATGACCTCACTTATGAATGTATAAATTTATAGCTGAAACTCGCGGGGACATCATATTCTATACTATGCAAAATAAAAAAAACGAACATTTTCTTTATGCTTAAAAACTCACTATTGCCGCTTAGGGAACACTTTTGTAGTGCTATTGTGCCATAAAGTTCGGTTAGTTTAAAGCTCGACTTCCACGCTCTAAACATAGCTTTAGAGCGAAATATGCGTAAGTTATCAGAAAAGTACAGATGTGAAGCAACAGCACTGCAAAATTGCTAAGGTGAAAAATAGCATGTGGCATTAGGAGTCAATATATTTGGCCCTATATAACAAGCCAAAAAGCTCTGCATTAAAACACTAATAAGCGTTCAATATTAGTGTCTTAAGACAGCAAATATTACAAAATCGTGCGAAGTTCATATTACTTAAGGTAGAGTTCAAAATTGTTAGGTCCGGCTGAAATAAATCGACTCCCGTTGAACACATTGGCGATGCTACAAAAAGGATAAGTTTGCCAAGTGGCGACTACTTTTAAATTTAGCCGATTTGCATACGTTATTGAACTTAATGTGGCAGAGTATTTCCTAGGGGTTTTTGAATGGTTTAAATTTCATATTGTGTATTTATAAATGTTTGCTGAAGGAGGTTGGGGCTGGCAGCACTATTTACTCAGCCGTTGTGTGAGGGGGCTTCCTCAGTCCAGGGATTCATGAACCGATCGTGTGGTCTTAGCTCTGGACGCCAGAAGATGCAGGGCCGCCTTTTTACCACTGGCGCCCAATTTCTCCGGCATCTCAGTCTGTGGGAGGGGAGAAGGGGAAGAAAGACACAAATAGTTTTATTTCTCGAACAGTCTGATGTATGGGCCTCGCACCGTGAAAGGCATCCCTATTCCGGGATTCCTCGGCTTCGACTGGCTGCTCTTGCTCGGGTCACCAGGGTGAGCGGGGTGTCCTGGTCTGGACTGGCCAGGGAAGCCCTCCACTGCTCGAAGGCATGGTAGGGAAATGCGGGCAAGTCTAAACTGCGTTGGCACTCCCGTACAATATGTACAGGGTGCCAGTATGGGACAGTGAGCACAAAGGGAAGGTTGCTGGGTGGGGCAGGTGAGGTGAAGGCGAGTGAGAGGGGGGTATGCATTCGTTTGGAGCCGCCGCAAAGTTGTAGCTAGGTCTCGGGAAATGCGTCAGTGTGGGGGAGTGGGAGGCTGCAGCGAGTTTGCCTGTAAGGGGCGAGAATTTCTGTGTGGGCGAGGTTGATTTTGGGGGGTGGGGTAGAAATTGGCCACTCAAGGCAATGGTTCGGTGTATCAAATCGCGACCAAGCGGCGTGAGCCGCTTCATAGCCGGGATTTCGGCGTGTACAGGAGCCAAGGCGATGGGAATATGAGGGGCCGTCGAGCAGTTTTTGAGGATGAGTAGGGATGATAGAGAGATGCGGCCAATCGGTTAGTTGCGTGTCGATGAAAGACTGGTTCAAGGCGGGAAGTGGCGGCCAGGGCATTAGCTATTTAATCAGCGGCATCGATTGAGGTTGCGGTAGTAGTGGCAGCATTGATGCATTGTCCGGTATGCGTAACTACACAGGCCACATGGCAATCGCGGCCAGTGCAGGGTACAGCATCGGTGTATAGGTCGGGGGTGCCGTTCCCATATTCCGCTCTAAAGGCTTGAGCACGAGCAGCCCGGCGACCATGGTGGTAGTTGGCGTGCATGTTGCGAGTGATTGTGGGCCACCCCGATGCAATTATTCAGAAATCGAGGGATGAGTTCTATTATTCCCTCGGTGGTATCGGGCGGTGTCCTAAGCTGTATGGATCATGATTCGACAAGCGTACAAAACCGAACTTGGCCTTCCCACTGCCACTGCGAGCCAAAAACTACTCGCTTTGGGAGTTCACAACACGTCGGAAGAGCTGCAATTGATTACCACAGGGAGAATGGGAAGAAAGACGCCTTGTGACCACCATGGGATGATGTGAGGTAGGGTGCCTGATTATTGGCATTATTGGCAGTCGGGAGAGTGTCGAGTACGACACAAAGAATGCATCGGTATTGTGCAATGGAAAGCGTTAGTTCGGTGTGGGTGTATGTTTGATTAGTCTCGAATTGTTCCAAGAGGATCTACAACACTGCGTTATTTCTTCAAAACTGAGAATTGATATCTGTTTATTAATTTTACGATTCAAAACGGCAGGTTCGCGCTGCAGGTATTTTGTTCATTACTTTTAAGTCAAACGAATGTCCGAAATCTCACCGAAGCCTGTCGCATACGAGGGGCGGAGAAATTACTCATACCTAGATTTCTTAATTTCTACAATCGTAGGTGACCTCGCATAATAGATCACCGTGTAGATAGCGTTTGCGGAAATTGAGAAAACAAATTTTCCGCTAAAACTGCCGGTGCAGATCACGAAAGTTATACAATAACATTGATTTGAACACGGTTACCTCTTAAACCAAATTTGGCCGTTAGCGCGGATGAAAGAAGATGCCAGAAACACTAACCGGATGTTTTGCATGAGAACGCGGTGCTTGACAAACTGTAATTTTAAAACTGATTTTATACAAAATACAGGAGAATGCTACTAACCGTGTGGTTTTTCATGCTAGAAAAAACCACAGGATCTGTTTGTCCCTTGAATGTTGCTTGCTTGTTTGTTTTTGGGACTTACAGCTATTTAAAAGCAAACTTTGCAACTTCATTACAAGGGTCAACACGCCTAACTGCGAGCGTCTTTAATGACAGCATAGCCGGATTGCGACGATGTCAACTCAAATAATGTCGTTTATTTCAGAGGCGATTACACAGTTACTTACACTCTTTCGATGAAACCTGGGCATGTAAATGCAATTGTAAACGGAGGTAAGAACTCAGTTTAACCATCTTTGTCAACCGTGATTGCACTAAAATAAATGTTGACAAAACATTACATACGCATCTGCGGCTTATCTTATCTGTATGAGCTATGTACGTGAGGCAAAGGGCAATGCGCCAGGGACAAGTAAGTTCGGGTGGTGTTTGGGATTGTGCGATAGTTTTCTTCTTTTCGGTCCATGCGATCCTCGGCGCTCGGCCGCAGTTATTGCGTAGTTCGTACTGTGCTAGCAGAAAGAAAAGGTGCCCTGGGTGTATGTTGTGCAGAAATAGGCGGCATCTTAAGGGTGACCCATGTGCATCTAAAGTTTCAGACTCCTAAGCAATTGCACTACTTGAGAAAACTTACTAAAACCGAGCTTTCGCCCAGTTTATAGCTGAAGCACTTAAAATCGGTGCCTACTGTACTAAAAAAATGAAGCGTGTGAGCTCTCCCGCCGCCAGACATTTCGTCTCTGCCTTTATCTCCGCTTCTTTCACTCTTTCCTCCGCAATAACAAGGTCATAGTTCAAGCGCATTGTACCTCACGCTATTGTCACCCCAGTGCAGTCTATCTCGCACGAACCCTGACCCAAAAATTTCAACGTTGATTATTTATCTTTGCTGCGCATGAATGGAGCAGCCTTCCCGCCAACATTGCCACTATTGCCAGTGATTGAAAATTGCCATTGAAAATGCTTATCTTGAATTATCACCTGCTTGGTATTTGTTGCAAAGCTGCTTGTGTGTTTTCCCACACCTCCAGTAATGCCCATGCGGGGGCCTTTGAGGTACTTATAAATAATAAAAAAACAAAATAAATCAGTGAGGTAATCAAGAGAACTGACGTGTTCTGAGGGAAGTCCTCGAAAAATGTTTAGATGCGCGTATTGTTGAGAATATGATATGAAGTACTAATGCGAGCCCTTTAAAGCACGCTTGCGTTCCTCTGCGATGTACTGGGAAAAGTAGATTCTTCTCGTAACGGGTTACATCGAGGTTCATGGACGCGAACATGTTAAATATTTTGGTTCGGTACGCGTTTCAGATAGCATTCATGGAAATAATGTACTTCCCAATTGTAGGAAAATCTCTACAGTAGGCATACAGTTCAAATATACTGTAGTGGTGGCACACGTTATGACGATTGTGCAACCTTAGCTTCAACTTTACGCAGCCAGAACAAGCGTTAAACTTCCGGTTTTGTTCTATGCTTCGGAGAGAACACCCAATATTCATTGCTTTGTCACTAAGTGAGACCCGCGAACTTTGAGTACGGGCTCACGCGTGGAATTAATTCATATGCGAGAGCAGCGTAAATTATCTTTCCGTAGCGACGCTATCTCTTAAAATGTCTCAATGTTGCGGGAAAACCAAAGCGCCAGTGGAACTACACCCATGCATTGTAGAAGTGACGCACGTTTTTTATACTTGAGAAGCCTTTCAGCAGCTCATTCAAAACTTTTTAATAGTTTACACGCGGTCTGTGTCTATGGTATTGGGGCATGTAAATCGCAGACAAGACAACCTCTTCGACTATGTGATTTTCATAGCCGCTGGCGCTGAACATTTTGTCTCGTAAGATCGAAGTGGCGGCGTAGTAATTCAAAATGTTTCAGGCATAATGTACAGAATGTTTATGGCAACGGTGTAAAGTGCTCGACGAGGAAAGAGCACCAGCGCCCATCCTTATGCCTTCCCAGTTGATGAGGTGCGCGTGATGATGGAACATGTGAACGATCGCTGAATTGATTCCTCAAAGAAAGTAAAACCACATGGCAACTTAAAGAGCATCTGAAGACCGCGTACGGCTTCGAATCTAGGAAAGGTCGCCATGTAGAGGTCGCACTAAGTTCAGTTTTGATACCACCTGCAGTAAAAAAGCTGTATAAAATTTATTCATTTTAAATACCTTACAGGCCCCCTTACAGGCTTTGAGTGAGGGGGATAAAAAGGTGAGCCGTTGCAGAATCATACAGAAATATTTCCCGCATTATATGCGATAGCAGAACTGAAGGTGACGAGGTTTGCAATATAAGTTTAAGTTGGAAGACAATACAACAAATTCTCCGCATTTACCCGAGGGGAAGAATGTGAAAGTGCGAATGCAGGAGTTGAATTTGCGCGGTTCGGTTAATGTTGCGAAAGAGAGATCAACCACACACACACACACAACTACAAAGAAAGAAAGATGCATTTATTCACAGACACTATTTGTGTTGTCGTGTACTTGATTGCTAGAGCGTATCTCAGCTTTGAAATTTCGTGTCAGTACTCCTTAAGCGGGTGCATTAGCCCTTCTCACGCCCCGATTCCTGGCCAATCCCCCACGTGGGTATGTGCCATGCACAGACACCTATTTTGTGTTGTCGTTGTATTCATTGCTAGAGCGGATCTCAGCTTTGAAATTTCGTGTCAGTACTCCTTTAAGCGGGTGCATTAGCCCTTCTCACGCCCGATTCCTGGCCAATCCCCCACGTGGGTAGGTGCTATGTCAGCGGCCAGTCAGCGCGCGCCCATCTCCCCCCGTTGCCAAGGAAGACGAGGAGTCCTGGGCCAATCCCCCACGTGGGTATGTGCCATGTCAGCGGCAGGCAGCGCGCGCCCATGCTCCCCCCCGTTGCCAAGGAAGACGAGGAGCGCGCGCACCCTCAGCTGTTGCTATGCGGACGGCGGCGGAATGCGGACGGCGGCGGCCGCTTCAGGCTCGCTTCAGAAGTGCATTCGCACTTAAAAAAAAAGGAATGTCGATTGCATAGTGCACACACGAAATATACACACAAGAATGACGAGGGAACCGAATACCATCAGGGTATTCGTTGAAGAAAACAGCAATCAAAGATAGCCGACTGGTACCTTATTGTGCCAGATGTGGTACAATATGGTGCCACTTAACGTGACTATGAAGACCGCGTACAGCCTCACATATATGAAAGGTGGCCCCGTAGGAGTCACAGTGAAGCCAGGTTTTATACCACCTGCGGTAAAAAAGGCTTGCTAATATATCGGATATTAAGCATACGCACTAGATAGGTACTAGATAGGTGCTACACATTGTAGAGGGCGAATAATCAGGCACTTTTAAGAACCTAATTTGGGAAATATTGCATCTGCCTTTTGCAATTGGGTAATGCCGACAAAGTTCAGGATATATTGTAATTGTTTTCGGTGACTGCACATGCAGGGGATGGGTGCGAAATAAAAACATTTTAGGCCAGTAAGGTGATTGACTAATGGATAGAACGAAACATCATAAGGGCAATTACCTTATTTTCGGGCCACAGCTTTCACTGGCTGCACTGCGTCTGCAGTGACACAGATCTATATTTTGAGTGGCTGTCGCGACTATGTAATAGCTTTGAATTCGAAATAACAACGAAAAAAATAGCTCCCTACGTTTATTTACCTGGCACGGAATGTTCATATGGACATTAGTCTTCAAACACTCTCTGCCCTCTTTGTTCTCAGCGGAAGCAATACTATTCGTCTAGGCCTATTAGCGGTTAATACGCTCATTGCACATCGCTAGGATTTGAAATGGTTAGCTCGGTCATGTTTGTCTTCCACAGAAATCCCGGAAAACGGGTGGTCCTGTTTAGCCGCGTCAGTAGGAAATATGGCTGTCGCGACCACTCTTTTTGCCCCAGAAGAACAGTGGCTTACCTAGTTAGCCGTTGTTATGCTCACAATCTTTGTCGATATTGTGAGTCTGAGTGTGCTTAACACAGGAGCCGCATTACTGATACTGTGATGTTAACAGGAGGAATCTGGCAAAATATGAAATCAGGGAGAGCTTGTATGGATACGTCATTGCAGCCTTGTGCGAAACACACTTATCCGTTGTCCGCAGGAACACCGACAATGTACAAGTACTATATGCCATGTCTGTCCGTCAGATGTTCGCTCATATGTTAACATATGTATCCGTTGCCATCGTATACTGTATGTTGTCAATTTTCTACGGAAGAGGAAGTAACTCTGCCATTTTTTGCTTCAGACATCGCTCACCCTTTTGACGTGAAACTCGAGTACTCGGACTACCAGACCTGCCTCGTTGGACATTTTCCCTATAACGGATCGCGTAAGCAAGAAATTACTTTTGATGCCATAATATTTTTAAAATTTTTATGAACCACAATGGCCATGTCGTATTAAGTTTACATCAATAGGCATCTAAGTTTTCTCGTTCTAAACCGGCGAGAATCTGTGCAAGTGCAAAACCTAGCTTTCCAATAAAAATCAGACTGTCCCAGCAAGCAGTTGCGTTTGACATTTAAAGCGAAGCTATAGTGTCCTGATTGATGACGTCGTACGCAAATACGAACTGCAAAAAAGCCAGGTTTCTGGGATGATCATTATGAATGATCGTGGCTGAAGTGAATGAAAAAACGTACCCCGTGGCTGTAATCGTGTTATGAAGCCGGCGTCTATCCAATTTCTTTATTTAGACAAGCTCAAAGAAACTCCAAACAGCAGGAACCGCTTCGGGCCGCGCACCCCATACTGAAAAAAAAGAATTTACACATCTTCACGAAGTGAATCATGACTAGTGGGGGATGGACCGGGGATTGTTCTTTCCGTAAATCACCATGGCATTCCGCACTCGCGCATGTAAATGAGTGATAACGCGTGTGTACACTATACACAATTCCAATCAAACCCAATCCGATACAATTAAATTAATTCCGATCCAATACAATCCAACCCAATCCAATCCAATCTAATGCAATGCTCCTCGCACATGCGCAACACTGTGTGCACGGACGCCAAGGGACAAGCCACAGAAAAAGCGAGGTCCTAAGGTGCTTCCCCCCTAACATTAGGCCTACGGAAAGCACATTCGAGAGTTGCCCTGGGTATTCTAGAAAAGTGGTGCGTACCTTCAGAGTAGCGCATATTTGCAGTGTCGGATTGCCCATCCACAAAATCCATCACGAGAAGGCTTAGCGTTCAACCATCGTCGTCGTCAAACGGAGGGGGGGTCAAGGTTTTTAACCGCGAGGCTGTTGAGCAAATCCTTAGTGTATGGTGCCCGAAATAGAAAATACCACGAAAATGCGGTGCGGACGTCAGCGCGCGCATGTGAGCGCGTTCATCGCGGAGACCGCCCGGCAGTTAAAAAAAACTAACATGCCCAGCTCAAAAGGACGTAGAATGGGGCCAGTTGTTACTGCCCCACACTGAAAATGCGCTGGGTTTATTTAGACTAAACGAATGGGACAAGAAAGAAACAATTAACAGTTGCAAGTATACACTTTGTCCCAGTCTCCTCGATGCCCCGTTTGTTTAATCTAAGTGTATACCCAGAGCACGCTGCTTAGCAAAAAATACCTAGCACAGAAATGCCTAGCGCTCGTGTGTGGGTGTCTCGCGGCGAACGCATAGCGTCAAGCTTGTAAAGCCAACCTTGTCAAACTTGTCAAGCGTGACAAGCACGCTTGTCAAGCCAAGCATACCCACCTAGGCAGATTGGCCAAAACTGAGCAAAAAACTCCAGCTTTCACCGTAACTGTGAAAAGACTTGCTCTGAACGAGAGACTCCCGAATTTGCCGTACTCGTGGCAACACTTGCTCGCAATGATAAAATACCCGTCATATCGCTCCCCCTTCATAGTGAAGTCCATTGATTATCACTTCCAAAAAAACGAAGGAAGCTCACACTTAAACCACCAATCATGGAGTATAAGTCGTTGCGGCATCGAAGAAGAAGGAAATAGGCTGCAATCGTGGACTTAAACCGTCGTGATGGTCTCGAAGGTTGCGTAAGGCTTAGCTACCTTCCTTCGGAGTTATTTATTTTTATTCTTTTCTCTTCAGTATTCCTCCGCAACGGCATCTCGCCATCTGCCTTACCTTCCATCGCTTATGTGCAACATCTTCTGGCAAATAGCTAAAATTATTTCTGCGCCACCTGCCTTACCTTCCATCGTTTATGTGCGACATCTTCTGGCAACGAGTTAATATATTTCTGCTCATTTCCTCCAGAACTTTATACCAATTTCTCAGAAAATCGGTTTACATCAGAGTTCCAGGTAGCTTTAAATGGTTATAATCCATGGCCTTGGCTTCACACACACTAGTGTGCCCAGTGGGCAGACGTTTGGATTTCACATAAACTTGATCCACAATTCGTTTCATAACCCAGTCTAAAATGACAACAGAAATATTGCAGAAACCCAACAAGAATTCCTGTCGTACCTCGTACCACAAAGAAGTTTGCTGTGACAACAGAAGCCCTGTTATTACGACAAAACTATCTGTTGTTAGGACACACATTTATGTCTTAATGAGAATGTCAGTTTTCTCAACTATAAATATTCCTGTAGTCCCCAAAGGACTGCCTGTCCCTACGACAGCCATCGTGCTGTCGTAGAATAGGCAGATGCCATATTCACGACATAAAAATACGACACGATGAAAGTACGAAAGCATTAAATACGTCAAAGTACAGGAATGTTTCCGGTCGTCATTTTCTACTTGGAAATAAACTTAACTGCGCGTGTTAAAATGACTTCCCGGAATTCCAAACGATGTTAAATCGTTAGAAAAAACAGCGCGAGGACGCGGACGACAGAACGTAAAAAAGACTGTACAAGCGCTGTACTGTACTGCAAAGTAAGTTTATTGAAGGAAGTCCCTATTATTGATATACTTGTATTTTTGCCTGTTCGCTTGTCTGAAAGTCTGCCTGGCTGCTTCCTCCCTCATTGTCTGAGTTATTATAGGTCCCTTTGCGTAGTGTTTAAGGGGCATCAAAAACGGCCGCCACACTGGTTGCAATTATGAAACTGTCACCTCTGTTTCTTTGCAGAATGTATGCTGTGGGTTACGGAGAGTGCCAGCAACTCCATTCCACAAGAATGCATCGATCACTTTGAAGAGGCCTGTGGACAAGGAGTGATAACGTACAGCGAGGAGCTTTGCGGATGAGATTTTTGATAACAGATAAATACGCGGGTTTCATTTACATTGCGTTGGGATTGAATCTTGCAATTTTCAAGCTTTCATGCAACCTTGTCATTTTACAGCCTGTGCTCCTATTTAAAAGCGCCGGGATGTGCAACACTGAAAGTGTGACAATGAAAAAGATTGTGCCTTAACATGACCATGACTAGCTTCAGAATGTTTTGAAGTGCCACAACAACTTTACTCCATAGGCAGAAGGCACGCAATCTTCCACTTTCAACAGAAGGCAGGAGAGCTGGAATCTTTCCGGTTCTAGGCCGATCGTTTTACGATTAACAATAAGCCGTCGTGCATAGTAAATGCGCGCCACAGTAACCGCCTAACTCAACCCACTTTGGTGCCAAAAGTTATTTTCTTTACGAGAATACTTTTGTGAAGTGCAGGAGCGACTGGAGTTTAGCGCAAAGAAAAATTTCTTTATATACAGAGGTTTGCATGAAAGGTAGCCTGCATACGTTTTTTTCGACAGTACGGACAGGTACATTCCATTCCTTGAAACAGAGCGCATTTACTTGCTACACCAGCTTTGTGCGTCGAGGCGCATGTGTCATCATAAGAAAACAAGGGGCTGAAACAGTTCTGGACGTGCAAATAGCAACTGTTATAACTGTTGTACGTAAACTACATTCCAACCCTCTTATAGGTGTTTTGAGAACGCACGCTCCCGCTGTGCGCCGCAGTATTGCCTGCGGTAGACAGGAAGCTAAAACCACGCTGCCTCAGCGCGCGCGTCTATGCTAGCACTCTATTGGCCTTAGTGCAACGGTACTAAGCCAGCGCCCCTTGCACACGCAGGAGTGGCTGTACGCAACCCTCAAATATTCCCATAGGATAGAATGCAGTCACTGGAAACCGGTTTTGAAGGGGGATGCTGCAGTCTCGCTTACTTCAGAGTAGCCGCTATAGCAGTGATGTCATGAAGAATTCGAAGCTAGGAGTCAACTTTGACAGAAATAACTTGATGCAGTACTACCCTAGTAGTACACGCACAGACGTGCAGGAAAGTATTGGGCCTGTTAACAAGAATTGCTCAGCACCTTCGGAATTGCTGTATGGTGCTTAGCTCACAACAGGTATACCCAAAGGTATTGTGACAGCAGCAGCAAAGGTGTGAAAGAGAACCTAGCCTGTTAATACACTTCCTAGGAAGAAGCATTCTTATGATGCCATGGCGTTCGGTTAATGGCTGAGGCATTGTTATGCAGAGTACGAGAACCCTGCTTCGATTGCCGCCGCTGCGGCCGTTTTAACGCGATGGCATTACTTGGCTAAGGTGGCTACACGGCGCACCTGGGGGCCGTCCGCAACAAGCATGCAGTATACAGATTGACCAGCGACACGTTGAGTTGCACGTGCATTAGAAAAAATAAAAGCGCAAAACACACAATAGAAGCCTTGTATTCCGGATTGCCTTCACCGTGTTCATTATAGCGTGCATTAAAAAAATGCACGCACAGAAAAGAATGGGCACGCGGCATCTCTCCAGTTGCGTCTGCCGCCTTTACGCTTCATGGGACGGTTCTGCCGCAGCTGCATAGCCAGTGATTTTGAAAATAGTGCGTCTTATCAACCCGATGTCGAGATTGTGGGATTAGCTCAGAATCTGGCGGAATTGTTGCCAAATACCTGGACGGCATTAACGTTTTTTGCGTTCTTATCCCTTTAGTGCATGGTTCGGGATAATGTGCAACAGTTTTTATGGAGGTGAAAAGCTAAAACGAATATCCTAAATTGGGGGGGGGGGGGGGGTGAAAAAAAAATCTTCGCGGTAATCTACCCTGTGCAGGTGGTTGGGAAGCGCAGCTTTATCCACACCTACCACGGGTGACAACGACCCGCGTGCGTGAATCGCACGTTACACTGTACCTGGTCGTTATTATCGTTATTATTTCCCTTCAGAACGACGTTCAGAACGGCCTTTTGATCCGAGTGGTGCACACTCAGAGTTTTTCGCTTTCACCGCCATTATAATCTTTGTGAGCGTTAAGCCAATGCACGTTCCAGGGATGACAGTCGGTTGTTTGGTGTCAGTGCTGCACACGAGCCCAAACTCTTCCAGGACTGAAATGGACGAACCACTGGTTTTGCGGTGTCGCAATGCCGACGTTAAAGTCACCGACGACGATCATGGGCGTAGCGTGGTCATCGGTAGTGAAGGCACAGTGCGTCCGCATAAAACGTTAGATGCCGGTCTTGAGTGTGTTTGGGGCGAAGTAGGCACTGTAAATGTCGATGCCATCTCACGTAGTCACGGCGCACAAGTCGCCGCAGTCGACGTCTTGGTCCGACGTTTCGAGCTTGCACGGCTGGGCACTTCTTTTTATAGGTATAGATGACACCGGCTCCTGCGGGAGACGTGTAGTTGCCGGAGGTGTCAAGAGATGGCGACCGCTAAGACGAACGC
Source organism: Haemaphysalis longicornis (assembly GCA_013339765.2). NCBI lineage: Eukaryota > Metazoa > Arthropoda > Arachnida > Ixodida > Ixodidae > Haemaphysalis > Haemaphysalis longicornis. Next base: position 136,051,750 of record CM023455.1, on the reverse strand, counting down.
GGGAAAACTAGACTGAATTTTACGTCCAAATGGATGCAGATTAAAAAATCTCGCTTGCCTTCTGGGGTGCATGTTAAGACAAAATTCTGAAATTTGGTTTTTGGGCAGTTAAATGGGCAGCACTTTTAAGAAAAAACGAATGGTAGATATCAACTGGCTGTGTGGTTATTTAAGAATGTTGAAAAACACAGTGTTTTCCCGAAATCCCGCTTGCCTCTATTGGGAGGGTGTCATTAAAAAATGTTGTAGAACAGTGTTGAGTTAAGTGAGTAAGTTGCCTACCTCAACAAAAACCAGTTAAACATAAAATATGCGCAGCTTTCACCAGTGGCGCAAGGCCGTATTCAACCGCACAGCTTCTGGTCACCTATCTTTGCCGTGGCTTGGTTAAGTTGTTTCTAGGTTTTCGAGGTTATTATACGTTTTGCCAAGTTGTTGGGGGCTTGGCGTACTCTTTGCTAGGTTTGGAGAGGTTACCCAGAGCTTCGCTAAGGCGTTTTTAGGTGTTATAAGGTTAGGCCGGGGTCGGCTAAGTGGTTTCCATTTTTTGCGATGTTATGCTGTCCTTGGCTAAGTGGTTTCTAGGTTTTTGATAGGTTGTGCTTGGTTTGGCTTAGTCGTGTCTAGCTTTTGCGATATTATGTTAGGTTTTTCAAAGTTTTATTTAAGCTTGGCTAAGTTATGCGCGGCTGGGCTAAGTCTGCATTCCGTTCTGCTCGGTCCCCCATATATCACAGCGTTCAAAATACGGGAAAACGTCTCATTATTCACCGGATCAGTTTTATGCGGGCGAAAATAGGTGATCACAAGCTCTGCTATTGACTCCAGCCCTGCGCCCGTAGTGCAAGTTGCGTATATTTCTGGGGGACTGTACCCGGCCAAGCAATGACTGAAACTCAGAATGCTTTCCTCGGAGTAGCGTCTTCTCAGTTGAAGGTTCGGCCCATTATTCCGGATCAGCTCGGCGGCGAAGCATCGCATAACAGTACGGTGCTCTTCCTGGTAAACCGCTTGTACCTCTGGCATCCTTACTTTCTTCGGACTTCCCATGGCAGCAGCACGTACGCACGGACTAGAGGAGGCGACAGGTCTTTCACCACGCCGGTGGTATGGAATAGAGGTTGTCACAGAACAACCCGCCAAATATTTGGAGCCACGTTGGCCAAAGTAGCCCAATGACAACCCATAGAAATTGCCAAATATTCAAATCAGAACAGTCTATAAATTCTTAAGCGTTTTAAGTGTCTCCTGCGAATAGCTTAATATTTCTGCATAATGAGTGCAAGCTATATAAAAAAAACATACTTGTTTGAAGCAGAAACAACTGCACTCGAGTATAATGCCGTGGCATGGAACCGCTTTAAAAAGATTTCTAATTATGGGAAGTCGTAACAACACTTGCCGTTTCTGGTGACTCGAAAGTTTACGCATAAAACGCTGCCCAAAGTATCTCATGACATTCTGTTCTAGAAGTGCGTTTTCGTTAAAGTTACTTAACCAGACTCGTCCGACTGCAGCATCTAAAACTTCCAGCTTGAGCAATGAAATGGCGAGTTGGGACAGCTGCCGGAACATTCGGACACCAGCGCTGTTTTTTGAGACCCAGAATACATTTCGAAAAGTGGTGCGGGAGTGGTCACCGAAATCACCAAGCCTAGGTTACAACAAAATATTTTGACGGAACTTACGAAACAGTGCTTCTAAAGTTTTGGCCTACACACGCAGGTTTAGCGTCACCGACGTGACCTCGTCAATTGCTTCGCACTGCAAGTCGTGGCCACCCGCATTCTGAATGCTTTAAAAAACGAATACAATTTCCGGACGGTTTTTTACTTGTTACTCAGCCCAATCTCTACTGTCAGGATTTTTAAAATTTTCATCTAGGCTTTTTTAGTGCGCAGCCCTTCGGCGGTTGCTACTGTGGTTTCGCTGCGGCGACGGTGTGTTAACCTAGCGAACGGCCACAGAAAGAAAACAGCGAAGGAAAGTGTGGCAAAACTGTGATTGGAGGGCACTATGCTGAGCCAGCACGATGCGCTCGTAGGCGGCGACGCTTGGCGAAAGTGTGACGAGGAGGCAATGAGACATGCTCCTTGTTGCGTGGTTCATCCGAAGCACGGGACATTTGCGCGGAGGTTCAAACACGATTCACAGCAACATGGTCGGCGGCACCTAGGCGCTGTGACATAACGGCAGAGCAGAGCGTCCGCCGTGCGTTCGCTGAAGACGCGATCACTTCCTGATACTCAGCAGCTATGCGCCCTCACCGAGAAGTGTGCATTTCGCACTGCGCACAAATTTCACTTTAAGGAGTATTAATCATCATCGGCATTTTTTTTTCATTTTGAGTAAAATGGAACTGATTTTGTTACATTTTTGCCAGCCAACCTAAAAGGGGCATGTTGTCAATTTTGAAATGTAGTATTTTAATATTGTTTACATCACTAGGCCGTCTCAAGCAAGAGTGCGTAATAGCCCGAAAAATAGTCAGACGAAGGCTTTCATAGTGACTTTCACTCGCACCGATGCAGCGCTTCCGGGGCCTATTCAGCCTCCAAATTTTCTTATTTTCTTCCTTCATTGAGGTAAAGGCCTTCCTCTTCATCTCGGCGCGTCTGGTTCATTGTTACTGGTGCCTACCGGTCTTCGCCACGTAAAAATTGCGACGTGGAGGGCTGCCTTATATGTTTTTCTGTGAGCCTTCATTTGATTTTGATTGGTGCGTGTAAGTTGGTAGTGCGGTAGGCACTGAGATATAAAGCTGACGATCAGTGACTGCATGAGTGCAACCATGTATACACTCATTCCTGCTCTTCTTTTGACAAGCGCATTGTATTGTGGCATTGTGTAACAATTTTTTTGGCAATTGTTGGATCGGCTGTGCCGCTTGGCTCTAGTGCGACACTGAGCATTCTCACGTGACAGTTCTCAAGGAGGATACCCGTCCGTATTTTAGGGTGAGACTTAAATCTGGGCGCGTGGCCATCCCTCATTTGACCAACACAGCTTGCGGAAAAGGCAGAATCGCGGCAATATCCACAAGAGTGATATACGTAATAGCTATACCCGTTTTATTTTATTCTGTTTCTGCCTATTATATATGTGTTCCTTGATTTTTCAGAGCCTCGTATTAATCCTCCGCCCCGTGGTTTAGTTTGGCGGGCTTGTGCAGGTTCCGGCATTAGTTCCGGTGGCCAGCATGCCAAAGTGGCTCACTGGGTAAGACGTTGCGCTGCTTAGATCAATAACGTATTCCCCATACTACATACCACTTACGCCCGTTATCAATGTTTTGGTTGAGTTCCATGCATTAGTATCTGTGACTTCGAAAACAACACACTTCAGAAAACAATCGAATTTGAACATTAGAATCAACAAAAGCTACTAAATCAGTAATATACAACAGAAAAGAAGAGGTTTCCAAACACAACCTTGAGGCACCCCTGAGGTGACAGAAGACCCGGAGATTGTTCACAGTTAAATTTTACAAGCTGTTGGAGGTTCGATAGGCACGGGGTTCGATAAGGAGGAAACAAAATTATCCGGAATGTGGTTGTTTTTATGTTTTCATAATAACGCGTCATGTGGTACCTTGCTGAAAAGATTTTTAAAATCCAAAACTATAGCATAAATTTGGCCCTTGCTGTCAAGACACGCTGCAAATGGAGGAAATATTGTCGCCAGTTGGGTGTCTGTGAAAGAACCTTTTCTTAAAGCATGTTGACAATTTGTCAGTATGGCGATGTCCTGCGGAAATTCAAGAATCTGTTTAGAAATAAGTCAATACATGCCTGGTGTTAAGTATATCGTAATTTTGAAAGCTAGACGGGTCATTTTTGTTAAAACAGGAAAAAGAAGACCCATCCTTAAGATGATCGGTAGCGTTCCAGTTGACAAGGAAGTGCGAAATATAATCAGCAAAAATTTCGCAAATGCCTCGGCGTACCTGCGTAAAAAGGTGTTCGGAATACTGTAAGGACCCCAATAAGACTTTTTTTTCGAATTTAACAATATAGTACAGGTAAACTTGCTGCAAAAAAAGTATCTATCACACTAAGGAGGGACGGTTTGGATAACATTTGTAGCTTCGAATGCTGACAGCCAGACTTTCAGCAGACATGTTCACTACCACAAAAAAGGCGAAGTTTAGTTAGAGCAAAACATGGAACAAATTTTTAGAGTAACAGCAAACTGTTTAATTTAGATTTTACGCTTTTAAGCTTTTAGAAGTGACTAAGAGCGTAACGAGTATAGGTACGAAGGTAGACAAGCGAAAAAGAACTTTCAGCGCTTACAATGCCCGTGATGAGGCGAACGATGATTGAGAAACTGTTTTGTGCTTTTTTCGGTGACAGTGCAAATATTAAATATATCCTCAGGAATTAATTCCGCCCGATTTGAACATCTAGCACTGATTTTTCTTCAATATAAAGTTTGTATATTTACAAGAATTGCAACCCTACGTACGTAACTTTGGAATATGATGTATATAAACTTAAGGAAAAAGACCATCTTTAAACCGGTTCAGTTTGGTTCAAAACACTTGAAACCTGCTACCCTAGCAAAATGAACATAGCCTTAGACTACCAGACTTATGGGGTGCTTTGGAGTGCACAGTTTGTGTCAACCCTGGTTGAGCATTGGGAAGTTCGCACATAAATAATGCGACGAAAATTCGCTTGATTACCAATACGCGTATCATCAAGCGCACGGCAGAAACGCCGTGACCCAAGGTTTTATAACTTCACAAATGCTCTGCATAGTCTTTGCACCTTTTGATGTGCCCAGTCTTGATTATTATTGTTCTGTAACCATCACCAGTACTTCCAGTGTGTATTGAGAGGCTAGACAGCGGGGAGCCGCTGCGGCTGCTACAGCTACAGCCTTCAACACGCTAGCCACCCTTCGAAAATTACAAAGTGGTGGTGAAACGCAACTCTTCGGTCGCTTGGAGCCTCAAAAGTGCTGGCCACTCGGATTGCTTTCCACGCACTACTGAAAATGCTCGTCAATCACTCACTATGCCAAATTGTACACGTCCGGATTTTTTACATTGGCCGGCATGTGACACGCCGTAGTTACGCATGAGCGATGCCGTGTCGTTGCTGGGGCGTGAGCATTGCTAAGAGAAAGGTCACGTTCTATGATCATGACATCAGCGCCATTGGTGGTGTATATCCGTTCGCAGAAATACATTGGTGTCAACTCTTGGTCGTACAGAAGGCGCAGCTGTGTCGCATGCGGGAGCTACTGCGCGATCAAGACAAAGAGCTAAACAACCCTCTGCTTCCGGAGTCGTATACCCAACGCCTCCCACAGAATATTCCATTGGTACTTGCGGCTGCCGACTTGCAGAACTGGCTAATCACGTCGTGTGCGACTCCAAGTCGCATGCCCCCAGCATTGCTAGAGTCGCGGTCGCCACCGCCCCCAACCCCCGCTCACATTCCGACTCCAGGTTCGGTTGACTGGAGATCCTTCTAAATAAACTTAAACATCAGCTTGCAACCACCGCACCCTCTCCCATCGACGACGACGAACATTCCGTGGCCGCCGGCACACCGTATCACAGTCCCGTTTTCAAGATTGTTCTTCTGTCACGTTTGACGAACCTGGCACTTCAGGCGTGAACTGGAACTGTCGTACGTTCGGTGGTGGAGCCTTGAAGTGCTGTTTGTGGACGGGCCGCTCGGAGAATTAAAACTAGCAGCGGCAAGTGAGCCTGGTCAAGCGTTAAGCCGCCTCGTTGCTACGCCACGGAGAAGGATTGAGAACCACACTTCTTGGTCAGTAGGGGAACAGACGTCTGCGTCATGCCAGCTTCTTCGTTAGACAGACGCATTCGACAAATTACCTGCAAGTTAATCGTTGTCAAGAACTCTCTTATCCCCAGCTACCGCCAGCGCTCGCTCGCTTCCAATTTTTGCCTACGTCGCACCTTCTGGTGGCTTTTAATTTTTTTCTACATGAAGGAGCCCATTCTGTGTGCCGAATATTCTGCTCTATACAACTTGGCCTTGGACGTGCACGACAAGCCTCTGCGTCCACCGCTGCAGTCACTATAGCGTTCCCCACGGCTGAGTCCGATAACGCTATCGTGTCCCATATTTATAGTGATGAAGACTAAGAGTTTTCCATTTGTTTCGGCTAGAGGCTTGGTATTCCATTGAGTGGTTCTCTATTCTACTTCATTTGCACCTAGTAGATATTCCAGTTCGTCCACACTACACTTTATCATCCGCGCGCACGAGCACTGATGCGACCGGTCCAAATGTACTGAATAACTGGTTTTCCAGATTCGTGGGTGACGCACAGACGAGACAGCTGCAGTGGCCACGTCTCACGCAAGTTCCCTTCTCTCCAAACGTGGCCCAAATTGATTTCAGCTGTTGTAATCATATCACTATAGTGTAAAGTTGCGCATGACTTCGCCCAGCCGCTCTCCCGCTTCTGGCATCACGTTCACCTTCCTTACATGGCAAGACGCCCGTCGTTTTTTGCGTGCATGTTCCTTATACTGGAAACATCGTAAAGGCGGAAACTATTTAGCTTGTGTAACTTGGTGAATTTTACCTTAGCATGAGAGCGAGCTGGTCTTTTTGACTGTTGGTTGAACCTTACCTCGGAACACTATAGGTACTGGTTGCGGGGTTTAACGTGATTGAGCTGCACCTGTGCTCAGGCGCGCGTAAATGGACCTTCTGGTATTTTTGACGTACAGTAAAGATGTGTTAAAGGTTGTTAGGGGTATCCAAAGAGGTAAGAAAGATAACACAAGCCTATAGTTGAATCAGTGTTAAAATAGTACCGCTTTAAATACGATATAAACATACACAAAATAATGCTGAGAAGATTACAAGGCGTCCAAGGGTGAGGCCGGCTGTCGGTTTCTTCGCAGGGCATTCCCCAGCACGACCAGATGACCATCCTACTTCATATACTCCTACACCAACACATTGCACAGATACACTATTGCACTAACAGACTGCAACGGCAACAGCAGTGAGAACCAAACGGGGTGGCGCGCAACGGCCGGTGGAAAGTTATGAGAGCAAATAAAGGCTATGGTCCCTTGAATTTGTTACCCCTGTCCTAATTTGCCGAGGCTTTCTGCGCATGCCGAATCCTTGAGCAGCAACAGAAATGTCTGCTACTCTTTTTTGTAAGCATGGCGTTGTTTACCTTGTGAGGCAGAAGACACTAGGCTGATTCATTGAGATAGTACACGTTTGTACTCGCCCATTCTTTGTTTTTTCTTGAAGTATTTATCATTTATTCGCAAGCCAGCGATTATCCCCCAAGTGCACTCTGTTTTTCTCACAAGTGAGTACTGTTAAAAAATAGTGAAGGTGGTGCGAGAAACGCGCAGTTACCGGCGGCGGGAGTATTTTTTTTTCAAATTTGTGGCTTTGCAGCATGGCAAGGTGTACGCGTTCTGTCAAAACGTTATTTCAAAATAAACCTGCACAATCATGACATCAAGTTTAAAGAAAATTTTGCGTTCTGCAGTAAAAAAACATTTAAGGAATAATTGTGAAATCGGGGATATGGTCGATCGTTGCTCACTTTAACGCCCGCTGGTCCGTAACCGTGATTATAAGCGTGGTAAGTAATGTCTGTCGCATGTTTCTGTACATATCTGCAGAACATCGCTTCTCTAGAAAAAGTATAAATATACGCAAAAAAAATTAGTGCCCTTCCACAATGTTAAGACTGATGACCTTCGAAGCTGGTCGCAGTCCACGGAGTGCACGAAGGAAAACACGTTTGTTCGTAATTTGTGAGCCTACTGAGCATACTGACTAGCCAATTAGCTGAATGAAACTCGGAAGGACCCGAGCTTCAGTCTTGTGGGCAAACATGGAGCAATCTGTTTTACTCCCGCGTCGTAGGCATCTAACTGAGGAGGTTAGCAGGGACGAAGGCGACGGCACACAAGAAAGAGAAGACATGACAATCGCCGTCCGGTCTTCTTTTCCTGCCTGTCGTCTTCTTCCTGCGTTGCTAACCCCTTGATGGTGCCCCACCAGCTAGCCCACCAAGCCATCCTCGTCGGGATGTTACTATTTCTGTAACACACCAACCCAAGGAGGTTTATAAAACTTCTGGAGTGGAGGCCGCGCATAGCGGGAAACACGGGGAGGTAAGCCGAACGAACCGCTCAGCCGCCATATTTCCGTGGGCAGAAAAGGTGTGAGCCGGCAGGGACGATGAAGTGCGGTCGTGTTTTTTTTGTTGTAGGCAAAGCGCGAGGCAGACACAGGGCGAGGCAAGAGATGGGATGAGGACGAGCGCTAACTTACAGCAAAGTTCATTTCCAGAAGCAAACCAATATATACTCCGCGCCAAAACAGTGAAAAAAAACAGAATCATCTAGAGTTAACACACATGCCATCCGCTAAAATTCTATAGCCTCAGGAACTTCAACTCTTTAACACAAAGCGTGAGGGAGGGAGTGCTGACACATTCTGGCCCCACTCTACAAATCTTTTCCGCTTCACTGATCTCGCACGTGAGCCTGCTTTTGCTTTTCCCTATCACAATGCTTTTCTGAAAATCCGGCCTACAACCCTTTACAGCACACGTGCTGCAGTGCAGTGCGAGGAGGCCATCGCGATCATTCATGACATTGCTTGCGTGTTCGCGGAGCCTAACATTTAGACAGCGACCGGTCTGTCATACATACTGCTTACCACCAGAGAGAGGGATCTCGTAAACCCCATTTTCTGCGCACGAAAAGAAGGGATTTTTGTGCTTCCTGGAAAATCCTGGGTTTACTTGTGCGTCTGAAGATTTCATCTTGAATAACGTGGCCAATTTTTTGGGGGCTGAAAAGACTACTTTTACATTGGCACGTGCTCCGATCCTTCTTAGGTTGTGCGATACGCCATCAATATACGGAACCACGGCGCATTTAGGCGGGGGTAATAACGTTTTTGTGGAAGAGATTGTTTTGACATATGCTTCTTGAACAAAGCTTCCGCTACCGATATCTGTATGTGCGTGGGATAACCAGCATTCTACAGCCTCAAAGTCTGCTCGTTGAAACTATTGACGATTAGGTGGGCACGACTTATGTAGGGTATTGCGGAAGCAGAGGTTCAAAATGCCTCTTTAACAAGTTTTGAGTGAGCTTAATGCAATTAGAGAAGAGGTTTACCGCTCCTAGGCTGGTATGCCCAACAGGTGCGGTTTTGGTGAAACGTGAAAGCTATGTCTAAAAATCGTACAGTGTTGTTAGATGGCAACTCTTGGGTTAGAGAGAGAGAGGCTTAAAACGTTCTCTGATAAAATTCAGAGTGAAAAGAGCGTGTGATTCGCAAGAGCTATGCTCACAGTCAAGAAAAACCAAATAGTCATCAAAAATTTAAAAATGCGCAATACGTGCTTGTCATTGAGGTCACAAGGAACGGTTCTGTCAAGTGTGGCTAAAACAGGTCGCTTAAAATTGGAGCAATGCAGGAATCTATGCGAATTCCCTCCCTTTGGATGTAGGGCTTTTCATCTCACTGGATAAATGTTGCTCGGAAAACAACGAATCAAAGTTCTAAGAAACCTTCGGCCGACACACCAACATTGGTTTGGAAGGCAATTCACCCCAAATTGTCGATGCATCTTTCAATACAACTAAGAAGCAAGTCATGAGGGATCGAATAATACAGGTCTTTTACATCGATGGAAAATGCGTACATGCTTTGATGAAAACGCGGGGAAAAAAAATCTAGTACCTCATGTGAGTTTTTCAGAAGAAACGGATCGTATACTGTCAAAAGGCCAAGCATACTTTGTAAGAACAATGCGACGCACTTCTTCCAAGTGCCCTTTTGTGAAATGATTAGTCGAAATGGTTTCTCTGGCTTGTGGGTTTTTCTCACTGCTTTTCGCACTGTTATCGCACTGTTATCGCACTGTTTTTTCGCCTGATATTTATCTTCGAAATGACTATATTCTTATCAAATTTGAATACGGAAGAAACAGCTGCACTTGCTCGTGAATTGAAAAAGTTAGTGGACAGAACTGCAAACCCCCTTCTTTGTCTGCGGCAAGCACAGCGAGAGCATTATCCTTGAGGTAGGACGCGACGTTTTTGAGCGGTAGCCTGGAGTTGTGCTGCTTCGAACGGAGAAGAACGTCGACACCCGAGGAAACACAGCCGCCTTGCTCAGAGTCCACATCTCTCTCAGAAATTTCACGCACCAGCAACAGCCTTTCACGAGCTGACAGCATAGGCTCAACAGCAAAATTTGGTCCAAGTGGGAGTGTCTCTGTCACGTACGCTGGCAAGTTTACAGACTCAGGCTTGTGAACACCGCACTTGGCTATCTCGTCTTGCTTTAACCTTGCTTTGCTGTCAGTCCTTAGACGCGCCCATTCGCAGGCTTCTGTTGTCTGGTCAGTGAAGCGCAGATATTCGCGAAGCGTTCTTCTGCCCATGGAGACGCCCATATTGTCGAGTACTGGAGTCGATAGTCGCTGCCTAAGCAGACTTGCTTGTCGCCTGCACTCTGACCTCAGGATCTTGCACACTCTTGTGCCATGGCCGACCGATGGGAAGAACCCATCAAAGATACGCGAAACATCTTCAGGAAGTATATTGTTCCGCATGCAGAAAGTCAAGCCTCGCGCACGGCAAGTGGTCGAGGTGATCAGCGCGACGGTAACGCAAAGATTTTGAACAGAACACATAAAAGGGCCCGCTGTACTAGAAAGCTATCTGAAGAGAGTGTAAAGTTGGCTTGTTGTTGATGCATTCTTGTAGGAAAAGGGCGAGGCAGACACAGGACGAGCGCTAACTTCCAACAAAGTTTATTTCGAAAATCAAAGGAATATATACCCCGCGCCAAAACAATGAAAAAATACACAGAGATAACACACATGCCATGCGCGAACATTCTATAGCCTCAGAAAGTTCAACTCTTTATCACAAAGCGCGAGGGAGGGGGTGGTGACACATTCCAGCCCCACTCTACAAATCTTTTCCGCTCAATGATTTCGCGCGGCAGCCTGCTTTTGCTTTTCCCTATCACAAAGCTTTTCTGAAAATCCGGCTTACAACTCTTTACAACACAAGTGCTGCAGTGCAGTGCGAGCAAACCATCGCGACCATTGATGACATTGCGTGCGTGTTCACGGAGCCTGTCGTTTAAACAGCGACCGGTCTGTCCTACATACTGCTTACCACAAGAGAGAGGGATCTGTTACACCCCATGTTCTGCACACGAAATGAAGGATTTTTGTGCTTCTTGGAATATCCTCGGTTTAGGTTTGCGTCGGAGCATTTCATCTTGAATAATGTGGCCAATTTTTTCGGTGCTCAAAAGAATACTTTTACACTGGGACGTGCTCCGATCTTTGTTAGGTTGTGCGATACGCCATGAATACATAAAACCACGGCGCATTTAGGCGGGGGTAATGACGGTGGAAGAGATTGCTCTGACATATGCTTCTTGACCAAAGGTAACGCTACCGATATCTGTATGTGCGTGGGATAACCACCATTCGAGAGCCTCAAAGTCTGCTCGCTGAAACTATTGACCATTAGTTGGGGGCACGACTTATGTAGGGCATTTCGGAAGAAGAGGCTCACAATGCCTCTTTTAACAAGTTTTTAGTGAGCTGAATGGAATGGGAGAAGAGTTTACCGCTCCTGGGCTGGTACGCCCAGCAGGTGCGGTTTTGGTGAAAGGTTAAAGCTATGTATAAAAATCGTAGAGTGTCGTTAGATGGCAACTCATGGGTTAGCGAGAGAGGCTTAAAGCGTTCTCTGATAAAATTGAGTGAAAAGAGCCTGTGATTTGCAGGAGCTAGGCCTACAGTCAAGAAAAACCAAATAGTCGTCAACAAAACTAAAAATGGGCAATACGTGCTTGTCATTGAGGTCACAGAAAACGGTTCTGTCAAGTTTGGCTAAAAACAGGTCGCTGAAAATTGGAACAATGCAGGAATCTATGCAAATCCCCTGCCTTTGGAGGTAGGGCTTTCTATCCCACTCGATAAATGTTGCTCACAAATAAACGGATTAAAGTTCCAAGAAACACCCGGCCGACACACCAACATTGTTTTGGAAGGAACTGCACCTAAAATTGTCGATGCATTCTCCAATATAACTATGAAGCAAGTCATGAGGGATCGAATAATACAGGTCTTTTACATCGATAGAAAATGCGTACATGCTTTTATGAAAACGCGGGGAAACAAAAGGTATAACCTCATCTGAATTTTTCACAAGAAACGGATCGTCTACTGTCAAAAGGCCAAGCTTACTTAGTAAGAACAATGCTACGCACTTCTCCCAAGTGCCGTTTTCTGAAATGATTACTCGAAATGGTTTTCTGGCTTGTGGGTTTTTGCACTAAAGAAAACTTCTAGAAAGTCTTTCTTATAGTTAGCCATGCTGTTAACCAGTTTTGTGAGGTTAAACATTTCGCACAGTGTTTTCGCCTGATATTTTAGCTTCGAAATGACTACATTCTTATCACATTTGAATACTGAAGAAACAGCTGCACTTGTTCGTGAATTGAAAAGGTTAGTGGACAAAACTGCAAACCCCCTTCCTTGTCTGCGGCAAGCACAGCTGGGCATTATCCCTGAGGTAGGCCGCGACGTTTTTGAGCGGTAGCCTGGAGTTGTGGTGCTTCGAACGGAGAAGAACGTCGACACCCGAGGAAACACAGCCGCCTTTCTCAGAGTCCACATCCCTCTCAGAAATTTCACGCACCAGCGAGAGCCTTTGAGGAGGTAAAAGCACAGGCTGAACCAGGAAATGTGATCCAAGTGGGAGTGTCTCTGTCACGTACGCTGGCAAGTTTACAGACTCAAGCTTGTGATCACCGCACTGGCTTTTCTCGTCTTGCTTTAACCTTGCTTTGCTGTCAGTCCTCAGACGCGCCAATTCGCCGGCTTCTGCTGTCTGGTCAGTGAAGCGCAGATATTCGCGAAGCCGTCTTCTGCCCATGGAGACGTCCATATTGTCGAGTACTTTAGTCGATAGCCACTGCCTAAGCAGACTTGCTTGTCGACTGCACCCTGACCACAGGATCTTGCTCACTCTTGTGCCGAGGCCGATCGAGGGGGAGAACCATCCAAAAATACGCGAAACATCTTCAGGAAGTATATTGTTCCGCATGTAGAAAATCAAGCCTTGCGCACGGCAAGTGGCCAAGGAGATCAGGGCCACGGTCGCACAAAGATTTTGAAGAGAACACATAAAAGGGCCCGTTGTACTAGAAAGATATTTGACTAGAGTGTAAAGTAGGGCTTGTTGGTGATGCATTCTTGTAGGCAAAGCGCGAGGCAGACACAGGACGAGACAAGAGATGGGACGAGGACGAGCACTAACTTCCAACAAAGTTTATTTTGAGAAGCAAACGAATATATACCCCGTGCCAAAACAGTAAAAAAATGCACATAATTATCTACAGATAACACACATGACATCCGCGAATATTCTATAGCCTCAGCAATTTCAACTCTTTATCCCAAAGCGCGATGGAGGGCGTGCTGACACATTCCGGCCCCACTCTAAAAATCTTTTCCGCTTCAATGATTTCGCGCGTGAGCCTGCTATTGCTTTTCCCTATCACAAAGCTTTTCTGAAAATTTGGCTTACAACCCCTTACAACACATGAGCTGCAGTGCAGTGCGAGGAAGCCATCGCAATCATTCATTACATTGCGTGCGTGTTCACTGAGCCCATCATTTAGACAGCGACCGGTCTGTCCTAAATACTGCTTATCACAAGAGAGAGGGATCTGGTACACCACATTTTCTGCACACGAAACGAAGGGATTTTTGTGCTTCTTGGAACTGCCTCTGTTTACTTTTGCCAGTGTCATTGTAAAAGTAGTCTTTTCACCACAGAAAAAATTGGCCACCTTATGCAGGATGAAATCTTCAGACGCGAAAGTAAAACGAGGATATTCCAAGAAGACCAAAAATTCCTTCGCTTCGTGTGAAAAAAATGTGGTGCACCAGATCCCTCTCTCTTGTGGTAAGCAGCATGTAGGACAGACCGGTTGCTGTCTAAATGATAGGCTCCTGGAACACGCACGCAATGTCATAAATGGTCGCGATGGTTTCCTCGCGCTGCACTGCAGAACGTCTGTTGTAAAGGGTTGTCAGCCAAATTTTCAGAAAAGCTTTGTGATAGGGAAAGGCAAATTCAGGTTCACGCGCGAAATCATTGAAGCGGAAAAGATTTTTAGAGTGGGGCCGGAATGTGTCAGCACGCCCTCCCTCGCGCTTTGGGATAAAGAGTTGAAATTCCTGAGGCTATAGAGTATGCGCGCATGGCATGTGTGTTATCTGTAGATAATGCTGTGTATTTTTTCACTGTTTTGGCATGGGGTATATATTCGTTTGCTTTTCAAAATAAACTTTGTTGGAAGTTAGTGCTCGTCCTCGTCCCATCTCTTGTCTCGTCCTGTGTCTGCCTCGCGCTTTGCTTACAAAAATGCATCACCAACAAGCCCTACTTTACACTCTAGTCAAATAAATTTCTAGTACAACGGGCCCTTTTATGTGTTCTCTTCAAAATCCTTGTGCGACCGTGGCGCTGATCTTCTTGACCACGTGCTGTGCGCGAGGCTTGACTTTCTGCATGCGGAGCAATATACTTCCTAAAGATGTTTCGCGTATCTCTGGTGGGTTTCTTCCCATCGGTCGGCCACGGCACAAGAGTGGAGCAGATCCTGAGGTCAGAGTGCAGGCGACAAGCGAGGCTGCTTAGGCAGTGGCTATCAGCTAAAGTACTCGACAACATGGACGTATCCGTGGGAAGAAGACAGGTTCGCAAATATCAGCGCTTCGCTGACCAGACAACAGAAGTCATCTTGACCTTCGAATTTTCGCTTCTGAGGACTGACAGCAAAGCAATGTCAATGCAAGACGAAATAGGCAAGTGCAGTGTTCTCAAGCTTGAGTCTGTAAACTGGCCAGCGTACGGGACAGAGACGCTCCCACTTGGACCAAAGTTAACTGTTGAGCCTATGCTTTCAGCTCCTGAAAGGCTGTCGCTGGTGCGTGAAATTTCTCGGAGGGCTTCGGTATCTGAGCAAGGTGGTTTTGTTTCCGGGGTGTCGACGTTCTTCTCCGTTCAGAGCAGCAAACCTACAGGCTACCGCTCAAAAAAGTCGCGGCCTATCTCAAGGATAATGCCCTCACTGTGCTTCCCACCGACTAGGAAGGGGGGTTTGCAGTTCTGTCCACTTACCTTTCCAATTCACATTCAAGTGCAGCTGTTTCTTTCGTATTCGAATGTGATAAGAATGTAGTAATTTCGAAGCTAAAATCTGAGGAGAAAAAACTGTACGAAAAGATTAACCTCACAAAACTGGTTAGCAGCATGGCTAACTTTAAAAAAAGAATTTCTAGAAGTTTTCTTCAGTGCAAAAAGCCACAAGCCAGAGAAACCATTTCGAGTAATCATTTCAGAAAACGGCACTTGGGAGAAGTGCGTCGCATTGTTCTTACAAAGTAAGCTTGGCCTTTTGACAGTAGACGTTCCGTTTCTTGTCAAAAATTTAGATGAGGTTCTAGCTTTTGTTTCCCCGCGTTTTCATCAAAGCATGTACGCATTTCCCATCGATGTAAAGACCCTTATTATTCGACCCCTCATGACTTGCTTCTCAGTTGTATTGAAGGATTCATGGACAATTTTGGGTGCATTGCCTTCCAAAACAATGTTGGTGTGTCGGCCTGGGGTTTCTTAGAAATTTTATCAGTTTATTTGTGAGCAACCTTTATCCAGTGGGATTGAAAGCCCTACCTCCAAAAGGAGGGGATTTGCATAGGTTTCTGCATTGCTCCAATTTTAAGCGACATGTTGTTAGCCAAACTTGGTAGAACCGTTTCCTGTGACCTAAATGACTAGCACGTCTTGCGCAGTTTAGATATGTAGACGACTATTTGGTTTTTCTTGACTGTGAGCGTAGCTCCGCCGAATCACACGCTCTTTTCACTCTCCATTTTATCGGAGAATGTTTTAATCCTCTCTCTCTCTAACTCAGGAGTTGCCATCTAACAATACTGAACGATGTTTCGACATAGCTTTCATCTTTCACCAAACTGCACCTGCTGGGCGTACCAGCCTAGGAGCGGCAAATCTCTTCTCCCATTCGATTGAGCTCACTCAAAACTTGTTATAAGAGGCATTGTGAGCCTCTGCTTCCGCAATGCCCTACATAAGTTGTGCCCCCACCTAATTGTCTATAGTTTCAACCAGCAGTTTTTGAGGCTCTCGAATGCTGTTTATCCCTCGCTCATATAGATTTTGGTAGCGGAAGATTTAGTCAAGAAGCATATGTCAAAACAATCTCTTCCACAAAAAACGCCATTACCCCCGCCTAAATGCGCCGTGGTTTCGTATATTCATGGGGTATCGCACCACCTAAAAAAGATCGGGGCACGTGCCTGTGTAAAAGTAGTCTTTTCAGCCATGAAAAAATTGGCCACCTTATTCAAGATGAAATCGAGGACTGTGAGTAGCAGAGAAGCCCAGAAGCCGTGGGGTAGCCTTCCCCGGTCCCCCACTCCCGAAAACCTCATTACTACCGAACGGGCAAAAGCTCTTGGAAAGCGTGTGAAGCGGAAAGCACGATACGAGAGTTGGAGCACCTTTCTAAGATCAGTCTAAAACTGAAACAAGAGACACACTACATTCTCTTTAGTTTTCACTGGAGGGGACACACTAAAAGACCTGGGAAATGCCCTTGCACGACAGCTCCAACACATGTGCTCTTCAGACAAATGAAGTATCCCGAGATTGAACCAAATGAAATATTCCCAGAAAACAAATAACGAACCCATTCTCTCCGCAAACAGGGGAGTACGCGACACTTACTTCAGGGAAAAGAAACATGACTCCTATGCAAATAATCTAAATGAAGAACTTTTAAATAATCAGAACGTGAACTTTGACTTTCGCTGACCTTTAATGGAATGCATTTCGGAGCAAATCACAAGCGGCCCGGGCTGCAGATTACGGCGAACTGGCTGACGCGTCTTTTCTTGGGTGCACCTGCGCAGTAGCATGACGCTGCGCACCGAGTGCGCACCAGGTGTGCTGGAGAGCTACAGCTACCGGCGAGAAAGGGGACAGGGAGGATAATTTAAAGGAGCATGGTTTGGCGAGACGACACGACGGCTCAAGCCATTGTGGCTTGATCTAGTTGGTAACTCGTGCGCCCGCCCGTGCCAGCTGCGGGGGAGAAGTATACAGGTGCGGACCACGAGGAAGGAGGGGGGGGGGGCAGTGATGCGAAGGTAATCGAAGGCGGAAGTCTGGCTATAGAAGCTCACTTGAAAAAAATTGTCTCCATAATGACGAGTCAGACGCATTCTCCAACTCACCATTATCAATTTATGAGCTTAGGGATTCTCCGGGGACATGTAAGCCTTCAGGTCTAGACGCATGCAGCCTTAACTTCACTGTGATAGAACACTTACAGGCAGACACCCTTCAGACACTGCTAATCTCTACCAAAATGTGGCTGCCGCGCACATTCGAACGTCATCGAGGGAGGCCAGTATAGTTGTTTTCTCAAGGACGGGAAGGGTCCATCTTCTGCCGCGAGTTAGCGTCCCGTTACACAGATAAGCTGTCAGTTTGAGGTTATCGAGAAAATGATGAATAAAAGTTTTACAAACGTTTTTGGAGCCTAATGGTCTCCTTGAGGGATCCCAGGTAGGGTTAACGGAGTAGCAATACTCAAATGTTTAAGTTGTGGCCCTGAATCATATATTGAAGATGCTTTCGTCTATGCCAAGTTTTGCCTAGCGGTGTTTTCTGACCTTGAGCAGGTTTATGACACCGCTTGGCATTAACGCGCCCTCTGCGACCTGAAATCATTCGCATTGTTGGGCATCATGTTGAAACAACCTTGTAGTCCACATTTAAAAGTGAACAATTCGCGTCAGACTTGGTTTATCACTCCCAAGGCTTCACGTGCAAGAACATCGCGCGCCGCAAGAGAGAGCTTTAAGCTGCACATTTATGTTAGTTGTTAAGATGGAAAGGCAGGGACGGCGTTCCCACCAACGATTTCTCATTCTGCTTGAGTAACGTGGCGTCCCCCTGTAACATGTCCACATGCGAATGTCGCGTTCAGCTTGGGGTCCGACGATCTCGCTGGCTGGGCAGACAAAAATGGTTTACAATAATTAAGAAAACTACCCGACTTGAATTTTCCGAGAGGCGCAAAAAGCACGTACAAGTGAAGGAAGCTCACTATAACGCGTAATACTTGAAAGCAGCGAAGCCGCACGAAGCCGTGACGACCATCAGGCAGATTTAAGTTCACGATTGCTGCTCAATTTGCTTCTTCTGCGCAGCCACAACGACCTTTGCTTCATCATTGTTGCTATAAGTGTGAGCTTCGTTGTGTGAGCTTCGAAGACACGTCATAAGTGTGAGCTTCGAAGACACGTCATAGCGTACGCTATGACGTGTCTTCCTCCTTCCGAGCACGTGTTGCGACAATTACGGCGAAGGCTGGAATTTTTTTCGGCAATATTGGCCAATCTCCTGAGTTCGTATGCTTGGCTTGAGAACATGCGACAGGGACGCGGGCGGTCTCCGCGAGGCACGCACACATGAGCGCTCCGCATTTTCTTGCTTTTTTTAAAGTGCGGGGTGGTATACCGCAATCTTGTGCAATCTCCTTAAATGGGTATGCTCGACTTGACAAACGTGAGCAATGGTCGCTGGGAGGTATCCCGAGGCACGCACACACGAGCGCTCGGCATTTTCTTCGTTTTGTTAACGGCCCGGAGGTCACCGCGATGCCCGCACTCACGTGCGTGCGCTCGTCAATTGGTTGTCATTTTTAACTGTGGACTCAAAAAATTACGATTTGCTAAACAGGTTCGCTGTTGTGAGCCCCCGTTTTTCAAGTGAAGCGTGTAGTGGCTGACTTGCAGTCTAGATGGCGTTTACCTAAAACCCCTTTCTTCGCTATTCTTAACCCGCTGGTGTTGCTTTTCGTTCGCAGCTGGATTGAGCGCACACCAGTAAGTACCCCACGAAATCGGGACAGAATGGCTTGGGCTGTCGGGGTCGTCGTGCAAAACCCTACTGCTTGAAATTCTCCGTTCTTTGTCGCTTCACCCAATACTAATGCACTTCGTAGCGGAGCACCTGTGGTATGCGCGGCGTATCGCTCCACATCAGAGGTGCGCTATGGAGAAGGCTGGGCGGCCAGTTCACGTCGGCTGCAGCTTGAGAGGGGCGTGCTTGTTATGCTCAACCTGCAGCTCGGGCAAAGCTCAGCGAAAAAACAAGCCTTACGATGATGTTGGCAAATGGTGGTGCGCTTTCATTTGAGTGATTTTGCGTTTTTATTTCACAGAAGGTACTCGTTTCTGTTTCCACCGAGGACAACCTTGGCGTGCACCCGTGTTTCCAGGAGGGAAAAGGTGGTTAATTTTTTTACGTGTCACTGCTTGACAAAAAGAAAAGCACATTCAGTGCTCTGATTTAAAAATTAAAAATATTGCCTTACGCCCATGAATACTCTGAATGTCATGTCTCGCCATACATTGTATGAAGACAAAAACTGGAGCTCCGTGTTTTGACCCGCTGGCGTGTGTTGCGTTTGGACAACCCGAATGTAGCTTAGAGGTAATCAACCAAAATGGCAAGAAAATGGCTCGTTCCAGAACTGCGATGGTAGCTTTTTCTAGTTAGCCCCTTCTTGCGTACTAGCCCGGTTCACAGACTCTATGTTGAATGTGACAAGTGGTTCGTAGGTATGTTGATGTTTTATAGTTTTTCCAAATTGCATCAGAAACAGAGTATCCTTTTAAATATGCCGTTTAGGATATATAACATGCAGGTATTTTAGTGGGTTCGTCCAGTGTTGCTACTTTCTTACACAGAGAGAAAGAGAATGTGTTGTGTCTGAACATCGTATCCCTTCTTTTTAGACACCTTGAAGCCATTTTTTACCGACCTTTAGATCAACGGTTGTTCAGACCTGTGTCGTGCGACCTTACTTTTAGCGTAACTACGAAAAACGAAGCGCGAAAACTTTCCAGTCTCCCGCAAATTTTATCTGTGAAGAAGAAATACAAGCCAACAAAATTTTATGGCGATGCATCATGAACTGTCTGTACCTTGTCTACGCTTCGCACCAACCCGAGTTTTGTGTCTGAATGACCATCAACTTCAAAGGAAGCATTTTCTGCTTCTGAAAGATTTCGTCTTTTATGTGCGTTTTCTCAGTCCTTCAATGACTTGAGCCCTGAGTGCCAAATGCTTGACCTGTCTGTTCATTCTACGGATGGGAGCAAGAATGTCGTAATACTTGCTAGACAATATCTCTATGAACTGGTCGATGCTTCTACGGTTTGTCAAAGCGTCAAGAGGCCTTAAAGTTTTTCATTGACGGTTGGCATTAGGTAATCTGTACTGACATCTTAGTTCTTTAATTTTTCAGCATGACCTGCAGTTTCCTTCACTCCTTCGCATGTTTGCACTGCCACGATTTTTCCCTACTTCCTTTTAGACTTAGCTGATTTGCGCTACGGCAGGACATTTCCCAAAATATTAGTTATGTTGCATCCCACGCACAGGAAACCTTGGCCATCCTTACACTGGTCCTCAGAGCAGGGACACATTTCAACCTTTAATTTTTTAACGTACTTAAGTTCTTCTTGGTTTGCTCCTCTAGGCACCAGCTTTACAAATATTTTGTGTCAGTTAAGCTGTCGGGCTTCTATCTAGGAAAATGAAGACCATTAGGAATTTCTCAATCTATAACGTTCTTCTGCGCCCTTCCCTGTCAACGCACCCAAAGAGAATAACAGAACCATTTGACTAATGTATGTTTACGTTTACCTCGTGCTTAGTAGTGATGACCATTGGATTTTTATGGGGCAAGATTTTGGTTGTCGTGTTTTAGCATGTTGGCTGCTTTCAAATAAGTACACAAGATCCGATTGACGCGAGTAGGCCTTCAATAGTGTGACCCTGGGCACCTGCAGGTTCAGATCACAAGCGATCACAGCGCGCTCTGGATAACCCAAACCAATAAAAATGGCTGAGGTTTACTCTGCTAAACCTAGTTATCACGAGCTAAAGCAAACCCTATGCTCAAAGGGTTTCGCAAATGTTTTCCTTTGCTTGGGATTTCGCGCCCTGCCGTGAAGCGCTATATATCTGCCGTGATGGCGGGATTTATACTTGTGCTTGCGCAGAACTGAGATTTTTCGTTGCATCTACTGCGATACCTAAGGTCCAAGCGCCGGCGAAGTAGGCGTTAAGCTTTCGCCTAGTCCCGCAGTTTGCCTGTGCTAAGCCGCACGCACAGAGGGCGTAGCCAGTGGTGAGGGTCGACCAGATGTGCAGCAGCATTTCACCCTCGCCTAGTCACGTGGTACCGCAGCGGCAAACTCTGAGGCAACAATAAAACAAAAAAGAAAGGCGCTTGTTGCGTGGCAGCGGCAGAAAGTAACTTGCATCGCGATGAATTACCTTAAAAATGCAGCGTAGATGGCTTTTGCTCTAAAATTATCGGCCATTTCACTCTTTGAAGTTAGTTCACTGGGGAATCTGTACTGCGAATACGACGGAGGAACACTATGTATACCAATACATTAACAGCCCATTTTAGGCAATTTTCTGTCAGCGCAGTGTCGCAGCCGTCTTGACGCTGGCATTTGCGCTTGACGTCGCAAGAGCACTCGTAGTCCTGCGCAATGGAATCAATCGACTGTGACGATCAACCATACGCTGAGTGCTGTGGCGCCGTTCCGTATCCCCGGACCCGAGGTTGGCTCGGGCGTACTCCCCTCCTCTGAGCACCTTTACTTGCTGAGCTCTTCCTCGTACCAACGCAGCGAGTGTGCCCTCTTTTCCTACGTGGCTCGCTAACTAAGTAAAAAACACCGGGCCACAGCCCGTTCTGCCACGAAGGACCCCGCTGTACCTGTTCCCTCTGTGGCTTCGAGACCTTGCACCCAGTTTCTCTGCGGGCGTGCTATGCGCTTTCGAGGTTTTGCACCTCGAAACAGTGGGCTGTTTGCCCCAGCCATGCAGAGCTTCGCTGTAATAACGGTTCCTGCAGTTCCTGTGCTGAAAATTACAAGTTTTAACAGAAGGGATAATCAGGAGAAATATCTAATAAGCGAATTGTGAATGGTTTATTTAAAATTACTGCCTAGTCAGAAACCGCTCCAAATGCGGTATAGCCAAAGAGATTGAAACGATAATTTTTTGGTAGCACTCGCTAAACCAGCAGATGAGTTCGCGCAGCTATCGATGACTTTCCTAAACGCTGATCGTTAATTCAGGGAATTCTTTTGTGTAAAAGTTGGGTGTATTTATTAAAGACATATAATACCCCATAGAAGTTTGTGGATGTTTATGTACACATTAAATTGGTCGTTTATTAAGCGCCTACAGTTACATTGCCTAACGCTTTCTACTACAGAATTGGTTAAATATATATTGATCTGGTGAGATATTGACATATATTCAACTGGCATAAAGCAGTTTAGTGTACTTCACTCAGACTAAATGACACTTTGTGACACGTACAGGCCGACGTGAGTGGTGGATTTTAACCGTAGCCAACTCTGACGTGCTATGGCCTTTACGGCTACAATATAGGCTCAAATTTCGCGGCGTCGAAGTCTTCTTCCGAGTTACCCCGAGTTGACATGGCGGACATGTCACGACACCCATGACGACGTGTTTAAAGTTGTGGCATCGAAGCCCGCCCACTACTTCTTTGCCGTGCGAGAGGCAGAGGCGAAGGACCGTGGCCCTGTGTCTGCGTCCATTGCCTAGAGGGTTTGGGGGGTAAAGATGTGGATTTGTGTGAGACGGGCACATTCCGATGGTTTTATGTTCAAATGTAACGCCTCCGGGTGCCACAGGTGTGACTACAGGCGTTTGTGCTGCTATACCAGCACCTATGGTGCTCGGGACAGAAAAAGTCATTCACACTATCCACGGTAGTCGCGGCTCCCATAGGTTTCTGGAAAAGTGTAGTGCAGTTGCCTGTCCCGTGATCATGATCTCAGCAATTTTCCCGAGCCTGTTGCCGTAACTTGTGTTCCTACCGTACCTACAACAGTGACAGCTCCAGGCGTTGTGTTTGAGATGCATGCTATGGACCGAGAACGGGGAAACCTGCCTCAGCAGATTTTTGCAAAACATGCTACTAAATGTCTGGATTACTTGTTTTCTGGGTTTTTACATGCCCTTTAAAAATAATGCACCAAACAGCTATTGGCGTTTGCTGGCCCATGCCATAAAGCAGTTGTTATTAGCTGTCTTCTTGAAGTTCTATTTCTGAAAGGATACCTCGGCAGTGTTTGAGGCATTTATGTGATGTCACAGCGATTTTAAGTTTGATATTCTTAGTTTACTCAGGTAATTCGCAATTGTTTTTGTGTAATTTACTTCGATCAGAATCTACCCGGTTGTTAGCATGTTTGCGCTGTGGCTTTTTCAGACCAAACGTCTGATTTAATTTTTTATTGGGAACATAGATTTGCCGAAATTGAGAGCTGCCTACTGGCTTGATTTCATGATGACAAAATTTGCTCAGCTTCCCCTAGTGTTCCAAGGGTGGAGAAACAGCAGCGCTAGCGGCTTCTGCCTCTTCGTCGGAAACGCGGCTGTGTCACTTCACATAGTTTTCGAAGTTGCCGTTCGAAGCTCTTCATGCATACCCGAATCGTTTTGCTGCAGGCTTTCACATAACTCCCAAAGTACACCGTGTGACGGCTATCTGGAACCCGCAGCAACAAGCTTCGCGAACTCTGCGCCTGTAGCTCGAACTCGGTGTCTGTAGCGCCGACTCGATGTCTGTGCTTCGCACTTCACGCACGAAAGCGCACGAACTGGCAATTAGAAGAGCACGCGATAGATCACGTCACAAATCCTGGACATAAGGTTCTCGATGGTCAATCTGGCCGACGCCGGGCGCTCCTCACACGGCGGACGCTCACGTGCGCTCGGTATTTTTTGGGGTATTTTTATGCGAACATAAAAAGACCAAATTCGAGCTTAAAAACTTCTGTTGTTCAAACGTGCACAGTTTTCAAGGTTCATTACTTCACGCTTTTCAAGCGTGCATGAGAATTGCACCAGTGCGGCCCGTTATTAGAGCAGTACCTTGTTCGGAGGCGAATCAGGAGCGTATACGCTCCAACAGGTGCAGCAGGTGTTTGCAATGATTGCACTCACGCTCCACAAGGTCCCTACCCGCATTCAGACACCGGGCTCATTGGCGTGGTCTTCTCGAAAACGCCTACAGGCAGAGTAAAAGATTTTTTCCTCTTCTTGTTTAAACTCCGCGTTACGGTTGCCCGCGACTTAAGCATATATGCCAAGAGTGCGCAGTTTCGCCACTCACAGTAACCAAGGTTTCTCAGGATGTATGGTGTGCGGTCACACTTGTAAAATGTCTTGTTTGTGTTGACTGGCACTGTGTTAAATGCACATAATGTCAAAACAGCGCACAGTAAACTGTCCCAGCAGATGCAGGAAGGATGCTCTTGCTTAGTATACGCGGTCATTGACTCACTGAATTGAAATTAACGAGCCCAACTTGCTGTAGGTCTATAATATCATAAAACTAAACATGATGTCAATGTCCTAGAAGTAAAGCAACAGAGAAAGTCACAAGCTTTGATTTCATTTTGGCTCCTATAAACGCCTAAACAAAACAATTGCCTATTTTATGCCAGTCAAGCCAAATGACACACGAAACGAATAGTTCACTTTTATATTCCTTCGGAATGAAAACGCTGTTTAGCAATGCTGAATCCATTTCTACCTCAGTACACATTGAGGTTTTTTCCTCTGTGTTTACCTTTTTGTTTGTCCCAAAGTTTGTTGAAAAGCACATTCATGTCAACGTCGTAATTGAACTTTCGAGTAAAAGTCAAAACAAAGGTCCCACATTAAACATGGAGACAGACCGAAGTAGAAAAAAAGAGAATTCAATAATGGCAGCCGTAAATTGGCCAATCAAACTATCACTGTTTTTAAATAACTAACCGTTCAAGTGTGAAGTGTATAGCATTATTATGTCTTCCTCTAGAACGTGCTATTGTGAACAATAGATATGGCTCAAACACACCTTGGAGTTTCAAGTGAGCATTTTAATCGAAAAGCAGTGGAAATGCTTGAAGGGATTTCTATTGAACGTTGCAATATTATTTGTTTCATTATTCTCAACAGTCTAATTACGCCCACTGTAAGGCGAAGACACCTTTCATGCACTTTTAGCTGCTCCAGAAGAGTGCGGCCCGAGTTCTTTCCACGCTACATCTTAAAGCCAACTTTGCGGCCTCTCACTGATGTCTGTAATCCACCCAAAACGTACTGCGGACAAGCCCACTTTCTGTGACAATAATGATGGGTGTGGCTGAAATGAAGGAAAATTAGAACGATTTTTTACTTGGTGGTATTTAAACCTGGGTCCTCGCGTTGTAGAGCCAACATCCATTCCATTGCGTGGATCCAGCATTATCAAGATTGTTTGGATATAGAAAGGTGTTCATAGATGTGAAAAAGAAGGCAGAAAATTCACCTGTGCGTCTTACAACTGTGATAGGGGAACGCTGCAGAAAGCCATGGATTGCCCGTATCACTAATCACCATAGATCCCAATCGCAGTGTGGTAAACCGTCCCGATATGGAATTCCTTATGTGTATTTTAACGTGCTGCGATGTAGGTTCGCTCGTGTATGGGGTGGTTCGTTTGGGCTTGAACCTGATTTTGTAAATGTTCGCGTTCCCCCATAGTTGTCGTTTTGACAGACGGTTACTTGATTATTTTTTTCCTATTGCGCCCTGTCTTGTATTCCGCCTGCCCCTTATCCTAGTTTGTCTCTCTGTAAACAATATTTTACCCTTGCCGTCGACTGGTTATCATGTCTGGGGAATGCTTGTCCAGCTCACTTCTATTTCATTCTCCCGCTTCAACAATGATCTCCTCTTGCATTGTTTCAGGGATCGCACTGCTCGATATGAATGAACGTTACTCCTCTCATTATTCCTCATATGGGTCCTTAGGTCAACCAGAACATTCTGTTTACGTGTGTGTGAGGGTGCCCAGTTTATGTTTATATGCCATCACCGGCATCAACCATAGATTGTATATCATTCATTGCAGTGTTTGAGGTACAACAGCCTCACTAAGGCAGCTGTATTCGTCAACTGTTGCAGCATTTTGTTGCCTGCGATGAAGACGGTGTGTACTCCATGTGTATTTAAAATTACTTCGATTCGTTCTTACATATTCAACAGCCACGACAAGCCTTGATTGACAACAGGTCGTAAAAGAATTTTGCAGGTGTCCTCCACGCTTCCTCTACAAAACTATTTCATCTGCGAAGCTTCCGTCGCTCCAATACTTCCACGCGGCTCAAATACTTCCATATATTTGTCATGCCGAGTCTTTTTTTAAATACGGCTGTCCGGCAACTATTAAAATTTTTTTTTCGAGATAGTCTTACCCCCCTTACGACAAGTTGAATAAAAGAAGCCAACCGCAACCTTCAAATCAACCCATGCCTGCACGGCACCCTCCTCCACGCCATTCACCATACGTTCCACTCCGCCACCTGCAAGTACTGTCCAAAACCCTACACATGGCCTGGATGTGCCCCTCCACACTATTCCTCCGCAACATCTCTTCCCCCAAACATGAGCTGTGGGAAGGCATGCTAGCCAGCCCGGACCCCCCACGAACAGCTTTGGCTGGTTGCAAGGGCCCGCCTGGCACCGACCGCCCAGGGGCTTCAGGACTGAGAAGATCCCCTCCTGCTTCCCCCCTTCTATTGCCACGACTTGAAAATTACCTTGATAAGAGTGGTCTCTTGGGTGAGTTGGTCATTTATCGTGTAAGTAAGTGCGAAATGAACAAGGATAAACGAAGTGGATGGGACACGTCGCTATCAACTAGTTTATTTTCGCTGTGATGTCTGATTTTATACGGAAAGATACACAGCGAATGAAAGAAAGAAGGAAAGCGGGAGGAGCACAAGCAAATGCAAAAATAAAAAGGTAGGGATGACAGTTCGAACGCCAGTGTTACGAAGGTACTTTTGCAAGGTAAAATCTAATGACTGGATAAGAATCGCACTTCTTTCTTTTTCAATGGTTTAGAAGCTGTGCTAATGCATTTGTTTTTCAAAGAAACTATCTGGTAGGCCTCGATGAGTTCTCTACTTAGCTGATCCTCGTGTCGGGCCAGTCTTATCAATATGTGACCTACACTCACAATCTCTGTAGTCTCTGCAGTGTATGCCGAGATGTCCTTTAATCGTCTTACCTACATTGTTCCTATGCTCTATAAGCGGATCATTTAAGCAACGATCTGACTGTCCGACGTACTGCCTGCCACACAATAAAGGATTTGGAATAAACTGTGCATTCTGAACAATTCACGAACCGATCGCAATGCTGCGTAGCGCACTTGTTTTTCTTTTTTTTTCTTTTCATTGACCCTGTCCATTAGTTTCGACAATTTGTTGGGAGCAGAGAAAACAACATTAACGTTAACGTGTTTTCCTATTTTCTTGAAGTTGTGCGAAATACCCTGTAGGTACGGCACGACAGCGCTCTTCAACTTTCTCTTTCTTTTCCCTGGGTTTCTCTTCCTGTATAAAAACCGGACATCACAATGAAAATAAACGAGTTGATAGCGCCGTGTCCCGTCCACTTCTTTTGTCCGTGTTCCTTTCGCACTTACTTACACGTTCAAAATTAAGATGCAAATAAAGTTTATTCCTCATCCCTCTACTTGCGATATTGTGTCTCCCTGTGTTCTTTCTTTACGAACACAAATCGTTCCGCCCTGTTTGAAAGTTTTTTTTGTAAATATAAACTGTGCAAAGAATTACATACGTAGGAAAAGGTCCCAAAGAGAAAACTGTCGCAAAACCTGCTGTAACAGTGTTTGGTCGTACTTGAATTTACAGAGGTTTGGCAGTTGACGGTGCTTTTGCGAAAAATACAAAAGCAGGCGGAGAAATAATTTTTTGTAAGACTGTATTACACTTGCGTAGTCAAATTTCTACAGTTGCAGCAAATACCTGGTAGAAATAAAGTAAACATTCTAAGGGGCACCGGTTAAGCTGTGTTGGTCATTGACGCAATCTACAAAGTTCTGTGCTTCGAGAATAAAAACAAAATAGATTGTAAAAACAACACGTAACGGAGCCTGATGCATCATATACCACCTACATCATCAAAAAGAAAGCAATTAAGTTATGAAGATTAGGAACCCAGGGTATTTAATTTCAATAGGTATTTTAAACAGAACGGTATACCTAAAACTTAAACTTTTTTTTGCCATATTTAGACTGTGCTTTCAGAGGAATGAGGATCCATTCATAATTTCCTGGAAGATAGAGTACTGAGTTTAGCATCACGAATTTTGTCAGTAGCGATTATACAGGAGCGAAGGCAGATAGCGGAGTAGCCCTAATTTAGTAGCGATACGCGTCTAAGTGAAAAGATTTTGACAAGGTTGCAACTGAGAATATGCAAGATCCGTGTATGTGCCAAAGCTTATTAGACGAACAGTTCGGTTTTTTAGTGTTGAATTCTGGATACATGCGATTGGTACGTACCTCCCTATAATGAAACGCAATAATAAACAAGGGTACCAAAAAATGCATAAAAGCAACCAAGTATGTGAGCTACAGAATTAAAGCGATAACACAAATACTAAAACTCATTTTCGAGTAATATTATGAATGAAAAATGTTTTAAATTGTGGTTAAAAAATAGCACATGCTGATGCGGCGAAGTTATGGGTGCCAAGAATCACTGAAGGAGATGAACGAAATTGCTTTTAATGTGAGTGAAAAAAATGCAGGGGGATTTTAGTTGGGTGCACATGAAGGTACTTTTTTACACCACAGCAAAATATTTTACGTCGCCGTTGAGCCGTTACATTGCTTTTATTTAAATGGGTACTGGAACCAATTTTCGCCGTTAATATTATTGCCCAGTTCCCTTCCTTTATTCAAAAGAATACTCTGGCTAAAATAAGAGCGGCCTGTGACGCAAAGAAGATACATTATTGGATCTCATTTATCGCGCCTACAGAACAGCACCCGGAACGGACATAAGTGTGACATCATCCCGCGGTAGCCAGGAGAAGTGACGCGGACAGCGCACGTCAAAAACTTGTGACGGCAATTCCCGTGCCCGGCCCCGCGAACAGAGACTAGGCGCCTGCGCTTTCACAAACGGGTGCACGTAATCAGAGCTACAGGCATAACCGCAGCCCAGAAAGGCACTGTTCGCAAATATAAAGTTTCACACTTGACAAAGAAAGCGATAATATAGCCCCGAATCGCAATAAAAGTCGCCATAATATAGCCCGGAATCGCAATAAAAGTCGTCATCAGGACTTGTGCGGTCATTGAATTTCCGCCGCAATGCTAGGCCTAGCACCTTGAGGCAGCTCAACCGTTCAGCCCCGGCGGCGGCGCCATCAAAACAACGCCCTCACCGACCTCCACAATGTGTTGACATCCGCACAAAGTCGTGAGGTCATGCCGGGATTCTGTTATATGCGCCTTTCTGGCTTAAAGCGCGGAAAATTGAAACAAACGATTATCGGGCAGTTCAATGTAATTAATTATCGCGCGCTGAAGTATTTAATGTGCTGCGTCGGGTTTGCCATACCATTAGGCATCCATAAAAGCAGTAAAAATGGAACATAAAATTTTCGCGTCAGTAGTCCCTTAATGTTCGTCCCCACAAAATTGTGTGCCGTCACGTCCGCATAAAGTATGCAATTAGCATAATTAAGGCAACGCGGTAATTCAATATGGATATACTGGACATGGCAGGTAATCTCGGTGAGGCTTTAAGCGCCGAACTGCGTGTAGTGGCCTAAACAGCACAAAACCGTGACGTCACCAACTATCACATGCTGGATGTTGTATATTTTCTGTCGCAATATCACGGGGTCACAGAATGCGCAGGCCGCTCGACGCCTCACTTGATGCCACCGCCCAACCCATCTCGCCTATCAATCGCCAGCACTTCTGTACCGACCATACTGGGTGTCCCGGCTCTACCAGCACCCGTATGAGTGACCCGTTTATGGTGGTGCTGCCATTGCCCGAGGCCGCGTTATTGCATTGATAAAACTGCAGTGCCTTTAAGAAAATTGCCCATATTACCAGAGGATAATTTTTATAACCCTGGTCAGGCGCTAGCTGCCATTGTTGAGGAATATCGAAAAGCAGCATCCAACATAAAGACATTAAGGAGGAAGAGAGGCAGTTAGAATGAAGAGAAAATTAGGCGACCAGGTTAATCTAGACATAGGTGTAGAACCTTGATAACAACAATTTAATCTGTGGATCGTTCCATTGAACCCCTAGAAAGGAAAAATTCGTGGCATATTCAACCTTAGCAGGCGAAATGTCTTGGTTGTAACGGCTCGCAGAAGTAGACGAATAAACAAATAATACGCTAAGAGACAGCACGGCTATGATATGCTGGTGTTGGAAAAGTTACCTTAGCACGCATTTGGAGGTTAGCTAAACCCGCAAAAAAAAGTGCGGGCAGTTTCTTTAACTAGTAGACTGGAGGCTGAAACAAAAATTCTAAAAAGAGGATGCGAACTTAAAAAGACAACGGTTTCTATCGGCGAAGGCTTATTTATAAGTTCTGTGCTACTCCTGCTGCTGAACACCTTTTTTTTCTTTGACTGTAAACAAGAACCCCATGAAGGGGCAAATAACCCCAACAAGCCCAATTCATTGAGGCTTTTTTTTTTGTGTCCCCGACATCTGTAACATCTCTGATGTCGAGTAAACAAAGGAAGGAAACAAGAAAGAAAGAAATAAAGAAGGAAAGAAAGGAAGAAAGAAAGAAAGAGAGAAAGAAATAAGGAAAGAAAGAATAATATAAAGAAAGAAAGAAAGGAAGAAAGAAAGAAAAAAGAAAGGAAGTGTTTCTTTGCTATGTTTACTGAGCGCATTCGAATGGAAAAGGTTGGAAGCCGTCACGAACGAAGACACGAGAGCGAAGGCGATGCATCAGTAGGGCTAATTTCATTACCAATACGCACGTGAGTGAACTGACTTTTGGGCGGTTGCGAATGGGATACGTAGGATGCGTGGGTGTGTCAAAACTGATTAGACGGACTCTGACTTGGTTATGTGGGCGCTGAATTCTACATACATGCGTGTGGCAAGTGTTCCTTCTGAGTAAATGCAATAATATATGTGGCTATGAAGAAACACAAAAAGAAAACCAACCTAGTGAACGAAAAAATTGCAGCTGTACTGCAACATACCACAAATACTAAAGTACATTTTCTAGCTATTGAGTGGCATGCAGGGTAAATTCAAAAGTGATGCGCAGAGTAATGAAAAAAAAAACGCAGATTCTACTGGAGTAACGCATTACATAAAAAGAATAACTAGGGGAATAGAATAAAATTGCTTGTTGCGTTTGTAAAAGATCATCAAGGTGCTTCTATTTGGCTTCTCTAAAGCGTTTTGGCTTACTTAAGAGCGAAGTATTTCAGGTAGTTTTTTAGTTCTGGCGTTACGGTCGGCGTTTGTCCCCCCTAAATAGTGCGCCGTCATCGGCATAAATTATGCAATTAGTGTATTTAGGACAAGCAGGTAAATTATTCATATATACTGGGTACACCAGGTGTGTCAGCCTGTAGTATAAGCCATTATCCGTGCACTCTTCATCACCGCTGGAAGCGCCGAACCGCTGCAGTGGCGTGGGCAGCACAGTACCTTTACGTCACCCACTCCTGCATGCTGGATATTCCATGCTACCTTTCGCAACATCATGGGGTCACAACATCACGGGGTCACAACGTGCGCCGGCCGCCTGGAGCATAACAAGGTGAATGTTTTAGTTGGTATATCATACTTGAATATTCAAAGCGCAACTGACACGAGGACGAAGAAAGACTGGACAATGCGCAAACTTGCAACTAACTTTATTAGGAAAAAACGCGTTTTTATATACACCAAGTAATCACATCACCTTATTATTATGTAAATATTTGGTTATATAAAACGCGTTTGTTCCTAATAAAGTTAGTTGCAAGTTTGCGCATTGTCCCGTCACTTTCTTCGTCCTCGTGTCCGTTGCGCTTTGAATATTCAAGCCTGGAGCACCCCCTGTGCCACCGCCAGACGCATACAACTTTAAATCGCCAACCCTCTTGTACCGAGCCTGCTGAGCGCCCAAACCCTACCAGAACTGGGCCTGACCCGTTTGTTCGATTAGCCCATTTGAGAAAATGTGAGGATAAATAGTGCCATTAAACTGGCCCGTTTTTCATTGTGCTGTAATTGCACATGGCTGTGTTGCTCTTTATCTAAAACTACAGTGTCTCGAGGAAAAGTGATGATATTAGCAGAGGAAATTAAATATAACAATGGGCCGGGGTTGCTAGTTGCCATTTTTAAGTAACTTCAAAAAGCACCGGCCGACATTAAAGACATTAGGAAGAGTGTCAGACAGCATGAAAAGAAAATGAGATGGCGTGGTTACACTAGAACGAAGAGTAGAATACAGGCAAACTAAAATTGATTCTCTGAGTCGGCTCGCTGAATCTGTTGAAAATATTGATGGGATAGACAACCGTAGCAGGCGAAATGTTTTGATCGTAAAGGCTCGCAAAAGTAGAGGAATAAACAAGTGATGCGCCAAGGGATACCCTGAACACGACTAATATTACAAAATACCCTCGAGGTAGAAATGGGTCCCGTAGAACACATGCACCGGATACCTCAAGCCGCAGCAAGAGAAAATGTTGGCAATTTTTTAAGCTGCTCGATTGGAGACAGAAAACCGAAACTCTGAAAAAATACACGAACATAAAGCAAGATTTTTTCTGGGGGCGAATACTTCCCACAAAAGGCAAAATAAACAAGAAAGAACCTGTGTGGACACTGCGAAGGCAAGCCGTGAAAAAAAACAGGTTCCCTTTTAATTTAATGAACTGTACATGAACCGCACGCGTTTGTTTGCACTGACAATTGGACGACGAGTCAGTTATTACTTTTATTACGCCTGCGCTCGTGTTTGGCAATGGTTTCAGATACGAAAGGAAGTTGTGAACGTTCGGGCCCGCCTTTACTTGGCGGATAGCCGTGAGCTCGTTAGTCAGCTCTTCATGGACCGTGCGGGCTACATGGTCGTTGTGTGTTCATTGTATCTGGATGGTGATATTGTTCACGAAGTCTTGAAGGGTCATGTCAACTGCATTCGTCATGGCAATGGTAGCGTCTGAGCCTCCATTTCGCTACGTGTCTATAGTTCGGGTGCCTATAAACGATCCTAGAGTCTGTCTTCGGCAGCGGTGGTGACCTATGGCCCATAGGTTTCTTCGTCCTTGTTGGTAGCTCCTTCTTGCTGTTGTTCCTGGACAGAGTGCTCTCCTCTAGAAATTTTTTGATGGCGGCCGCAGTAGTGGTCAGTTTCTCGTGCTCTTTTTTTCGTCTTGGCAGCGCTTCTTCTGTTAAGCTCTTTTCGTCACAGTAAATGATAGATTGTTCTTTAGTTATCTGTGTCGTAGCTCACGTGGATTCCCGCTTCAGACTATAACCTCCACGGTTTCTTCTCGCATCTGCTCCTCTTCTCTGCTGGTGTGCGTCAGGGGAACTTGGGTGGTGTTATCGAATTTCAACCGCCGACTTCTGAGTTTCTTCTTTAATCTTGTGCTCTTCGTCATCGGTGATTATCGCCTCCGCTGAACACAGCCTAGTAAAATAAACGAGTTGGCGATACACAGGTAGACATGTGCGCCTCATGCAACTCGCAGTACCTGGCGGCTATGTTTCTAAGCAGGCCTAGCGACTTTCGTCACCTGCTGTTTGCTTGAAGCCGTGATTCTTCTTAGTAGGTTCTAAGTACTAACCCGAGCCTGGTATTCACGTATTTTGCTATATTTGGTGGTTGCCGGTGATGCCGTTTGATCAGCCGTTAGATGTGAATAACCCAGAAAATTGCATAGGAAAAGAAGAGTCTATGCGTAAGTGGTACTTCTCTCCACAGTACGAAGATGAAGATCACCGAAGAGCGGTAAAAACGGAGGTTCTCTGACCTATGTGACAGAGTGCACTCGCCGGTATTTAATAAAAAACTGCATTTTTCAGTCACGCACGTGGCGTTCATTAAAACAAAACAAAAAATGGAAACACAATCATCGGGCTGTTTTCGCAATCAATTTCCAGATAATGTAGCAGCGGTTTACCATTTAAGTATGCGGATTATCCGTTGTGCAACGCTATGGAGGGCAAGCTGATGCAGCTGTAGGCATATCGTACTATATGGTGTGCATCGAATATTTTTGTAGTTGTTTTATTCCTTTGTTTCGGACAACACCATGGCGTAAGCATAAACTGTACAAATCCGCACGCGCTACAGTGTTTTGCCCAATGACTGGTTATTTCCCTTCAGTTATCGCTAGTGCTCTGACAAACTAGTTTTATGCACCTCCCGGTTTGCCCCACGAATATGTGTGCACACCGAAGCGGCAACATAAAGAAAACATCTTTTTGCGCATCGAGCAATGGCTAGGAAAATTTTATCGAACAGGCATCTACACACCGTAGCCAAGGAAGATAATTCTTGATTCACCTTGCTGCATGAATTTTATTTACTTGAGACTCGGCCTAACTGGCAGTTACTTTGGTAATATTATAACTAATTTAAACCACAAGGCTCTTTTCGTTCAAACTAGGACATTGTGAAAGTGCTACACCTTGACCTTCGCTACAAGCACCTCTTGCCGAATTAGAGGACCATTTTTTCACATCTCATACTTTTAAAATGCCCAAAAACATTCCCTTAAACACAGAAAAAAACTTATTGAAGTAAAATAATAATCCATATTTTCCGTTATTCCGGCAATACGGCGCGGATATTTGATTAAGAAAATTCCCACATTACATCTTGTGTAATTTAGTAGCCGGAAACTACATATGCATAGCTTTTTACCCCAGGACTTTTCGAACAATCAGTAATTCAAAGCTCTCCAGATTACTGCACTTTTTACACGTTTAACTCGCTGATCACATTGCTAATCAATTCGTCGGCTTCAATACGGCACTTTGAATCTCCTACATATCTTTGGCCTCTCCCGCCGTCCAATGACGTCCCTAACTCCGAACTGGATGCCCCCTTTACCCTTGCCGAAATAGAAGGCACCGCACGGAACCTCACCCGGAATGCTACACCTGGGAAGGAGAAAATTCCGAATAAGCTTCTCTGAAATCTCGACTCTGAAGCATTAGAATCCTTTCTAGACTATATAAATAATAATTGGGTAACGGGAGAAATTCCTCCTCAGTGGAAAGTTGCCGATGTAGCATTATTAAATAAACCCGAAAAGCTGTTCACAACAAGGAACTTAAGACCCGTATCGCTTACATCCTGCGTAGGAAAATTATTTGATCATATGGTCCGAAATCGTATCTCCCCATTAATTGAAGACCATGACCATTTTCCCAACACTGTGTATGGGTTTCGCACACGCCAACCCACTCAGGACGTACTCATTCAAATGAAAGAAGACATTCTTGACCGGCTTCCCAAGAACCATAAGCGCTGCATCCTGTCTCTAGACATAAAAGGTGCTTTAGACAACATCAGTCACCACTCTATCCTTCAGGGCCTTTCATTCATTGGTCGCGGGCAGAGAGTGTACAATTACGTCGCAGGCCTCTTCGCGACACGCACCGCGACCATTGGAACTGGACAATTACGGTCTGCCCTTTTCAAGACGATCGCTCGTGTTACCCCACAGGGGTCAGTCATCTCGCCACTTTTGTTCAAAGTTGCCATGAAGGACCTCCCACGATTATTGCAAGATATTCTACACCTTTGTCACGCCATCTACGCAGATGATCTCACCTTTTGTACCCCTACCGGATTCATGGGTGAGCAACAAGAAGCCCTTCAAGCCGCTATAGACAAGGTGCAAAGATACCTTCGAGAATGAAGTCTTCAATGTGCCCCGGATAAATCGTCACTTTTGACACTTAGTGCTGGTACCCCGAAACAAAACAACTCCATCGTCCCAGACACGGACCTATTCATAAATGAGCAACCCGGCCGTCCCAACTGTGCCTCACTGGAGAATTCTTGGACTTGTTGCCCCCCTAATGGCTCTGGGCTCCACACAATCGCTCCCCTCCAGAAGACTGCCAACCAGCTGAAACACATAATTCAGCACATCGCACATCGTCGATATGGCCTCAAAAAACCTGACACGCTCAAAATAATACAAGCAGTACTTATAAGTAGAATCACATATGAAACACCGTAGTTGGCCCTTAACACGAACGAAAAAGCCAGAATAAATATAATTATTCGCCAAGCCTACAAGACTGCACTCGCGCTGCCCTCGAAGACATCGGCATCTAAATTACTACAATTAGGCGTATATAACAGTTGGGAGGAATTACAAGAAGCGCACCACACTTCTCAGATAGAGCGCCTGAACAAAACAACGACAGGGCGCGCAACTCTTCACCGATTAGGTTATACCACTCCACCAGTTAAAGATCAGAAAACAAGCATATCATTGAAGATTCGACAGTACATACGAGTGGCCCCAATACCTAGAATTATGCATCCGGAGTACAAGGCCAGAAGAATTGCCCGAGCACGAGCCATGTCCGCCAGATATGCAAACGACCTATATACCTGTTATGTGGACGCATCCCCTTATCCGCACCATCCCGACCACGTAACCTGTGTAGTGAATGAACAGCGCCAAGAAATCCCATCCTGCACTGTCAATACCACAGCGATTGATACTGCCAAAGAAGCTGCAATAGCCCACGCCATGATCACTGCCCAATACCCAATCACCATACTTACCGACTCTCAGGCAGCCTACAGAAATTACTTACAAGGTCGAATTTCTAAAACGGCACTTCGTCTTCTTTTATCGAGGCAGAGCGTTCCCGAAGTTTATATAGTTTGGGTGCCAGGAAACAAATACCTTGAGGGGATTGAGGCGGCTCACGCCGCTGCCCGCGATTACATACACCGGGCAGTTCCTCTCACGGGGCAGTACCACCTCTTTCACCTAATCCGCAACCTCTCTTACGCTACACAGATATCTTGGCGGACTACCGACAAAAACGGAAAATTTTCCCCATTCCACACCACGAACTCACAAAAGATGAAGCAACAACATTCAGACTACTTCAAACTAACACGTATCCACACCGTACCCTTCTTCATGTCATTTATTCCACAGACCATACAGCCACCTGCCACTACTACCCAGCGCTCGGTACCTTATTTCCATCAGGCATGGCAGTGCCAAAAGACACCGGACCTGCACCCAATTCCCAACCCCTTCCTACAACAGTGGACGGCGCGGTTGACCAGCAAGGACCCTACGTTCCAGCTTGACCTGGTGCAAAGGGCCCGTGCAGCCAGCCGCAGCCAGGGGATCTTGGACTAGGGATCCGCTCCACCGGGCGGATGCACTGACATCTGCACCTGCTGTTGTTAATAAAGATTTGTTTCATTCATTCATTTCTTTGGCTTGTGCCCACAGGTATGCCGCAATGCTCGTTATTAGCACACACGCTCTTTCTAGTTAGGTTTACGGACTTGCGAAAACTTCAGGGCAAACGTCCATTTCAGTAAAGCATATTGTTATGCAAGTCCGTGCATTCTGAGAACAGCGCAATAAAAAAACGGCCTGTGCTGCTGGGCAGCAACAACACCATGTTTTTAAAATGTACGCTCCTAATGTGGTTAGTTCAGGCTTTCATCTGTTATTCCACGTGCGCGTACCCTTATGAACTCTGGTATTTATATGCAGCGACGATTCCAATTATTTTAGTCCGGAGAGAGGGAGCACTTGTCTTGACGTCCTTCTTCCGCGCGGTTATGTTTATCGCGCTGTTCGTTAGAAGAAATAATATCTATTTTTCGAGCGATGACGTTCTGTACCTTGTAAACAGAACTCGTGAAGGTTACGTTATGCAAACATCTTTTGGAAAGTACTTCAACTGGGGCACCATATTCCAGATGAGTGTTCGCCTTTTATATCGTTAAAAATTGATGCAACACACCTTAAATCCCGCGGATTTTGATTACATAAAGAATTCCTCTTTAATAAGGAAAGCAGTATAATTCCAAACGGCTTGCCTTGGCTTCTAAAACCATATTTCTAGCAAAACACATCGGTTGATATATTGACACAGCGCCAAAGGTGACGCAGTTGTCTTGAAGCAAATTCAAGTTCATTGGGGCGAGCTCGTGTTCACCTAACGGCGAAGGAGCAGTCAACAATGTGACGTGCGTTGGCGAGTGTCGGTTAATCGAATGCCTAGGCTTCGGCTCCGCGGGCATTTGTTTTTGGGCGCGAGCGCTTCTCGAACCGTCGATTTCATCCGGGACACTGTAGATCAAAGAAGATTATTCTAGGCTGTTGACGTTAGTTCGAAACGCTCTCCGTATTGAAAGAGGTAACAAGTGCGGCATGAAAATAAATAATAAAACCCGGACTTCACTTGGCATACGGATAACACAGATAACACAGCCCGGAGCAGCCGGTCAGCAAAACAACATAAGCAAACCCAGTGCATGGTTCGCGGCATTGACCCCTCTAATAGTGCATCGACCCGATGCTAAAACTAAATACAGTCCGAACAAACAACAAAAAAAGTTCGTTGTCTTGCGTAGTAAGGTTTCAGGCAAACCACGTGTACGACTTCGGGCCGCGTGCGTCGCCATGATGTTCCGGAATCACCATTGGGGATCACTTCGTAGGCAAGTTGGCCACCACGTCGTAGAATCTGGTAGGGTCCGAAATACCGTCCCAGAAGCTTGCCACTGATTCTGCGTCGCCGGATGGGAGTTCAAACCAACACACGATCCCCAGGGTGGTACTCCAAGTATCGGCGTCGGAGGTTGTAGCGCCCGGCATCCAGCAGCTACTTATCCGTTGTACGAACTCTACCTAGCTGGCGGGTCCTCTTCCACACGTTGAAGGTATCCCTGGACGTCGACGTTGAGGTCGTCGTCTTCTACGTGCGGAAGCATGGCGTCGAGCATCGTAGTCGGCCATCTTCCGTAGACAAGCTCGAACGGTGTCATTTGCCTAGCTCAACAAATAGCCATATTGTACGTAAACATGGCGTACGGGAGCACTATGTCCCAAGTCTTGTGCTGAACGTCGACGTACATAGACTGCATATCCGCGATTGTCTTGTTCAAATGGTCGGTTAGTCCGTTCAGTTTGGAGGTGGTACGCCGTTGTTCTCGGGTGATGCGTGTTGCTTTACCGCAAGGTTCCCTGCATATCTCCGCAGTAAAGGCCGTACCACGGTCCGTGATTAGGACTTCGGGGGTTCCATGCCGCAACACAATCTGGTTTATGAAGAACATTGCGACTTCTTGTGCAGTCCCTCTAGAAAGAGTGGCGGTCTCTGTGTAGCGCGTCATGTTGTCAGTCGCTACGACAATCCACTTGTTCCCGGATCGTGGCGTAGGGAACGGGTACAAAGGTCTATTTCAATCAGTTGGAAGGGCCTCGATGGGACAGCGAAGGCTGCAGAAGTCCTGCGGATCTCGTCGGCGGCGTTTTTCGTTGCTGGCAGTCACGGCAGCTCCGGATGTTGTGGGACACATTCGATTGGAAGGTGTGGCGGCCAGTAATACTTCGCCTTGATTTTTCCAATAGTGCTACCGGTGGTGACATGTCCGTAAAAAACGGGTCGTCATGGCACGCTTGAAAAAAAATCGTCACGAAGGTCTGCGGCGATGACAAGCAGATAATTCGTTCTCGTCCCGGAGGGGAAAGTCTTCATCACGAGGACGGAGTTTTTCAGGCTGAATGCTGGTAAATTGCCTTTGAAGGTCCTAGGCCCGGCGACGTTGCGTCCTTCGAAGTAGTCGATCATGGGGCGCAACTCCGGGTCGGCACGCTGTTGGGTGGCTAGTAGCTCTTTGTAATGGCTCTGAAGAAAGCACTGTCTTCATCAGAGACTTGTAACCCGCCGCGCTGGCTCAGTGGCTAAGGCGTTGCGCCGCTGAGCACGAGGTCGCGGGTTCGATTCCCGGCCGCGGCGGCCGCTTTTCTGATGGAGGCGAAAAGCAAAAACGCCCGTGTGTACGAGATTTCGGCGCACGTTAAAGATCCCCAGGTGGTCAAAATTAATCCGGAGCCCTCCACTACGGCGCGCCTCATCTCCTGCGTTGCGTCGGCGCGTTAAACCCCCACAATCAATCAATCATCAGAGAAGCGTTTCCTGCCGGATTCAGAGCGTTTCCTGGGGAAACATCAGAGCTTGGGAGTGACCTAGGTTTTACCCGCAATGACAATAGATCCTAGGAGAGCCGCATCCGGACACCACAGCCGGACACCAGCAGTGCACAGCCGTGTTTTACGGTACTGTAAAATGTTTTATTCAGTTGTAATTGCCGCCTTCATTTTTGTCGTCGTCTCCTCACGACACAGCCGTGTAGGGCAAACCTTCTGGTAGCGCTCCCTCGCCTCAAAAGACATCCGCTTCTTTGTCAGTCGGTCTGGTGGCCATGTGCTCGTGTGAATTGGGAAAGGTATGGCTTAGCAGATTCGTATTACTCGTCGTCGGCGCGGCGGACCCGTTGCGTGGCGGTCGCTGCATGACGACGACGACGAAGCAGGGAGCTCCACGAGTGGCGTGACCCCACGCGCAAGCCTGTACGTCTGCGGGCGGTCTCCGCGAGGTACGCGATCACGTGCTCTCAGCGTTTTTTTTTTTTTGCCAACACCACTGCACAAAGGTTGTGCCCGGCACCATTCACGAGGACACCCTGCTGTCGCAGCGAGGAAACCGCTCACGTGCGCTCCAGGTTTTCTGTATAAGCCGGACGGATTTGTACCGGCCTAAATAGCTTTACTGTTACAACGGATCCCTATATAGAGCTAAAAGGTAATGATAACTTCCTTTACTCGGAAGGGCATGGCCGTAAATCTCCAGATTGGGAAGACGGTTAATAGGAAAGAGTTTGGTACCCACTAAATCACGCGCGCCAGGCTGCTTACAACGACGAACTGCGATAAGCCGACTAGGTTGTGAGGATGGTTATGTCCTAAAGAAAAGCATAAATATCTCAAAAGTCAGAAAAATAAAAAAAGCATAAATACACCAAAATGCCATTGATAAGATAAGTCATACAGCGTATTGTGGCCTAGTACGTTCTTCCTTTTATTCCCGGCTGACGGCTCTTAGAAATAATGCGTTTGGTACGACCACAGCTTTTTCTAAAAATGAATAATACGACAATGACAGTGGATCTTAGCCGACCTTTCTAGAAATCTTACGTTTATTCTTTGCCACACTATCTCAACGCGCATTATAATAAGCCACAAACTGCACTTTTCAGAGCCACTGATGCAGCGACAGCGCTGGTTTAGCGGCAAAAACATCGCTGCTACGTGTAGCCATTCCCTATAATGAAAATAGTATGCCAGGCGATGTACCGTGCCATTTAGCGAAACGTAACATAATAAAAAAATGCGCGCAGTGCTCTCAGAAGGCAGCGACTTCCCTTCCCATTCCTCGCCATGCTCCACGCTTTCAACGCTGTTCTTTGTCCTCCATCTGTTTTGTTCTTGTGTTCGGTTGTGCTGCTGCGGTTCTGAGGATATCTTTTGTCCTCCTTTTGCTGCCTTGTTGCGGTGCGCGATTGTGCTGCCAGGTCTGTGAAAATGTTCATGACTCTCAAGGCGCTAACTTAAAAAAAAAGTAGACATTGTACAAAAATTTCAATAGAACTCGACGAGAAAGCGCGTGGACTTGGCACTCCAGCTGGGTTTGCCAGTAGTAACGCTAAGCAATATTTTTGGTCGGCAAGAAGAACCTCGAAAGACACTGCAAGTTTTCGGCCCAGTTGTAAAGCACACGCGACGTGCGAAGAATCAGCAAATAGAAGTCGTCGTGCTTACACGGTCCAAGAAAAATAGAGAAGCAGGAGTGAACGTCGATTTAACAGTCTTACTCGAAGAAGTTGACAACATAGCGTTCTTCTTCGACATTGAATACGTCCCAGTTTTTGGCGGCTGGCTTCATCCATTTCAGGCATGACAGGGACTGTCGTACAAAACAGTCGCCGGCGAAGCGAAAAATACCGGCAGCTCCGTGTTTGTGTTTCAGAAGAATTTACTCGTGAACGTTTCAAAGAAGAAAGTGCAGCACGAAATGATCACTTAGTTCAATGCTGCTGAATAAAAGTGAGTTGCTGACGTTGTATGCATATTTTCCTCATTTTTCGCCTGTTTGGATAATGTGAAATTCGCAAAACACGTATTATTTCCCGGTTTACTCAAAAAACGTATCAACTAAATTTTACTGTGTTTATCGAACTCTGTCCTTAATTAGACAGTACTATTTCAATCTCATTACTTTCCCTATTCGCCACTTCTACACTTTGTAGATGACATGGTGCATTTTGTTCGGCCGAGCCATCCCGCTTGTATGAAGAAAATGACAGGAGCAAAAAAAAAACCAAAGACGCTAACATTTGTAACAAGCCATACCTCGGATGCCTGTCGCATGAAGTTTCTATCACTAATCATGTATGAGAGTTTGTTGAAAGTTACATTTTTTATGTGAACTTCGGCCCATAATTCCTGCTGCTTTGCCGTATATAGGTAATTTTGTACTCAAAGTAAAACTTCGTTTTCTGAAATTAATGGTTCAGTTTAATTTGTTGTAATTACAATTATTTTGGTGTGCACATGATATAAAACAGGTATTTGTTGAGCTCAAATCAAACCTGGCCTCAAAGATCTCAATAAATATGACATAATGCGAATACCTGCTGTCTGCGTAATACTAACAACCTCTCTCGTTGTACAGCCCGCGGGATGCTTCCTCTATTCACACCGGCCGGCCTTGAATATTGTTATCAGCATTCAACAATTGACTCGCCAAGCGATTACTTCCAAAACAATATTTTACGATTAGCTGTTATTGTCTGATTAGGCATCTTTATAACTGCGTCCCCGTTTAAGAAGTGATATTTATACGGAGACCAGAAGGCAGTCACAGTCATTATACAAAAGCAGCTGCTAGGTGTGCCAATTGTCAGTCAGGACAGCTCGTAGAAATACTTGAGGCTGACCTGTGTAAATGGCGCAAGCATGTACCGGGTGCCACTGAGGAATTCTTAGTTGAACGTAGATCAAGTGTTTGTGCAAGAAGTGCTTGAAGCCTCTTGAAAATTTCTTGGCACTGCTTGACAAGAATTTTTTAGACGTCAACAAGAGGCCACTGAGACGTCCACGAAAACATTTGTGTACTCGTGTTTCAAGAACT
Source organism: Haemaphysalis longicornis (assembly GCA_013339765.2). Classification (NCBI taxonomy): domain Eukaryota; kingdom Metazoa; phylum Arthropoda; class Arachnida; order Ixodida; family Ixodidae; genus Haemaphysalis; species Haemaphysalis longicornis. Next base: position 136,008,448 of record CM023455.1, on the reverse strand, counting down.
TTTGTAGTTAGCTATAACCGTGGCGTTATCTTCGAAACAACTTCAGAACGGCTTCCATAAATAACTCCTCGGAGGATATGTCTCTAATAATGTTTAACAACCTTGTGTTTACAACTTCTAGATTTGCAAAAGCCTTTTATAGCTTTATGATTAGGTCAAACGTGGAGATGTGCAAACGCCAGTTTAGAGGAAGAGGATTACTCAAAAGAAAAACCTGAACTTCGCCATTTATCCTCCCATTGTTCCGCAGATCTTCCTAGATATGTCCCCGTGTTCGAGCGCCCAGCAGCTTTATTTTGACACCAAGAACTGCGCACAAGAGAAAACGTCAAAGGCTAACAGATAATAAAAGCTGCTTTAGAATGACTCAGGCAGCCTTGAATAGTCTTGTTTAGCCGAGAAGTCGCATACGTAGGTTCACCCTAAGCGTTATTATGGTGCGTGCTCAGCGAAAGCGTATTGGAGGTTTCCCAGAGGTGCTATTTGTGAAGGGGCAATGATTGCTTCCTTTTTTTGGCTGCTATGCGGCTTTGAACATTCTGATATTTATTTTCCGTGGTGCGTGGCAGAGCTCTCCGAAATTTGATTTGGAGTGTTACGCAAAATGATACTTTCCCTTTTGCCACAGCGTCCAGACCCCTCGTTTTAACAAACACTTTTAGCAAAACCGTCGTGAAAAAAAAAATCCCAATTTTAAAGTCATACATTGTTTCCGTTTCCACGAAGCGCAAAGGTCGGGCATGAATAACTTTTCACTTTGGTTGGTACCATTTAAAAAACACTAACAACAGGCCACCAGCCAAATCAGCAAACCTCGTCTTGAATGAGTACAATAGGATGGAATACTATTTCTTGTTTCCTTTTCTCGCTCTCATTGCCAACAGTGCGGCAAGAGCAGAAACAGCGGAAAATCCACCTGGCATCAAAGAGGTAGTCACATTTTCATACATCGGGTTTTCCGCGTTCTGTTATAATGGCAAAAAGGGTGAATTTATACATTCTATAAAAATATTATTTCCTACCCCCAGTTGTGACGTTGCCCACTCAAAGATCTTTTTACACAAGTGGAGCCCCTGAAGGTAAAAAAATATTTTTTTCTTATTTTCATGACTACTTCGGCGTGGCGTATAGCACAAAAGTGTCACGTGTTGCAGTAAACACTCCGAAGATTTTCCCAAAATTTTCCAATATTTTAACGTTTGGGAACAGCAGTCATGAATCAATGTGTAACATTCTACGTTTTTGTTTTTCCAATGAAAATAAAATTGTTTGTGGGCTAAAGCACAGTGGCTTACATTTAGGCGTGGACATTATCTTTCTGTTGCTACAAGTCTCCCTAACAGCCTTCGATCGCTTCTAAGAGCTGTACTGATGAGGTCGGTAACCGGCGACCCTTAAACTAGAAAGGCGCCAAACTAAAGATTGCATGATAGTAGTTTTAATATGACCTCCGATTCTTATGCTTTTTCTTGAACATCAAACATTTTGCTCCCTTATGATGTGGGCATCTGTGTATTGACTCCAGTGGTTAGGGAATTTGAAGAAATGCAGCATAGAAAACAACGTAATGTTAAGGTAGCGCAAGCACGAAATCAACTTCTATTCGCGGACGTACGACACGGCAGAGCATCAGAACCAATGTACGACAACACTACGCATCTTCCATTCTGTGAAGGTTTCGGTGCACTAGCTATAGTGTTTCACTGTTGAACCCACTGATGCAGCTTCGATCCTCGCTAATGTTTGTTTTTTGGTGGAGCTCTAAAGCCGAAAAAGGTGCAGAAATTTAGAGAAATTGTCTACTAATGTGCATTAATCTTATGCCGCTTGTACGTAGTGTGGGTTGATGATGTTAGGTTTTCTTGGCGCAAGGGCATCAAGGCCAAAGAGCGCCAGTACTATGGTGAGGATTATTCAAGTTGGAATATAAAGTACAGAATATATAATAAAAGGTATCTCAAATTTTGTTAAAAAGAATTGGTGTAGAGGGCCAAGTAAAAACAATTGTCACTATGTCAGGAATTTTCTACGTGCACCCCTTGCCACCATCTTTGCGGTAGCAGTGAGAGGCCCTACCGAGTTCTAGCGTGCGATGGTGGCTCGGCTCACGGGTGATATGACACATACCTTAAAAAATCTACGTCTGAGAGGTACTTAGAAACATGGTTAACAGCTAAAAATGGGTCGTCTGATAAAAACAGCAATGGGTGTTGAGGGATCATGCGTGTGCACAATTCTGGAAAATGAATTTTTCTTTGCGGTTCAAGTAGTTTGCATTCTACCAGTACGTGGATGACTGATAGCGACCCTCCACACCTCAAGCAGCGTGGCTGTTCTGTTCCTTTCAAAAGGTACGCATGTGTAGCATTGGTATGGCCTATGCGCAGTCTACAGAGAGTAACCTCTGTGATCCTGTCCCGTTTCTCTGGGATCGATTTACCTAACTTAGGTTCTACCATGTGCAATTTGTTTGCTGTTTGCCTATTCCAATCATCCTGCCATTGGTCACGCAGCCTCTAACGTACGTACGCTTTAAGATCCTCGCACGGGACGCTTTGAATATCTAGGTCACTCCGAAGAGCTGCAGTTACAGCATTCCTGTCAGCTTGCTCATTTCCCGCTATGCCGCAGTGACCTGGGACCCAACAGACTGGGATTTCAAGTTTTTGTTTGTGGGCTGAGCACAGCAGTTTTAGCAATTGATGAGAGACTGGATTTGTTTGTAACTTTCCTGATGCTAAAGCCTGCACATAACTTCGAGAATCAGTGAATATCACTGACTGTTGGACATTGTTTTGAACAATATATTCTACAGCCAATACAAGGCCGTGTGTTTCAGCAGTGAATATAGATGTGGCTTTAGGCATAGTCTTTGACGTTAAAAAGTTTGGAACATGTGCAGCACATGATACTGCACCAGCTGACTTGGAAGCATCTGTGTAGAACTCAGATGCTTTGTACTTGTTCTGCAAAAGCAGAAAATGCTGCATAATTAATTCCTTTGGAGCGGTTATTTTGTCAATCTTCATAAAAGAGAGATCACAAGAGATAGGGCACAGATCCCATGGAGGGACAAGGTCAGCAAAGCTGGTTTTCTGAGCGTCAGTGAAGGATATTCCCAGGCCTGTGGCCAGTGCCCTCACCGACAGAAGAAATGGCTCAGCGATGGCAGGTCGCTTTTCAAAATCTTGATTGCCTGGTTACCTAGCGTGCTGTTAGGGTGTCCGGTCAAGCATGTCACCTTTAGAGCATAATTCAACCCAGTGTACTTCCGCTGTGTTTCAAGAGACCACTGATTGGCTTCCACATACAGGCTTAAAACAGGGCTTGTTCGGAAAGCGCCTGTAGCCAGACGAAGGCCAAGATGGTAGACAGGGTCTAGCATCTTTAGTGCTGTTCTCGCGGCAGATCGGTAAACAAGACACCCGTAGTCGATGCGGGACCTCACAAGGCTATTGAATAAGGCCAATAGGCACTTCGTGTCAGTACCCCAAGACTGGTGTGAGAGGAGTTTCAGGATCCTGACTGTATCCAAACATTTAGCTCTAAGGCGTTTGAGGTGTGCAATGAATGAAAGTTTGTCATCAAGCAAAACCCCAAGGAACTTGTGCTCCTTTTTTACTGCTATGGCTGTTCAATTGAGTGTAATAACGGGATCTGGGCGGATACCACGCTGCCTTGAAAAGACTCCACACGTGCTTTTTTCTGGGTTAAAACAGAAGCCATTCTCATCTGCCCATTTTGTAAGTTTGTTTGCAGCTAGTTGGATTTGCCTCTCACAAATGGACATATTACATGATTTAAAGGCAATGTGCACATCATCAACAATAGTGGGTAGGTTATGGAACGAGGCAGTGCAGTTCCTAAGGAATTCATTTTAACAATAAAAAGGGTGCAGCTAAGCACACCACCCTGCGGCACTCCATTTTCTTGGACGAACATCTTCGAGAGGGCGTTTCCAACCCTAACCTGAAAGGTGCGCTCCGAAAGGTAATCTTTCGAACTGTTCAGCATGTTTCCGCAAACTCCAAGGCGTCGCAGATCACAAAGAATACCATAACGCCAGGCTGTGTCGTAAGCTTTCTGGAGGTCAAAGAAAACTGATAAACAATGCTGTTTATGAACAAATGCACCCCTGATTTAGGATTCAATAGCCACTAGGTGGTCTGCTGTAGATCTACCCGAGCGAAAACCCGCCTGGCGATTGTCTATAATACCATGGTACTAAAGAAAGTAGATAAGGCGACGGTTAATCATTTTTTCAAAGACTTTGCATAACCAACTGGTCAAAGCGACCGGTCTAAAACTAGTTGCAAGTGATGGATCTTTCCCCTCCTTTAGAATCGGCACCACAATAGCTTCTTTCCACACTTTTGGAAACTGCCCTGCACACCAGATCTTGTTCAACAACAGTAAGAGCGCTTCTAGCGTGTCGTGGTGCAGGTGCTTAATCATGGCATATGTTATTCGGTCTCGACCTGGTGATGATTTACCACAAGTAGTGAGCGAAACTTTAAGCTCCTGCATAGTGAAGGGGCAATTATACCCTACCTCAAACTGCCGTTTGTCACGTACGATCTTCCGTTCCTCTGCATTCTTGTGTCTCAGGAAGTTATTTGAATAGTGAGCTGAGCTTTATACATACTCAAAATGCTTGCCTAGGGCATTCGCTTGGTCTTGTAAAGTGTCTCCACTTGTGCTGACCAAAGGGTGCGTAAGAATGTTACTTCCTCGGAGTGTTTGATTCTCCTCCATAGTTTCCGCGTGTCAGTATATGATGTGATTGATGACACAAAACGATTCCAGCTTTCTCTTTTCGCAATACGCCGTATTCTTCTGCCACTGGCCTTTGCCCGCTTGAAAAGTACCAAGTTTTCAGTCGTTGGGCACCTACGCCAGACACCCCATGCCTTATTCTGTTCCTTACTGGCCTGCCTGCAATCATCATTCCACCAAGGTTTTGGCTTATTAACCCTTCTAGAAGACGTCGGGGGGATGGACCTCAGCGCAGCTTCAATTATATGGGTGGTCAGAGCCCCAGAAGCTTCGTCAATACCAAGGTTGTCTATAAGTATATAGTGACACTCAGAGAGCTCTTTGAATTTTTTCCAGTCTGTGGCCTCCTCCTTGAAATTTTGTGGGCATGAAGTGTTGTCTTGTTTATTGTCTAAAAGCTTGAGGCTTACTGGAAAGTGGTCACTTCCGTACAGGTTATTAATGACCTTCCACTGGAGTGCTGGAAACAGAGCTGGAGAGGCTATGGCGAGATCTATGCAGGAGTATGTGGCATGTGTTGTGTTATGATATTTTGGGTCTTTCTTGTTAAGTATGCACGCTCCAGATGATAGCAGAAACTTTTCAAAGAGGCGTCCTCTAACATCCATGCGTGCAGAACCCCAGAGTGGGTGGTAAGCATTACAATCCACAACTAGCAGATACGGCTCTGGCAGCTGACCAACTAATGTTTCAAACTCCATACTGGAGAGCCCGTGGTATGGAGGTATGTACAGTGAGCATACTGTTACCAGTTTATTAAAGAAAATGGCTCGTACAGCTAGAGCCTCTAAAGTGGTCTGTAGCGGTAAGAACTGGCATGGCACTGATTTTTGCAGGATAATCGCAACTCCTCCAGGGGGGTGCATGCAGCCATCTCTGTCTTTCCTAAATACTGAGTAGTTCTTTAAGAAGTCTGTTTGGTTCATCCTCAAGTGTGTCTCCTGGAGACACATAATACTATGGGGGTTGTGACAGCAATTCATAGATATCGTGCAAGTTTTTCAGGAGGCCTCTGCAGTTCCATAGGACTACATTATCAGTTACCATCAGCTTATGCTGAACAAGGATAAAGGAAGTGCCATGCTGTCACCCTCCCAGGATCAAGACACCTTCCCAGGAGCCGTGACTGTGTGTGACGACCTGTGTGACGATCCGTGATTATTGGCACGGACCTACTGAGAAGTAACAATGAAGCCTTGCAAGTTGATTGCGTCTAGGAATAGCTTACTCAGGTTTAAAACATGTAAATTGTGTGAGACTTTATCTAATGCTTAAGAGACATCTAGAAATACGGATTCTACGTAGGAGCGGTGGTTTAAAATCAAGTGAAGCTTTTGAAGGAAAGATAACATTTGTGTTTGATGCGGCAAGGTCTTGCGGAAGCCGTGTTGAGCAGACGTGACAAAAGAGTTCTATTCAAGAAACTTTATCGTATGAGAAAGGGCAACATGTTAACCTATTTTAGGCGGGATGTGTGTTAGTGATATCAGGGGATAAATAATATGCTAATGTCTATTACTGGACTTGTGCCGCGGTACCGAGTTCATTACTTTGAAATGGGCAGGTAGTTAGTGGATGTCGAAGGATCGCTGAAATAATTAGGATAGCCCAAGAGAACACCAAACAACAGCGTTTTTTCAAAACTTTCACGAAATGAAATCCGGACCAGGGCTTGAAGACACTTTTAATAATTTCATTAGTTTTGCTATCACATGCAGTTCAATTACAATAGGAGTCTTTGTGCGGGAAATGTGGGGGAGTCTAATGCACCGGTGTATATCGAAAGAGGAGTGGTTTCGGCGAGTTGGTACATAGCGACGTGTCGAAGTACAGCAAAGGAGGAGGGACAAAAACACAGAGAAAGACACACAGTGCGTTAACGTCCGACTTTATTGACAGGGAAACCCAACGACCACATACATACGTACCTCAATTATCAACGAACATGCCTAATTGGAACCAACCAGGATATAGTCAATATATTGCAACAACCGAAATTAAACCTCGTCGAAGTTCCACACTGCAACACACCTATAAAAGTATCATAATACAAGTACACCAATAAACACCTCCACTGAAAAAAGGTTGCCAGACGCACGCAAGGACAAGCAGGAGCGCATGCGCGAAAGACGGACACTATGGACGGCCAAATCACGGGTTTGACCGCAAAAAATTTATCTTTTATGCAACGAGAGCTACCAACGGTTTGGAAATGCAAATATCACCCAAATCAGCTATGGCTTTCGCTTGCATATTTCCCGTGTCCGGAGGTGCTTTTTCTTGACAAAAAAAAAACACTTCTCAAAAAGGGGAGCGGAATATCTACATGTTTTTCCGTTTAAAGCATGAAAGCCCACCCTCTGATCAGAAACAGTCTAGCTACGCTCCTTTGAGCGTTCACTCAGGCATCCGCCTGGCTGTCCCACCTAACCCTTCGCGCAACATAGCGGAATCTGATAAATGACACGGCCTGCGCACTAAAAATTTGTTTGTGGGCTTTGTCTTGCATGAAAGCTTCGTAGAGCTATTGGGCCTTGTCACTCAGCTGAGCTGTCCTTGCTTCTCGTTAGCAAAAAAACTACTTTTATGGTGGAGCAAGACAGTATCTTTTTAAGCTTATGAGACAAGCCATGCGGGTACGAGATCACTGCCTCCTTGCTTTTTTCTGCCGGCAGTTGCGCATCTATTGGCTCGTTCTTGCTTGCTTTCCTGAGTATGCACTCAGCCACCGATACCATGACATAACATGGGCACGCTGCATCTGCCAAGCGGATGGTGGAATGGGAAGGTAAAATAATCTACACCCCAACAAACAATAATACGGTGCGCTTTATTATAATAAATCAATACAGAATTTTAGCGTAATGCTTATGTATTATCCAGAATCTCCGGTTGTTCAGTCACAAAGAAGTCTACGGAGAAACTGAACATCGAGCACCACATCATTAAGTTCTAACGTCACCCGACTTGATCACGGCCACCATCACTGGGGTCAGTTCTGGTGAAGCCTCACCAGGCCATTTCCAAACAGAGAATGCTGAACCCATTCACCAGCCACACTCAGGGAAGATGCCTAACGAGAGTGACCAATCAGATTGTGAGCCACCTTCAGCAGACCTCGGCGAGCAGCAGCTGCCACAGGGCACAAAGTACAAGGATCATCAACCTGCACCTAGGACAGGCAGGGAAACGGCAAAGAAAGGCATGAGCAAATAACCACAGGACCTTCGTGCTCACCGAAAGCCGCGTGAAACCATTAAGTTTTGTCTTAAGCGCTTAACTCAATGTACCGTCCTATTGAGGGAAGCGCATCGGTGATTGTTAAACTTGAAAAGATGGAAAATTAAGGAAACCACTAAAGACCTTCATTAGGCGCACCAAAGAGACGCATCCGTGGATGCGACAAAAACGTCGTCAGTAAAGTAAGGGCACAAGACTAGAAAAATGCAGTGAAAGAAACAGGTTAGGTCTGCGCAAGTATGACCATACAGGGCTTTTCGTGATTCCGATGAAAATTTTAGACCCTCAAATGGAAACTGCTTTAATCAAACATACTGTGGTTGCTCTTTACAAGTTTGTGACCGTACACAAGTCTGTATACCGGAAGAGCCATCGAAGATACAAACATCGCTGTAAGATTAAGGGGTCCCAAAACAAAACTTGCTCAAACTAGGGAGTTAGCGTGGCAGTGAAACGGACAATACTGTCTGCAAACTCGTGCACTCACTCGGTCGAGGCGGTGAGGATGTTGTGAAAGAAGAAATCCCCGGATCCCATTGCATGCTAAGAGAACAGTCAAACCTGATTATAACGAACACGCATAGAGCGAATTATGCTATATATCTAACAAGGAAAGATCAGTTACGAAAATACATGCGAAACATATTCCTTATAGCGTAGTTTTCATCTGACATATTGAACTCGGCGCACCTAGAATTGTCGCCAAAATGCATGGTCTCGGAGCGGTGATTGAGATGTTGATTGGCTCCTATGGAGATGTTGAGCCTTTCATGGAGCGAAGGGACTCCCGACAATTTTCGTAACTCTTTCCGGCGCGCCTGACTGACGAATAAACCCTCCCAGTCAACGCGTCCGGACCAAGATGGAAGCCTCGATATACTGCAAGAAGAGCTCGCCAACGTCCTCGATGTTGTGCTGAAAGGGTGCCTTTCAAGGATTGCACGTTAACTGTACTGAGGCCGGTCACTGCATGTAGCTCAAGCAGATGACTCATTCGCGCAGTGCAGAAGCAGCACAAACCCAGCATTTTGGGTCCAATGCAGCCACATCAAAGTGAGTTCGCGCGCAAGCACCAGCCGTCAAGCTTTCAGCGCAGCTTTGCTTAATTACCAGCCTCAGTTGACAGCAAAATTCATTTATTAAACAGTGGTCACAAATTGTCGTCCTTTAATTGCTGTGCCTCATTTACTGCCGAACACAGAAAATATTCAGTTCTTTGTAGAGCTTGAATAGATGTATTGTCCAGATCCTGATATCCTCTGTGGGGCGGCTTACCTGTAATAAACGGGGAAGAGAAGGGGGGGGGGGGGGGCGGAGGGCGCATACTTTAAGTGGGTTGAATTTCAGAGAGATAAATTGCGCCGCTTTTAGCCAATTTCTTTTAGGGCAATATTCCGGAACACTTTCATGCTATGACTACATAAACTATTTTTATAACAGTTGCTTGACCAATTTTGATGTATATAAAACCGGCGTGAATGACTTTACGAAGCGTTATTGGTTCTCAACAAAACACTCAGGAAGCATTTAATATAACTCCTTCACAAAAAGTATGTCCAGTTTTTTGCCTCATTTTTCTTGCAAAGACATTTTTCTCTACTCGATCAACTTTTCTGATGATCTTGCGCAGGGCTGATCCTAAGAAGGAAGCGAACAGGTAACTTTCATTTCAATCTATTTTAATGTTGTTTTCCATGAGTATACGTCCACACCACTTAATAGTCCAAAAGAAACTTAATTTTCTTCTAATGTCATACTACGTTCAAAAATTCTAGACGCGTTAGCGAATGACGCCCTGCTTCAGGTGGCTGCAGTTGTATCCCTCTGTGTTCACGCAAGGAAAGGCGCTAAAATTAGAGTTAACATACTATTGTTTCAACCAATAACATAGCAATCGGTAAGCATGCATACAGGAACCTTGCATACTGCAACGAATAGGGCAATAAATATTTTATTGGTCAAGCTTGAATGCGTAGGGTTCTCAACCCGTCGGAGGCAAACTTGCGCCTCTGGAAGTTTATTTATTTATTTATTTATTTATTTATTGTTTTTATTTGTTTGTTTGTTTATTTATTTATTTTTATTCATTATTTATTCATGGTTTTATTTATTTTTATTTATTTATTTATTTATTTATTTATTTATTTGTTTATTTGATACCTGCTTTCCTTTGCATGCATTACAGAAGGGAGATACATAACACTAAGCATTAAATATGAGACAAAATAACAAAATAATTCTAAAAAGCGCGCTGAAAATCGTCAATATAAACAGTTAATGCAATCATACGTCGAAGATAATTACACTGCAGCATTGATGTAAAATAAAAGGAATCGCGCAAGGCGTCACCTTTAAAGGAAAGTTAATAATTTGCTTTAAGCTAGCGGTCCCACTTTGAGATATGTAGAATGGCGCTTGGACATACTTCTCCCCTTCTACAACAGTTTTCGAATGATAGATATTACGAAAAAAGTTCAACCTGTGGTTTCGTCTGTGATCTTTAACGTCCTGCCATTTCAGTTTACTTTTTACTTTCTCTCATTGCCTCAGTTGAGCGTAGCCCAATTACCTAATACGAATCGCACTGACCAATTATCAGTATGTTTCCGAGCGTATCGACCGGAGGGCTCTATCCTTGGTGTAGGGATCCACGAAAACACATGCGAACTCCAAGAATTGAGCGCACGTGAGTGAAATACGTGTTGTTCTTTTCAGTTAGATGGAAGGTTCACTTGATAATTTCGTTCTCAGAAAAGCCCAAAAAACATATGCAGCCCGTAGCTTTATATGGTGTGCACCTGCCGCATTTAAACCTCTAACCAGCTCCCGCTATAATAAACTCCTAGGTATTTTATATTCCTCGGCCGTTGCTCACGCAGCATAATTTACGGTATACGTATGCAATTGGGAATGCAAGGTTGTAACAGTGCCGTTGCGAAGGTGCCGTTAAATCACACTGTTTAACATCCAAAAACTTTTCTGAATCAGCACACCAGGATGTTATAAATGCGAATAAAGCTGCAGGATATACGGAATCACGTTCATTCGCTATAGTCCGGTAACTACACAGTACTTTTGAACAAAGCTATAGGGCCAATAGTAATAACAATGCAAAAACCGATTCATTCAGTTCATAGGATGAAATGTACTACGCAGAAGGTGATATGCAACACCATCATTTGCTTTTCTGCAGTCCAAGAATATACAGTCAACCACTTTAAGCTTATCTATTGCAAGAGCCAAATCGTGCGTGAACTCAACAATCTGCCGTTGAGCAAGAAAAATCCTGACAAAATCCGTGTTTGCTAGGATGCTGGCGATTATGTTAACCAAATGAGTCATGTCCCAAGAGTAGCTAAGGCTCACCTTCAAACATCGGAACTAAATTAACAGCTAGGCTTCGTCAGTGACAAGGCTCTGTTGTTATCGCCAAACTTTAAAATAATTTTTTTTTCTAATAGGCAGTCGTAAAATCCCATGAAGTAACATAGTGCAGGGCATGAAGTTGATCCTACCAATGCACGAGCGAGTCTCTTCTACGTTTATCACCAAACAACATAGTGCACATTGCTTGTCGCAGTTTAATTGTAAGCAGAATAACTTGCGCTTTTGCTCGCACTGCCTTTCTTGGTGGGGGAGTCCTTGACATGGTGGCGGTTTAGCTCTGCTGTGGTGGCCGCTTGCTCGACGCCCTTGAAGGCCAGTTATTTTGGTGAACCATCTCCATCTCGGATCGGACATCCTCTGGTGGATCGATGTCTTCCAATGCTCTCCATTTCTTGAGGGGGGCGAATAGCCTCGAGCTGATGCGTCGAAGAAAGCCGGGCAGGCAGAAGCGTGGTAGCGGCGATGGACTGGCGAGGCTTAGCTCACCCCGTCGGTGTTGCACAGTCTTCTTGTGGCAATAAATGACATTTCGATGGCCTAAAAGGTTCCCTGCTAATGTCCAGTGAGTCCTTTGTACCTTGCCCGTTCACGAGAACACTCATTACTGTTTGACAAAACCGTGTTCGTTCATTTAAAACGTAGAAACACGGAGCGGATGAAAAACGCGTCCCCGTCGTTCGGCTCCCTAACGGCTCTTTGTCCCCCCAGAAAAAAACCGGTCGGTCTCCTTCCAAACACGTCTGTGCATGAATTCTCGGCGCCCAGGCGCGAGCCGTTGTTCGGCTGGATGCCGTTTGCCGAAAAAAGGACGTATAACCAGATACCTTACGTAGGACGGTCTCCTCTTGAACACCGGTTGCCAAATATTCTGTGGCCATTCGCTGGCCGTAATTCGGCCGAAGACAGCTAACCGAATGCAAAACGTATATTCTGGGGCCGTACGTCCGCCGGACGCGCGGTTCACCGTTGAAACAACGAATGCACGGCAGCCGCGCTCCGGCCGGTCTCCTTTCGAACACCAACTGCCGCAAGAATACGCATATTCTGTGGCCGGTCGCTTGCCGTGCTTCGGCCGATTACCGCTTCCCGAAGAAAAAACGGATGCCCTAAGGCCGTACTTCGGGGTCAACGAACAGACGTTGCCTTCACTGTGACCCTTTGAATTCTTTGAAAGCATTAATAATTACCGATCATCTTTGAGCAAGAACACGAGAATAATAGTTCTGGGGCTGTTGTGACTTCCTCTTGATCAGCATCGTAGCACACGATGCTAGTAATCATCATTTGAATATGTTCCTCACGAGCTTTCTCATGCCGTAGTGGGTGCGCCGGCTCGCCCCCGCTTTTTTTTAGTAGACTCCATGAAAGCTCCATCCCATCAGGACGTGTGGTTCCTCTTCCTGAGCATCGCGACGCAGCTGGAGGACCCAGAGGTCCAACACATGGCCCCGGAACCCGGGTCTTCTAGACGACGCCAAGGCCATATACGCACGGAGCCGCGAAAGCCTAAGAAAGGGCGATCTCAGCGTGCTCTCAGCTGCGTGTGACCGAATGAAACGACAGCTTCGACGACGACGCAGAATACGGCCACAACTGGATGGCTTTCTAGCGGAAGCGGAAGGCCACATAAGGGGCAATAGAGAGGTGACGACAGGAGCAGTGAGTGTACTTCTCGAGTGAATCGGCGCATTTTATGGCCAGACAGAGAAGCTGGACGAGGTTATCTTTCATGAGACTCTGGATGACTTGGTGTACAGTGAGACGAACGACGCTGGATAATACCGCGACAAGGTTGTCAGCAGTACCGTGAATCTTCGTCTCAAGCTGCAAGGATGCTGGTCTTCAACGCTACGGCCGACGACCATCCACCCATCATCAACTGGCAAACGTAAGCTTTCCCAGCTAGAGCTCCTAAAATTTGACGGAAACCGTAGATCATGCCAGTAATCCTGGACGCTGTTTTCTGCAGCCGTCCACAACAACGCCGAGCTCAGCACGGCTGACAAGTTCAACTACTTCAGCAGCCTCGTGATTGGAACAGCTGCATCAGCCATAGCCAGGCTGCAAGCTACCGATGACTTCTGCAAGGATGCCATCGAGATACCGAAAAGGCGCTTCGGAAATGACCGCATAATCGTGCAAGACGATCTGCGAGGCCTCCTGGACTTGAAGCCGGTGTCATCGTCATTGTACGGCTGGCAACTGAGGCAACTATACGAAAGCCACACCCGAAGCCTCAATGTGCTTGGCACAAGCTTCACAATTTACTGCACCATGCTGCGTAAAATACTGCTAAGGGTGCTACCGACAGACATGGTCCTGCTTTTCCATGAGGGGCCCAAGACGTCATTTTCCCAGATGGTGCTTCATCGAACCCACACGGCGACTCATCCGGCCGAGCGGCCTCTCCCGACCAGGCGCTTCAAGTGGTTTTGGAATTCCTCGACCACCAGCTCATGTGTCCAGAAGCTGTTTCTGAACGGGCGGAAGATAATATTCATCGCACCCCAGAGAAAGAAAGACGAAAACGCAACCACCCGTGGGATGTTCCACTGGCAGCTTCTCCAGAAAACTTAGTGAGCAGGCCGCCGCAGTGTTTGTTTTGCCACTCTGGAGCTCACCCTTCGGAAGCTGGTGATGCCGAAGAACTCAACCTTTCACGCAAAGAGATGCTCGTCAAAGCTGGACGATGCTTCCGTTGCCACAAGCAGGGCCACTTGGGAAAAGATTGCAGAAGTCAGCCAAAATGTGGCAGGTGCACGAGAAGGCACGCGACATCCATGTGTCCACAGACAGCAGTAGGAACGACATGGAGAACGTGACGTCTGCACCAGTCAACCTGGTCGCGAAACAGGCAGGCTCCGTCATGCTTCGACAAACTCTCTCAGCCACAACAGCGGGCGCAATTTTACTGCATCTTCGTAACAGAAATTTAAGGAGCTAAAAGATGTGTACTTTTGTCAAGCGGGCCCATCCGGATGTTTTCATTTATATGTGTAACACATTCGGGCACCCCAGGAGTCGTGATACCTGTTTGAGCTGGCATTTCAGAGCCTCGGCGGCTGATGGGCGCCCAAGACATTTTCACTAACAACAATGCTTTTGCCGCCCGGGGGTTTTAGTCACATGGTCATGCAGTTGTATGGCAGACGGTCATGATTTGAGCAATTTGGCCACACTTGTAGCCGTGCGCACGTGCTCTTGCCGTACTTAAAAACTTTTACAGCTCCAGCCGTTGTGTTTGAGGTGCATGCTGTGTTCCAAAAAGGGGAAACCTGCGTTTACATATTTATAAAATTTCAGGATTAGTTGTTTTGGCTTATTTTACATGGCACCTAAAAACAATGTCTCAGAACAACGACGAGCGGCTGCTGGCGTAAGCCTTAAAGCATGTCTCAGCGGGTTTCTTCGCGCAGTTCAGTTTCTGAAATGACACCTTAGCAGAATTCAACTGTTCCTAGGGGGTCACAGGGATTACAAGTTTTCCTTGTAAAGTATATTTGAAATAGCTTTCTTATTGCTTACCAGCGCAGCTGTTCAACCCGGCCGTAAGTTATCCAACGGCAACATGAGCTAAATACCTCCAGTTGAAGAGAAGAAAAAAACGCATCCTGTGGTGGGAATCGAACACAAGTCTCTCAAGTTTAGAACCCACCGTCTATCCGATTGAGCTATCATCACTTTTTTTCTTGATTCACAGAGAAACACCGCTGTTACAAACATAATACACAACAAAACACACCCATTGCACTAAGACATAAAATAACTGTTCCTCTCCAGGATACAGTGCTTACTGCTAAAATATTTTTATTTTTTTTAACTTCTTCACTTGCGACAACCAGTCCGGAACTCACTGGCCTGCCTTTTGCACTTCAAGAAAAGAGAATAGGGCCTCTCGGAAATACTTATTTACCTGGGCCCGCATCAATATCCGAGTGGCGGACTTTTACTCGGCATCTCCATATACTGTGCAGACCTATAACATTATTAGATCTAGAAGAACACCATCATTATCATGTTCAACGGACAAATACCGAATACCATGGGCATTGATTGGCAGATGTTTTTTCAACGTACGTTGCAGCACATCCGAGAAGAAGACCCCGTCCCAACAGTCAATAAAAACATGTTCAAAGGATTCCGGTTTATAGCACAGCCGACGCTATTCACCCCACGGCATAAAAAGGCCATTTTTTGCATCCATGTTATCACAAGGAGTGTCCCGGTGTGTAGTTGAAAGAACAGTGTTGTACATCCCGGTGTAACTGGCATTTTTTAAAACCGTTTTAGCACATCTCGACCTGTGCCAGCCGAGTGAACCAATTCTATACATAGGAATGGGAAAAACAGTGTCGCAGAGATCGTTATACAGTCTCTTCCTAGTGACTACGCTCAAATACTCTAATAAAAACCGTGCGCATACAAAACGTAAGAAGTCCACAACTTTTTTTAGGTAGCCATGGATACCTCCTGGCAAACCTAAAGTGGTAACAAACAACTAAGGCAAAACCCTGCCCAATCTCACTCGGCAAACCGTGCGCCAAAAGGGATCCTTTTACATCCTGCCAAAACACATAGTGGTTTGCCAACAGACGTAAAAAGAAATGCTGTTAAACGTACCCCTCTTCCCGTACACTTCGAAAGAAATTTGTAAGAGTCATCCTCTCCCAGGTTGAACCCCAGACAAAAACTGCGACGACACGATGTAACTTTTGTACGTTTGCCCGTGAACAGTGAAGTACCTGTAACACATACCAAAGTTTTCTAGCCATAAAAAAGGTTTCAAATCGTTGTGCGAGCGAAGATGTATAAAGTCGCACCATTCAACTTTTCTGCCTTTTCACTAAGCTCTACGGCTTGCCTCCTCCAGTAAGGGTCACTGTCGGAATAATACTCTAAGGGAACACCAAGGTACTTCATCGGCGTCGTCACCCACTTGACATTTTGAAATACCCCGGTGTTGCACTCCACTCTCTGTGCCAGATGCCCAGGCACTTGTCCCAGTTTAAAGCACATCCACTAACATAATAAAACCATTTAACTGTATTTATGGCCCTAGCAATGCTTTTTTGATCTACGCAGAAGATAGCGATATCGTCCGCGTATGCTGAAATTTTGAATTTCTGCTGCATGAAGTTGATATCCCTTGACAGTGTCGTCTTTTGTTATGCTTAAACATAATGATTCAATATACAGTTCTCCCTCGTTATAAGAACTCGCTTTACTTGAAATATTGTTTTATTCGAAATTTCTTCGGGTCCCAACGCAAACACATGCAGTTTAGGCCGCATTATTCGAAGAGCACGAAGAGCTTGACCCGCTTAGAGCTTAGTGGCTAGCGGAGGCGTCGCCGAGTGGCGGCGACTTAGCGCGGGTCAGGCTATTAACATGGCTGTTCAACGGAAGCTGGTGTTTCCCTGGCGATTTTCTCGAGCCTGTCATGCTCGATTCACGCCATCCGACTTTAGACAAACGGTAAAAAATTCGTGGTAGGGTTATTGATTTTTGTTTTCAGACAGTGGTCAATAAGGCGGACGCGGCGGTGCGCGAACACCGACACTCGAACCGTACAATAAGCAGCGTCGACAGAGCGGCAAAGAACTCCTGTGTCGCAAACTTAACGGCTGCACACCTCGGGAAAAAATTGCCCAGTCATCATGCAAAGCCCCTGTGTAAGACCGGTTGGTTTTCATGATTGGTTTTCATGATGATTTTCAAATACAACCTCAAACTCGAGCCACTGCGTTTGCAGCGCTTTCCAGCGCGGAACTCTCGTAGCGTTCTGTGACGCACGCACGCTCCCTATAAAGGTGGCCACTACCGCTGCAACTTTTATGTGCGGCGACCGCAGCGTCATGCAATGTTTGGCCATAGCAACGGCCAAAGCAACGGTTGCTCGCGCCCAGCAAGAGCTTGAAACAGCGAAAGCTCGCTGCCTTTTTTGCATCCTAATAAAGTTTTGATTCAATGAATACATTGTGTTTTGATTCCTCACAGCTGTGGCGCAATTAAACCACAAATGCTTAAGCGTTTCTTGAGTGGTCTCTTATATCAAAACCCTGCTTATAACGAAGTTTTTGGCCGTCCCGATGACTTCGTTATAGCGAGGAATTACTGTATACGCAAAAGAGGAGAGGCGAAAGAGAACACTCTGCCTCACGAACCTCTGCACTTCTCTACGCCTTCCAATTACTTTGTTAACAATCAGTCTAGCTGTACAGTTGAAATACGCCATGCGCACGCCCTCTAGAATGACTGACGCAATGTTACTATGGTCCAAAGCCGCCATAAGTCTATCGTGGGGTACACGATAAAACGACTTTTCTAGGTCTACCTGTAGTATTGAGACGCCTGTATGCGTCACGCCGGAAATCTCCAGTACGCTCCGTGCCTTGTGTATGTTCGTAAAAATTTACCTGCCTTTAATACCACACGTTTGATGCGTCCCTACTAAGATGATAATTTCCATCTGCAACCTACTAGCCAGTATTTTCAATAGTAATTTATAATGAACGTTTGGTAAGCTTACGTGCCAGTACGATGTGACTTGACGGAGTTTGACCATATCTTCTGTTTTGGGAATTAAAATCGTTGATTGATTGTAGGGTTTAACGCGCCGACGCAACGCAGGCGATGAGGCGCGCCGTAGTGGAGGGCTCCGGATAAATTTCGTGTGGGAAGCCGAAAACGACGGTCGAAGCAATTCTAACATGTAAGCTTCTTCGAACACAGCAGTTAACACAGGGGATATGTCACGTTTTAAGGCCTTATAAAAAGCAGTACTCAGGCCATCTGGGCCTGGTGACTTTCGCAGTTTTAAGTAGTCAACAGCTTTCTTAACTTCCTCGACAGTGATTGGGGATTCCACAAGTGACTTTGCTTCATCAATTTTCGGCAGAAGTGACACTAATTCACTTTCAAACTTTGCCAGTGTTCGAACTTTGCCAGGGGTACAAGGGATGTTTAAGACACCAAAAAGCATGCAGGTATAAGCGCACCCATCAAAAAGAAAGGGGAACCAAATGGCGCAACGCGAAGCGAAGGCTGTGGCATGGAGCATCGGGGCCAGCATGTGAGATGTGTCCCAGGGGTGGTTTAAGATATCAGATTATCATTCTGAGGGAGCTATATCGGGAACAAAGGGAGATGCGTCAATGTAAGACTTAAAGGGGGATGGATAGCGGACGTAGGTGTCCTACTTCGTCGGCGGCTAACTCGCTTTCTTTTGATCAATCAACACAAAATTTTGGAGAAATTTATCCTTAATCTCTACTAACAATGTGAAAAATTTCACAAAGAAATGATTATTAGTTTTTCAAATAAAATTGTACGATTTTTAAGCTTTTTTGGGGAAGGAATATTTCGAGAAATATTTTTACAGACACAGGTCTGGAACACTTTCCATATGTGTAATGACTAAGGGTTTATTCTCAACCAGACTAATAACTGTGCCAAATACCGTTGATTTTTGGCAACACATTTATAAAGCAGAAACTACAATTTTAATTATTTTCTGGCAAAAGAGTGTGAATAGCAAAAAAAATTTGCGAAAATACACTCATTCTGGTTCAGAATGCTAATATAAAACTGATGAAGAACTCACAAAAAAATGGTTTCGGAAACCTAGAGTGTTGAGGCGGAAATGTTCCTTTTCTGAGCGGAAATGTTTTGAGAAATCACGGTTAAAAGTTTTGATTCATTGTATTCAAATTGTCGCATCTTGCGTGGATTCTAAGAACAGCAAGGATACTACTAGCACAGCGGACATCAGCCGGGAAAACTCCTCATCTGTCTAAAAAGAAGCTAACTATTCGCGGGCAAACGGAATGATAGAGGACCTAACTGACATAAAGAAGTGTTTTGCAATGCGTGCGCAATGCAGTTTCAACTAACGCAGCGCATTCGCTCCGTATATTTAACTGCAGAACAATCCAAAATTATGGGCTATATTTGTAGGTAATTCGAAAAATAAACATTATTAGCTATTTTAAAGGAAACTTCAGAAATTAAATACCACTGTGTGTCTCACAAAACTCGCACTGACTGGGCAGGGCCACATGGGGGCGCGCTTGGGGTCACTTCAACTGCCTTCTGTTGCGAATCTGAACATTCCACTTCGTGGGGACGTTCTCGATTTAGGTTAGCCTATTTTGGCGCTATAATATAAAAATCAACTTTTAGTCACTGTTGCCCTCCATCCCCCTTAAGAAACAAGAACGGGCCATCAATACCAGAGACAAACCATCAGAGTTGGCACCAGTTGTGGTGAGTGTGGATGCACGAAAAAATTTGGCGCTACAACGGGCTTGTACAAACATACTTTTCAGACAACCACGAAGGTACTCGAAGCCTACGTAATCAGACAATGATGCAACAAATGCGTCAGCCAGCCATCCCCAGGGCTATCGATGCAAGAAGTAGCATATTCAGATAAGAACATGTGATGCAGTCCATAGTATCAGTATACATATAACATGCGCCGATAGAGTGTATATGGGCTCCTCGTTTTCAAAATAAATCTCCGCTGTGAGTGGTGCCCTCTTTGTGTTTGCCTCAGTCCTTAGACCATGTGTTTTTACGCCTAGCGAAGATTATGCTTGAAGGGTAAGGGTGCGCGTTGTCGTCACTCACAGTCACTAAAGTTGATCTGTGGGGTCACACATGTAAAACATGTTTTTGTGACAGGCACTGTATTCAATGGAAAGAATGCCAACAACAGCTTAAAGTAAACAAGCACACCCTTCAGAGGAATGTCTTGCTTACTTTGCGCGGTTTTTGACATCATGAACCTGAACTAACCAGCTCAACTTGAGGTCCTTATACAGGAGAATAAAATACGCGTTATGTGAATGTCTTCGAGGTAAAGCAAACAAAAGTCATAGGCTTTGAATTACTTTTTGGCCCTATTCACGCATTAGCAACAGAATGGTTTAGTTCATAGCACTCTGGGAAGAGGACGCATGAAGGGAATCTCAACTTTTGTATTCATTGAAGATTGAACCATTTTTATTAAATTTGAATTAATTTTTACGCTAGTACTGAGCGAGGGGTACCTGTGTGATTTACAGGTTGTTTGTACCTTAGTTTATTAACATACACATCATGTCGATGGCCTATGGTGAACCTAGAGCAAAACTCAAAGAAATGTCACAGCACACACGAAGACGTACCAAATTAAACAGAAAGGAAAAATATTTTCCGTGATGGGAACCATTCATTTGCCAAATGAAGTGTCACTGTTTTCCACATTACCGTGAAAGTATGCAGTGAATGATTGGAATTGTTAGCTGTTTTCCTATAGTGTGTATTTTAAACAGTATATGCGCTTAAATATATGTTGAAATATTAATCGACGTATTTATTTTAAAGCCAATGCCCAATGTTTAATGTCATTTTTGTTGAGTCTTCCAAAAATATTTTACTATACTCACCGCACTAATTATGCGCACTGAAAGACGAAAGCCCATCACAAGCATTCCAGCCGCTTAGCCACTCCAGCTTAGTGCAGCCCAAGTCCTGTGAGTCCCGATTTTGGATATTGCACCATTTGATCATGTTGGCGGCCTGCTCCCAATCCTCCACTCGTTTACCGGTAACCACTGCTACCCTGGCTGTCCACTGGTGATCGTGTTTTGGCAATGCCTGAGCAACTCAATATCAATCTTTTTTTCCAAGCATCAACAGTGATACCTTCCTCTTGAGATAATTTCCTGATCTCTTGATAACAGATTCGCATCAAGGAGCGTGTCTCGTATACTTTTTTTTTCTCGGGCTGCTTAAGCCAGGCTAAGATTTTTTCAGTTCTTTAGTAAGACGACTAGTTTGTGCATTATATGGAAACACCAGCATCATGCATGAATTGTATAGCATTCATTGCATCAACCACATTTAGGGAAATCAATAAGGTGGAGCCAGTTTCTACGAAGGAAAATTTCACATCAACCTCAAATGCGAAGTTTCTGAGAATGCTTACAGCTTTCCTTTGAAGCTGTATGACTGCATTGAGGTGGGTGTCAAATTTTTCTTAGCATTTATTTCAGTGCTAAAGGTACGCTACTATTCTTTATTGGGGAGTGGTTCCGAATTGTGCCCAGTCAGCATTCTTTTCAGTGTGGAGGTGCTATTGATGATTGCTAGTAGAACCGATAACCTCTCCAAGGTAGTTAGTTATATTCGTCACCTCTTCCTTCACTTTGTTATTAGGGAGGAAGAGGATGCTTCTTGCATGCCTCTTTACAAATTACTCCGATTCCTTCGTATTATTTCAATACCCATGATCAACCTTTCGGAGTGCAGGGCCTCAAAAAGTTAACGACTGTCCTCTAGACTCACTGAACAAAACTATACATTCTGGAAACGTCCACGGTGCTGCAGTACTTATTTTTTGTCCTGCTGACTCCTCTAAATGCAGATTTTTAAATATTCTTTACAGGCCGGCTGTTAACATTTTTTCGAAAGCAGTGCTTCCTTGTGTGACTTCGTGACGGATGGGAACTTTTCGCAGTGTCTCAAGGTTTTTATTGGGACTAAAGTTTGCACAGTAAAATAAGTTGTCAGGTACATACAGAAATCGGTCCCGAAGTAAAGCTGTCGAAGGACCTCCTGTAACAATGTTTGATACGACATAAATTCACAGATGTTTGGCAGTCGCCTTTTTTCTGTAGAAAAATACAAAAGGATAGGACCAAAATAGAGAACCTTAGAGCATTCTATACTAGATGTGTAGCACAAATTATAGTAGAAGCAAAACACACGGCTTAAATAAAACGAAACATTCTTCCAGGAAACAGGTATGATCTGTGGATTATTGAGGCAGCCAGAAACACTCAATGCTTAGATTATAAAAATAGATAATAAAAATATACCCTACAATGATGTGTGATGAGCCATCGTCCGAATATCTCGCAAAAAAAGCTTTCGAATCTATGCATCTGGAATCCAGATATTAAGATTTCAAACGGTATTGTGTCTTAGAATGGTAAGCGTGAAAGTGGAACTTTTTGTTTGCTATCAATAGTGTGCGCTTCCCCTTCAAAAAGGTTATGACATTCAGAAAATCTGATAATATTAGAGTAATAAGTGTAGCGTCACGCAAGCCGTCAATAACGATGATACCAGACAGATGGTGACAGATCACAAGGCCAAATTTTAGTAGTGATACATGTGTAAATGTAACCTGTTTTGCCGATTTAGCAGATCGGATATATTCGACCCGTTTATATGCCAAAGCGTTTAGACGAAGATATCGTTTTGTGAATGTTGCATTTTAGATAGATCTCTTTCGTTAGTGTTTCCTTCTAATATCTACGGTAGCAGCAAATTGAAATAGAAAGCCAGGTATACAAAGGAGATAATGAAAGGGGACACCCACATGAGAGAAATATACAGCACGATTTCTAGTGGTTGATATAGCCTGAAGGGCTAATTCTAAATTTGGGCCTACAAAAAGCAAAGAAACGCTGATTGTGATGCGGTTCTGCTATGCTTACCAAAAATCCCGAACAGAATAGAAGAAAATTGTTTTGGATGTGACTGAAGGACCATCAAGCAGCTGTTGTTTGTTCTAACTTTAGCTGTTTTGTTTCATACGCGAGTGAAATATTGTTAAGACACTTTTAATTTGGCACGTTACGTGACTTCCGTGTTTATCCCCTCAAAATAGTGTGCAGTGACCGACACAAATTAAGCAATGAGTATAATTTGGGCAAGAACCTAACTCAGGTATACTGTGGAGGGCAGCTCTGCACCATGTAAACTAAGCTATTCATCCGATGCTTCTTCGAACCGCTAGGAGCGGCATATTCTTGGGAGTGGCCTGGAAAGCACAGGACCTTGACGTCACCAATTCCCACGCCCTAGATACCCAATGCTAGCTGCCGCAATTTCACGGGAACCCAACGTACACAGGCCAACTTGTTCATCACCTGATGCGAACGGCACAACACATCACGCCTATAAATTTCCAACCTTCCAGTAGAAAACCTACTGGGC
Organism: Haemaphysalis longicornis; assembly: GCA_013339765.2. Classification (NCBI taxonomy): domain Eukaryota; kingdom Metazoa; phylum Arthropoda; class Arachnida; order Ixodida; family Ixodidae; genus Haemaphysalis; species Haemaphysalis longicornis. The sequence goes on along the minus strand of CM023455.1, from coordinate 135,985,054 downwards.
TGAGTAACTCAGCCAGAATTTGGTTCAGTGCATTTTTAGTCGTTCATTTAAGAAAATGTTACGAAATATTACACAGTTCCAGTACCAATTTTCGGTAGTGCTGCCGGTGCACATGGCTTTGTGGCCGCATTTACGAAACTGAAGGGTCCCTCTGAAAATGCTCCCAATATCCGGAGATGTTGTATCGAACCCTTCTCCAGACCTAGACCCCATTGACAAGCAACCTCAAGCGGCCAGCATCAGAGGCATTAAAGAAGAGCGACAGCTACATTAAAGAATGAGACAGCCTGCCTATACTAGACGCACGGCCACTCGATGGAAACAAAGACCTTGTTTCTATCGAGCGTCCGCGCTAGAACTTAAAGTACAATCCTGCCAAACATAAAGTGGGTGCATTAGTAGCTCCATTAAATATATGAAAAAGAAAATTGATGATGTAAACAATAGTAGCAGGCAATATATATTAATCATAACGGCTTCAGTGACGTAAAGAAAGCAACAAGTAACACCCTGACCGGCACGATGAACAGGACTAATATTGAAAAAAAAGAACACTCGAGTTAACTATGGTTTCCATAGAACGCATACACCGGTTATGTAAAGCCACAGCTAGTATAATGCGGCCAGTTTTATTAGGCTGTTAGAGTGCAGGCAGAAACAAAAGTTTTAAAAGCAGAGTATACACTTTAAAACCCGCTGTTTTCTGTCGGCGAACTCTTGAAAGTTATCGTCTAAGCTGCAATGATTATTATTGACAAAGAAACCAGTGAAAACAAAAAGATTTCGTTTTGGTCTTATCACTGCCCATGAATAAGCACGCCTTTCGTTTGCAGTGAGAAATGAAAAATGAGATGGCGATAAAGGGATGAACAAAAATGCAACAAAGGTCCAACAAAAAAGACCAACGAAAATGAGATCTTCAGTCGGCCCGCGACTCGAAGCGCCTCGCAGTCCAAGAACGAGCCTTACCTCATAGAAATACCGGGAAGACAATACATAAAATAGAACAGCGCCAGGATATCTTTTCTCGACTACAAGCCTGAAGTAGGGGCTATAAGAGAGACACGGCTTTCCTCAGGCATATCGAGTCCCCAAATTGTCTTTAGGGACTCAGGCATAAGGTACACAGGCATAAGGATATATTGTCCAAATCAGATTCACTTACAACAACATTGCATTCAATTCGCACTTTTGCCTGATACGCAAGGTGCGGAACTCTTTTTTGAAAAATTGTTTTCGACAGCACCATCATATTCACTAGATACAATTATCGTACCCATCCTCGGGTGACGATGGAATAGCTTGCATCCATTATTTTCTTTTGCAGCATGCACGTTGCTCTCTTTTGGGAATTAGGCCGTTCGCGGTCAGGAAGGCACCCCGCCCCGCCCGGGGGGCCCCGCCGCCATCCGCCCGAGGTCCGAAAACCTCGAGAGGGTGGCGGCAACACCCCCCAGACACAGGACAAGGGAGCCATCCGGCCCCGGCCGAGTGGTGACTTTAACCTCGCTGATTTTAACTGGGCTATCGGGCACCACTAGCTACAGAGCGCGAGATTGAAGAACCCCAGCCTGTTCCACAAATGTATCACAGGTGCCACAAGTCACGTCATCAAAGCCCTTATTAGTACCTTTCCCCATTTTAACGTGAGGCACACATCACACAAAATTAACCACCGTTACATTTTTCCTCCATTGTTCCCAGTGTCCACTCTCCAGTCGACCAAATTAGGATAAGCATTGTTCACGCGATATCTCATCATAAAATACCCGTATTCTGGTTACCACTTGAGTGCGAAATAACATTTGGTTATGCTGTAGTAACAATATAGGTATATTATCAGAAAACGAGCAACGACTGCCTCACAGGATACGCTCGCGCATACGTTTCAGCCTATTTCAAATATCGTTTGATGCAGCCAACATTGAAATTCCTTGTGGCTGCAGCTTAAGGCCATTGTACTGCTCTGCGTAAATAATCTCATACCGTCGACCCCAAACAACCAAACATAAACAACCCATAAATAACTCATGAAGTCATCCATGCAAAGCGTCACGTGAAAAGCTTAAGCCGGTCGGCGAAAATCGACCTTGTAATTTCGCCAAAAAGAATCCTGGAGGCAACAAAAGCTGTATCAGAACTGAAAAAGGACAAAACAAGCGAAACATCAATAGTGCAGTGCAGTCCCCTCAAAGCTTTATAACAAATAGCCGTGGGAAACTTAAGGACATCTTCGTACATTTGTACAATTTGTGCAATGAGGCCTAAACGTTAGGCAGAAGTGAAACTTGCAAAGTAGAATGCTCAGAATGATGTCGTCTGCGCACGATTTTGCACAGGTAAGGACATTTCGCCTTCATTTATATATCACAGTACGTAGAGCATTGATGAAGCTAGCATTACAGACGCAGGAGTTCCATGAAGGAACTCTTACCTCTCAAAAGGCCACTGTGAGTTATGATATACCATATCAATTCCAAGAACGCATAAGCAGAATGGTTTAGCTATTACCTGGGTCTAGATTTTCGTTCGTCGCGTTTAATATCTGTCTTACCCGACCAGTGTAAACCAGTATTACAACACGTGTAATACGTTTAAGTCTTCTTCACCAACATCAGTTCTTCTTATTTACGCTTATTTCTGATCTTCGATCGAATACACACAACAAAAACATGGCCCTTACCGCGACAACAACGCTATTCAAATAAAAAGTGCCTAAAGACGTCACGCACTTCTCCTAAACTTTAAGCTTATATGAAATTTTTACATCACTGCTAGAGTATGCAAAGACAATTGGGTTTTCTCACTCGACTACCCTCATTAAAAGTCAGAAAAATATTTCAGAACAAATACAAGAGAACTGCCGCACGCACTAACCTTCAATTGTTTCAGGGCTAAGAACACTGTCAGCTGGAAACAGGAACACTCGCCTGAAACTGTCGTGTCACCTAATTTAAACACGTATAATATTGATGATATTTATAAACAAATGTCTCTTTCTCAGACTTGGATTACGCGCCACAAGCATTACCGCATCTCATCCCAATATTCTTGAAGTAACAGACGTTTATATTACGTTTTCTCCATTGCAGTACGGATGTGGACGAGGCGGAACCCGAAGATTACGTGCATGACATTGTTATCTGAGTTCTGCCAAATGCCGGGTTTATTATAGAGAGCTTACACCTTTTGCACGGACATGTTCCTTAGTGTATATGCACCGTTTTTGCTTGTTCCATTCTTAGGGTTTTCCTTCACTGCAACATACACGCGTGTGCGTGTAATTGTGTAATTATATGTGGATATGAGTACGCATATTCTTAATTTTTTACAAACATGTTTTTGTAACCCTATGTTCTTGCATGCAGATTATATGTTCAAACCGGCTGTGCTCTGGAACGAGACACGCGGTATTTCAAAATTATAAATAAAAACGGGCGAAAAGGAAATATACAGAGCCAACTAGGGAACTCTGCCGTACGGTTCTGCTAAAATGTGCATGCTGGGAGAAGGAATAAATTGGTCTAAATGATTTCATTTATCCCAATAACTGCGTAAAAAATTTAGGACAGGGCCACATATTCCAAAGGACTCAAAATGTAGCAAAAAGTGTGGCATAAATAACGGTATAAATTTCTTTGTGAACCATTAAACAAGGGCCTGTTCCCGTGGCCCTTGTCGGTATGTGTCTTAATGGCGTCACTGTATATATAAAAGCCAGTTTCTTATAGTAGTTAGGGCGAAAATTGAACTGCTTTTAACTGAGAATGTTCACTTTTTAAGGTGGCTCACCAGACGGTTAAGAACAATTTTGTTTACGAAGTTAGTAAAAATGAAGATAGTTATGAGGAGATATTTATACACAATGTCGCAGTCCCATGTTTAAAACCTAGGAACAATCTCGCCCGGTTTTAACCGGTCTAGGAAATAGTACTTTTATGCACTATATTAACAAGAGTTGCGAGCACACTACTTAGGCGGTGTGAGTAATTGCGAGTCCCTCAAGCAAAGCTATGGTCTTTTTAATTTAAGCATTCCAGTACAAGGCAAACTTCATTTTGGCTATAGGGGCGCACAAAGAAACTATGAGGGCACCGAGGAAAGACAACGTCATGTTTTAAATAGGCATACGAGGTAAAAAACGCATTACAACATTAGCCATATTGGTTGAGTTAGTAACCAATGAGGTAACTGAGTAACTTTATTTTGGCCAGTGTAAGCATTACCGTATTTTAAGATTATTAATTATTTTCCAATTCTAGAAGGGATTTTGTAAGATAGCTGCAGCGCTCGAGACGGGAAGGAACGAAACGTCAACAAACAGGTGTGGTTGTTTCCATTCTTACCTTTTTAGATTTTATGTTGGAAGCAGGTTTGTTTGTGTTCAACTGACTCATAGACCATCTGAGTGGAATAGTTAAGCTGGGCTTTAAGAGAGGTTAAAGGGACGAAGTTTCAATTTTCTGCAGGTTATCACGTTTGCATATGAACTGCTATAGGCTGCGTAGAATGGCGAAATGTTTAAGTGGTATATCGTTGCAGGTCTCCCATAAACGATGTGTATGAAGTTATAGTTATTTAAAACCTATAGGAAAAGTTAAATACCTTTTCAGTGCG